>OZ023329.1:17507303-17522547 GCA_964007535.1 Brachyptera risi | reverse complement strand
GTTTGAACATTTCCAAATTTTTAGCAATGATTTGGTAGCTGTACAGTCAAAGAAATGTGAACTGTTTCTTAACCGTCCACTTTATGTCGGTCTCACCATATTGAATCATAGCAAAACTATAATGTATGCTTTCCATTATGGTTGGGCGAAGCCAAAATATGGTGAGCGTATTAAACTACTCTTCACCGACACTGATAGTTTAACCCATCATGTTGAGACTGAGGATTTATATGAAGACATGAAAGAGGACGCTCACCTCTTCGACACCAGCAACTATCCCAAGCATCATCCACTGTTTAGTAATGTAAATAAAAATGTTTTAGGTAAATTTAAAGATGAAACCGACGGGCGTCCTATTAAACAATTCATCGGGCTGAGAGCGAAAATGTATTCGATTTTAGAATCAGGTGGAATCAATAAAAAAGTGGGAAAGGGTATTGCGAGAGCAACATTGAAAAAATATATTAGATACTCTGACTACCACACATGTTTATTCAATAAGGAGGTACAGTCTAACGACATGTACTCTATTCGAAGTATGAACCACGAACTGTTTACAATAAAGTTACATAAAGTTACTCTATCTCCTCATGATGATAAAAGATACATTTTAGATGACGGCATGAACACGAGAGCTCATGGACATTTCCGTAATAAAAAATAGATTGGTATGTGTTGGGTGTAACTTGTTTTGTTACCTCTTACACCTCAGGGAGACTTTCTGGAGGCAGTGTGCTTGTTTTATTCAAAAGAAAGAGAGAAAACACAAAGAGACTTTACAAATAATAATGACGGTTTATTCACCAATAATAAATAATAAATACATCGAGTTTATAATGCGTACTGATAATATCTGATAACTTTCGAGAGCGATGACTGATCTAATGACGATCTATGACTGAGTGAATTTTATACTAATAAGTGACCTGAAGTCGACCTTGCTCGGGCAGCCTCGGATGTCCTCGGATATATTCGTATTTTTCACCGAATACTGAGTCGAGACATAAGGGTAGCTTTGTAACAGCTGATATTTATACCACTGTCGCCGCAACATACCGCCCGTCTCGTCGACAGAGTTGACGAAGTATTTTCTTGGTCGAATGCTCATGACTCGGTGTATGATTACTCGAAGATTGAGACGGGTAGTGGACATAATTTGACTACCGGTCTTTTGAATGTAGACGTCGATGTCTTCACTGTCACGACTCGTGTAAGCCTATCAGGGCCTGGATGAGTCGCGGTGACACGAGCGAGAGGCCATTTAGCGGGAGGATAGCGCTCGTCCATGATTAGCACTAATGAACCAACTCTGATTGCGTCAGATGGTTGATGCCACTTGCCAATTGCGTGGAACCGTTGAAGGCATTCGGTTGACCAGCGCGCCCAGAAATGTTCTAGCATCTGGCGGAGAAGTTGCCACCGAGAGAGACGAGTTGTGGCAATGTCGGAAATGGTTGGCTCAGGAATCGAAGTTAAAGCGGCGCCGATGAGGAAATGACCTGGAGTAAGCGCCGCGACGTCGGCGGGGTCATCTGAGATCGGACATAGTGGCCGAGAGTTCAGCACCGCCTCTATCTGAATTAGGAGAGTGGAGAACTCCTCATAGGTGAGTAGAGTCTCGCCGATGTGACTCGCCGAAGATGGAATTTAACGGACTTCACTCCCGCCTCCCATTTTCCTCCGAAGTGTGGAGAGGAGGGTGGATTGAACTTCCACTTGGTTCCATCGTTTGCGAGAAGGTTGCCTTTTCGGGCAGATTCTTTACCTGCAATTGAAAACAAATTCCGAAGTTCTGCGTCTGCGCCGACGAAGTTCGTTCCACAGTCGCTGGAGAGTTTCGCAGATTCCGCGGCGACCGGTAAAACGTTTGTAGGCTGCTAGAAACCCGTCGGTAGAGTAGTCAGTAGCGAGTTCCAGGTGGATGGCTGACGTCGAGAAACAGACAAAAAGAACAATGTAACTTTTGTAGGATTTTGCCGCCCGCCCTTTCCAAGTTTTTACAGTGAAGGGACCAGCGTAGTCGACGCCAGAGTGGAGAAATGGGCGCGATGGCGTCACTCTCGTGGCTGGAAGCTGTCCCATGAGTTGCTTGGCGGCAACTTTCCGATGACGTGCACACTTGACACATCTCAGGATGTATGAACGCACGGGCACTCTTCCGCCCAAAATCCAATAATCTCGACGAATTAGTGCCGTAGTTACCTGAGTTCCACCATGCAATGTCTTGTTGTGAGCGTCAGCGATCACCAGCTGAGTGAAAGCTGATTCCCGGGGTAGAATGAGTGGGTGCTTCGCGTCGGGATCGAGGAGCGAGTTCTTGAGGCGACCACCGATGCGAAGAAGATCCGTTGAGTCTAGATACGGAGTTAGTCGTGACAATGAGTTGTTTCGAGGAAGTACATGATTTCGGAAGACTAGTCTCCGCTCATCGGATAAGTGAGTCATCTGCACGACTCCTACCCAATAGAGACGCGAAGATAAAATCTCTGCAGGTGAAAGTGGGTAGTAGAGTGATGACTCTGGAACGCGTTGCATCCGTGAGATGACTCTTCGACAAATGGCTGTAACACGGAGCAAACGAGTAAGACTAGAGTACCTGGTTATCAAGTTCCATGGCGGCGGAGCTTCAGTCGCAACTACTGAAATGACTTTAGAGCCTCGTTCTTCCAGTTGTACACCGTCGTCGAGTGGTGGAGTACAATCGGTCCAAGTCGTTGACGGTTGAGAGAGCCATGAAGGTCCTTTCCACCACAGCGATTCTTCTTTCAATTACTGAGGAGAAACACCACGTGAGGCACAGTCTGCTGGATTCTCCTTGCCAGAAATGTGATGCCAATGAGCCTCGGGCAACGTCTCTTGAATTACGGAGACTCTGTTAGCTACGAAGTCTTTCCAGCGAGATGGGTGACTGCGGATCCAAGCTAGAGCTACAGTGGAGTCAGTCCACAAATGAACAGGTGCGTTGAAGAGATTAAGTACCTTACGAGCATGAGCCATCTGCCGAGTGAGAAGTACCGCTGCAGCAAGCTCTGAGCGAGGAATTGTCATCCTCTTCAATGGCGCGACTTTTGTCTTCGCCCCAATTATCGTGACACAAGCCTCATCATCTTCAGAGAGTACACGGACGTACGTCACAGAAGCCATTGCTAGTTGAGATGCGTCTGAGAAGCCGTGAAGTTCAACGGCATGACTGTTAGTAGATGTACCAAGCCAACGTGGAATAGAGATTACCGAGATGTCTTCGAGTTGGCTGATGAATTGAGACCATTGATGAGCAATATGAGATGGCAATATCTCATCCCAACCAAGTTTTAGTAACCATATTTCTTGCAGTAACATCTTGGATCTGACGGTCACAGGAGACAGCCATCCGAGAGGATCGAAGAGTTGAGATATCTTCGATAGAACCTTGCGCTTTGTAGGAGGAGAGATATCACTTAGACCTGTGGAGAAGATAAAGTTATCAGATTGAGGTTGCCACGAGATTCCAAGGGTTTTGAATAGAGGTTGATCGTCGATTACTAATGACGAAGACGTTGCTTTCCGATCATCAGAAAGAGTGCTGAGAATGGAGTCGTCGTTCGACGTCCACTTCTGGAGTTTAAAGCCGCCCGCCGTGCAGAGACCGTCGAGTTGTTTCAGAACTATCTGAGCTTCTTCAAGAGTGTCTGAGCCACCAAAGGCGTCGTCGACGTACATGCCACGGCGGAGAATGTCAACGGCGAGAGGAAAACGATGTCCTTCGTCCTCGATCAGCTGCTTGAGTACACGAAGGGCCAGATATGGTGCCGACGATTGGCCATACGTTACCGTTACAAGTTGATATTCTCTTGGTCTATTGGAGAGATTGGGAGTCCACAAGATCCTTTGAAGGTCCCAATCATCTTGATGTACCAGAATCTGTCTAAACATCTTCTCTATGTCCGCGGAGAAGACAAATTGATACTGCCGCCATCGGAGGACTACGTCAGCCAAGTCTGTTTGTAGCTTCTCTCCGATGTAGAGATGGTCGTTCAGAGACGATCCTTTCTCTGTACGGCAGGATGCGTTGAATACCACTCGCAGCTTTGTTGTCACGCTGCTTTCCCTGACAACTCCATGGTGTGGCAAATAACACACTGGTTGAGTTCCGTGCTGCGATGCTGGCACGCGTCGCATGTGACCCAGCTTCTCGTACTCGTCAAGAAACTCTTTGTATCGTTGAAAGTAGAGTATGTCTTTTGCGAACTGCTTGGCTAAGCGAGAGAGCATGCGAGAGGCTGGCGTGTGAGAATCTCCGAGATCATCTGGTTCCGTCTTGAAAGGCAGGCGCACGATGTACCTCCCATCGGTGTCTCGTGAATGCGTAGAGGCAAAGTGTGATTCACACTTAGCTTCATCGACGGACAGTTCTAGAGGTAATTTTGACGGCGTTTCTTCTTGGACCCAGAACCGTTCGAGAAGATCATGCAAATCGTTATCGACCGAACATCGGAATCCTTGTGCTGGCGGTTGCTGAGATGAATCATCAATCGACGCGCTTGGACCCGACAATACCCAACCCAAGTTGGTGCTTTGTGCAATTGGAGTGTTCGGTGGTCCTTTGATTAGATCGCTTTCGATTAACCGACCGTAGATGTCAGCGCCAAGGATGAGATCGATTTTACCAGGAGTGAAACAGTCAGGATCCGCCAGTGTTAGACCAGCGAGATGAGGCAAATCGCGGGATTGCATACAGGTGCTTGGTAGATGAGCAGTGAGATCAGGCAAGATGAAGGCATCAACATCACACTTAAAGTCTGAGAGATAATGAGGTTGAATGTTAAATGAAACAATACCTCGAGTGGTTCCAGCATGCTGTGAACCAATGCCGAGTAACGGTACCGCTGCGCGGCGCCGTGAGAGATGTAGTTTCTGCACTAATGATTCGGATACAAATGAGATCTCTGAGCCTTGATCTAAAAGAGCTCGAGCCTTGAGTACGATACCTTGAGGCGTGTAGACTTGTACGAGAACAGTGGCTAGTAGGACTGGTATCCGCTTGCTAGCTTGCCGAGGGAGAGCGTGATGAGAGTTGAATCCATCTTGCTGAGGTGTCGACGTCGCAGACGTCGATTGAGTTGAAGCAGTACTCTCGGAGTTATGAATAGATGTGTGATGACGCGAACTGCATATCCGACAGTTCTTCTGAGAGCGGCATGCCTGGACTTTATGAGGTCCAAGACAGTTGAAGCAGAGACTTTTCTTGACGAGAAGATCACGTCGTTGTGAGACTGTCATTGACAGATAAGCAGAGCATGATGCAATATAATGAGGACCGGAGCACTGGGAACACGTCTGTGAGCCTGCAGAGATAGGTTTTACAACAGTTGATACTGTTGCAGCGTGATTAGAGCGAGCTTTCACCGAAGTTGTTTGCTTAGGCGGGGAAGAGTATACTTTCAGAGAGCTAGAGCTATTATCAAGACCGCACAACTCCATAGTCCTGGACTGATCCTCAATAAATGCAATCAATGACGCATAAGTCGGGGTATTCTGCGAGGAATGTCTATTCTCGAATGCCTTACGCGTCGAAATGTCAAGGTTCGTCAATGCCAATGAGAGGAGAATAAAATCAGCCAAATCAGGAATAGCAATAGCCTTGAGTGCCTCAATAGAACTCTTGTGTACACACAGAAAGCTTTGTAAGCTAGAATGAGAATTAGATTTTAGAGGCGTAAACTCTAAGATCTCTTGGATATAGAGACTAGCTAACAAACGTATGTTTTGATAACGAGAAACTAATGTTGCAAATGCCAGAGGATAATTGTCCGAAGAGATGTGAAAGCCAGAAATGGTTGCAAGAGCAGAGTTTTTTAATGTGGAAATCAAATAATGAAACTTCTGATTGTTGTTGAGCTGATCTTTCTCATGAATCAGTGACTTGAACAGGGAATAGTACTCACTCCATTGTTTAAGATCACCGGAGAACATCGGAATGTTGATGGTCGGCAACGAGCTAACATGGCCTGTTGAAAACGAAGCTTTTGGTGACGCATTGCTAGCCTTTTCTTTAGATGCAAGATATAGAGCTTCTGCAGCGTAAAACATTCCCTCGAAACTAGATTGCACTTGTTTAACATCAAGTGGTTGATTTGGCGGTATAACTCGAACATTGATTTCAATAATCTTTGATTGAATTAAATTGAAATCGTCCTCCATCGTCAACATACGATTATAACGAGGTTCCAGAATAGGCACGTCATTGGGTGCGATGTTTTTAAACGCGTCCAAATGTCGCTGAACACGCTTAAATATTGCCTCTCTCCTGTCTTGAAGTGATTTTAACTCTAATTGTTGTTTTTCCATTGCAACAATACTAATAAACAATAAAATAATATACAATGATAAATAGTTTATGTGTACTTTACCCGGGATTTCAAGAGACACACGCAATAATCGAAGGTAAAATAAACGCGTCGTTGGAATGCAGAAAAATAATAACAATGCACACGTCTCCGGCTCAAGGGACCAATATGTTGGGTGTAACTTGTTTTGTTACCTCTTACACCTCAGGGAGACTTTCTGGAGGCAGTGTGCTTGTTTTATTCAAAAGAAAGAGAGAAAACACAAAGAGACTTTACAAATAATAATGACGGTTTATTCACCAATAATAAATAATAAATACATCGAGTTTATAATGCGTACTGATAATATCTGATAACTTTCGAGAGCGATGACTGATCTAATGACGATCTATGACTGAGTGAATATTATACTAATAAGTGACCTGAAGTCGACCTTGCTCGGGCAGCCTCGGATGTCCTCGGATATATTCGTATTTTCGCCGAATACTGAGTCGAGACATAAGGGTAGCTTTGTAACAGCTGATATTTATACCACTGTCGCCGCAACACGCTACCAAACTTTCACAATCAGTTGTCACATGATGAGAAAAATACATTATTGTGTGTAGATCGCTCTTCTTACATGCAACAAACACATAGTTTATCATGTTGAGTATTCCTAGTTTTTAGTGACAATGAGTTGCAAGTGAGTCATGACAAAATGAAATGATACATTCAACCATACTGATTGATTGATTATTGCTTGTTAAATGCCCCACCAACAGATTATTGTTGTCGATTTTTTTATTCCATGGAGCCAAGACTTCATTTCACTTGACGAACAAAATCGGGCTTCGTTTTTATGTTGTCTTTTGTACGTGGGAATGTGGTATACATATAAAAGAGTGTGTAACCAATCAAAACTTTTTCCAAACGTTGGTGTAATTACAGAATCAAAGCGGACTATTAAAATAAACCGGACAAAATATGTTGAATTAATTATTGATGAGTTTGTAGGGAATTCCTGAGGTTGATCACTCAGGGGAAATTCCTAGCATAATGTCAGACAGGGAAATCCTGCAAGGGACTCTCCATCAATCATCATGAATCTAGAATCTTCTACTCATGAGTCTAGAATCTTCTACACCAGAATCTAGTATATAAAGACCAGGAAGGCAACCTGCAAGAGAGTTGCCAGTTGACAGTCATCATGTGAACATCACACTTCATTGGGACAATCAGATGTCTCGATTCACATTCATGTATTCTATTCATCAGTGTAAATAAATATCTAGTCAAATTAATACAGTGCTACTTCTAGTGTCAGTGACAATCTAACCTTGCACATCATCACATACTTCCACAGTGGTGACCCCGACGTGATCAAACAAGTGAACAAGGAAACGAGTGATAACTGCGAGTGTTCTAAATCATTCATACATTCATCACCTGCGTAACAAATCAACCAGCAACTGTTACCAACACTCACTCGCAGTGTTGGCAACTGGCAACTCACCACCGCAGGCAACACACAGCACTCATCTGCCACGACTGAGTGCTCACAACACTACAGCGCTCGTCTTTCACGACTCGGCGCTCAACCATAGCGCCCATCGGCCACGATTGCGCTCAACCATAGCGCCCATCGGCCACGACTGCGCTCAACCATAGCGCCCATCGGCCACGACTGCGCTCAACCATAGCGCCCATCGGCCACGACTGCGCTCAACATACAGGACCTGTCGGCCACGACTCAGTGCTAAGCACACTACAGCGCTTGTCGGCCACGACTGCGCTCAACCATAGCGCCCATCGGCCACGACTGCGCTCAACACACAGCGCCTGTCGGCCACGACTCAGTGCTAAGCACACTACAGCGCTTGTCGGCCACGACTCAGTGCTCAACCATAGCGCCCGTCGGCCACGACTGCGCTCAATACATAACGCCCATCGGCCACGACTCAGTGCTCAACCATAGCACCCATTGGCCACGACTGCGCTCAACACATAGCGCCCATCGGCCACGACTCAGTGCTCAACACACTACAGTGTTCGTTTGCCACGACTCGGTGCGCAACACACTACAGCGCTCGTCTGCCACAACTCGGCGCTCAACACACTACAGTGCTCGTCGGTCACGACATGTCCGCACGTATCCGTACGCCATGACGCTGTCCGCGCTCGCTCATCAGCACCTAAATCGGGCACAATTTCAATGCCTGCCTACCAACCTCGCACCTCATCATCAATTCCCACAGTGGGGGTCCACTGCACCAGGGTCAACCTGCAACAGCAGCGTCAACAACGACAAAGACATCACGACATGTCCGCACATATCCGTGCGCCATGACGCAGTCCGCGCTTGCTCATCGGCACATAAACCGGGCACTATTACAATGCCTGCCGACCAACCTCCTGCCATTACCCCCATCTGTCACGAATCGGTCCGGACGACCGGTTTGCTACCAGCACGTCTGACTTCATGATCCTCTCGTGACCCTCACAACTTTCGGGACACTGGGGAGCCCCTCCTGTAGGGAATTCCTGAGGTTGATCACTCAGGGGAAATTCCTAGCATAAGTCAGACAGGGAAATCCTGCAAGGGACTCTCCATCAATCATCATGAATCTAGAATCTTCGACTCATGAGTCTAGAATCTTCTACACCAGAATCTAGTATATAAGACCAGGAAGGCAACCTGCAAGAGAGTTGCCAGTTGACAGTCATCATGTGAACATCACACTTCATTGGGACAATCAGATGTCTCGATTCACATTCATGTATTCTATTCATCAGTGTAAATAAATATCTAGTCAAATTAATACAGTGCTACTTTTAGTGTCACTGACAATCTAACCTTGCACATCATCACATACTTCCACAAGTTCATAATCAACCAAGTTTGATGGGTCTGCATTAGTTAATTGAAATTATCATATTCATTTGACAGAAGTAGTTCTTCTCATTTTTCGATGGCCTTGAGAATAAAGTCAAAATATTTATTAAACTCGAAGATTACAGTGTAATCAGACATGGGAAAAATACTCTGAAGCAGGGTTTCCAGAAGGCCTACCAATTTTTTCTTGTTGTCCGACACAATTTTCCCAACGGACAATCACAAGCCAGTATTCACCTAAAAACATGCCGGTTTACGACATCGTTTCAGTCCCGTGATTATTGACTCAACTTCCAACTTTTGTCGTCCGAAATTACGATCACCGTAAGTTACACTGCGATTGCAATCCATCTGGATCCGGTTGTTTGGATTTATATTGCCACCAAAAAAACCCAAAAAAGAATCGATTCACAAAAATATCGATCCACATATCCTAACTGCAATTTCAAACATCACCACACTTTTAGAATCACGGTCTTAGATTTTGTATCCGGAATTGCTATGCCATTTGAAGTAGAATTATTTATTCAGATGGTACAGGACAATCTCCGTGTTTGTATAATTACAACGGCGCGACCTGAGAAAAGTGTGTCAATTTGTATTCTTGGGGTAATAAGATCGCCCTTGTGGTGCCCCGTCCAAACGATCCTACCTTTCATCGTTGGCCTTAATTGGGGAACAATGATTTTGTATCAAGTTTCGATGTTATTTAAAAAATATATATTGTATTCTGACAGCTCAATTTCTCACATTCAAAGAAGCCGTGAGTCGAGGTAATGACGGCTATGACTACGACGTCACGAAAACGTTACGACACAGCCAAGTGGAAATAGGCATGACAAAAATCGTACCGATATCGTGTTGGACGACAAAACAGAATCGGAACTGGAAACCCGGTCAACTTCAAGTATCTGAAAACTACATACAGATACTTGAATTTTGAGTAGGCCTATTTCAGATACAAGATACATTTAAAAAATGTATTTAAAATTTACAAAATACGAGATAGTGTCTCAAGTTTTCTATACAGTATTGGGTTCTAACGGCAAACTGTAATGATAGCCAAGATCTATTGGCGTCGGATGGATGATTAATGAGATGAAGGTTTCTTGAGTAATGGGAAGGATAGTGGGAAGGAAGCAGTCGTGGCCTATATTGTGGGAACCATCCCAGCATTAGCCTGGACTACAGAGGGAAATCATGAAAACCCCTGTAAAGGTAGAAGGCGGCAGGGATCGAACCGGGTCCTAAATTCCCCTCGCCTCCCGCAACACATGAAGAGTGAATATGTGAAGAGATAATGACAGATCGAAAGGTTGTAATATCACAATCATAAGTTCCTTTGTTAACAATCTGCATTTATCATACTTTGAACATTCTTCAATTTGAACTTTACCACCTCTTTTGTATTCACATGTATTCACCGTCTTTGTAAATTGACAATGTGTATGTAAAATTGTAAATAAAATATTACAAGCGAATTTCCTTTACCGATCTATATTTCTGCCTCGCATGTAAAGTTGACATTCCATTTTCACTCGACTGTTCTCACTGTTTGTTACTACGTGTGAATGTATAATAATTACTATAACATGAAATCGTGAAGTGTTTTGACATTACTTTACCGTTTAGTTATTATTTACACTCGAGACATTACCTAGTTGTAGTTGCTTTTTTTTCAAATATGAAATCAAACGACAGTTCATGTTTTGATATAATCCGTGTATGCCTATAATGTATAATCCATGTATGGGGTGGTGAGATCGCCCTTGTGGTGCCCCGATCAAACAATCCTACCTTCAATTGGGAAACAATAATTTTGCATCAAGTTTCGATGTTGATAAAAAAAATATATACGCCTAATCCAATTGAATAATTTACTTTTTACATATTCTATTCATAATCTGTTGTTTCGACGCCGAAGAAGAGAAAACGGACAGATGACGATGCATTCGATCGTGCAACGGGAAAATGTCAGAATATGGAGGAGGCAAAAATGACTTCAATTCAAAATGTTGAATTGCTCTCTCAATACGAAAGCAGGGGCCTCATTAAAAATGGATGAAACTCTTGTTCTGATTGCTGAAGCAAAAGCGGCCAAATACCTGAAATAATAACATACCAAAACACATTCATGAAAAAATATAGGCCTAGATCAATACAAGGTATTCAAATGAAGATTCATTTACACCCATTAAATAACCAACTGATTGATATTTATTCCCTTCACAAATAATGAATGATATAATCATAAGCCTATAAATTATTGAAGAAAAAATGTACGGCAGTGCACTGTGGTGTGATGCTGTTCTTGAGCGCCGGGAACTGCGTTTAGGATTAGTAGCAGCAGTCAAGGTTCATTTGCATACACAGAATCTCCTAAAAAACACAAACAATGTTATAAACTATTCAAAACTGGAATTGAAATGGTATTTCAGTAGGCCTACTGAAATTGAATTGAACTAATATTAAATTCAACTGGACCTCGATTAAATTGAATAAAATGTGATAATATTCGGCCCATTACTTTCAAATCTATCAACCGGTAGTTGAGGTAAATATTTATTCAAACACAAACGAATTGTCAACTTGAATACACACAATCGACCATTCTGTCCAAGGTCTTTGTTTTACGCTCGGACGTAGGAATTACGTAATTCCATGACTCCTTAGGCCTACTATTGGACTATGATCAATTTCTTCCTCTTCTCTGATGAGACTTGATAGAATATTGTGAATATTTGACAGTATAAGAAAACTAGATAATATTAAATATTGATAATATTGATGATTTTTTTATTCCTCAAAAGACCGGTTACTACATGTAATTTAATTTGCTCCCCTACAACATATTCTCACTGGATGCTCAAATACTTTTGAGAATTTTGTAGGCCTATGAAGTGTGATTTGATGTGTAATAAAATAAAAATAAGCATTGAAATTATTGTGTGTGGCTATTTGTACCCTCGTAGCTGTTGGTGGGGTTGTTCAACAGAATCAAAATGAAATAAATAAATAGGGGGCGTGTCAGTGAATTTAGTGCTACAAGAATATTCTACAGTCCGTATTCTTAAGCCGGTATAGTTTTACGGTACCTTATAGTAGACCGTTGCTAGCATATTGTTGACTTTTACTGGTATATCATTTATGAGCCATGCCAGTAGTAAGGTCTACTGCAGTTGAGAGAATCGCCTACCGGTATTGATAACGTTACTACATGAATTCCTGTTATTTTTAGTGTAATATTAATATTAATAGTGGTTATTAATATCCACAGTAAAAATAGAATTAAAAAAATGGATATTATCAAATTATCTTATATTTCATGAGAAATAAAATTATTTCATTTTACAGTGTATATTCCAAATGACTGAAAATAGTCCATAATTTCAAAATGTGGATTCTTGTCACTAGGCCCTATGATTATTTTTTATTAAAATTGATATTTTCATCATTATTATCAAAATGTACGTGCGTAAGTGTTCAGACTTGATATACTTATTTTTAATTTGTTTTTCTTATGTATAAAATGTTAGTAGACCTGCAGAC
This sequence comes from Brachyptera risi, assembly GCA_964007535.1. Lineage (NCBI taxonomy): Eukaryota > Metazoa > Arthropoda > Insecta > Plecoptera > Taeniopterygidae > Brachyptera > Brachyptera risi. Next base: position 17,509,797 of record OZ023329.1, on the reverse strand, counting down.
AAGTCAACTTTTTGTGACTTTGCGGGTCTACGAAATTGTACTGAAATCTTTGTGAGAACACGAATAAAAAAATGAAAAAAAATTTCAATGTCAAGAGTAGGCTTACAAACCTTTGTCTCTACTCATACGTCTGTGGCAAGTTGTCTCGGATGTCATCCACGGGAGTCTGTCATTCCATGAAGAAATGATCAACGCAACCTCAATCGCCCTCCCAACTCATGCTCTTCCGTGCTGTTCGCGGCAAAGCGTTCAAACGAATCCAAGCTTCCATCTGTATATGTAGATACAATGAATATTGATGAATATTTTAATATTTAATCTGACAGAGATTAAGTAATGAGCTCAAGGTCGACACTACACAATTCACGATTCCTCTTACACCACAGTTTTGTTTGGTCAAGTAGGCTAGGTCTCGGCATTGAATTTGTAACCTTACATAATCAATGGTCTCGCGCAAGATGAATCGTGAACTAGGCCTAGCCCCTATGTTTATACAATATTTATGGTCTAGGCCTACATGTATGTAACTCCAAATGAGGTACTTCTGGCTGTGAAAATATAGGGTGTGCCTAGGTCATATATTTACTAGGTCCGAGTCTAGTTATTCATTGTCTCAGGTATAGCCTATAAGCATTTAGTTGGAATGGTAGTAGTAGTAGTAGTAGTGTTTATTCCTTTAACCCTCTTTCGAGGAAATCACAACCTACAAGGGTATGGGCCCAAGTCTGGGACTATAGGCCTATAACCTCTAAACATTAAATCAACTGTGAAAAATCATCAAATTCAATCTCTCGACTTATGCTTGCCTGATTGCAATTGTCAAAAAATACGACTAAACAGAACGTAAATTTCATTTCTTACCTCAAAATTGAAAAATACAATCCCAATGTCGAAAGTGTCATCTGTCATCACACGGTTTTGAAGACCTCTCAAAGACAAAGCTGAACGAAGGTAGCTCATAGCTCGAGCGTTCGATGAGTTCGATTATGGCAAAAAGCAGTCAAAATTCAATACCAACTTCTAAATGTTATTGGTTTTGTAAGGTTGTCGGAAATCGGTCACTTGTAAAACGCGCACAAAAGTGGCCGATATTTGTCGGCATATTGTGTATCGGCCCCAACACGCTTATATGAATGGACTTTAGGCCATTTGTTCATGCTTTGAAAATAATATGCATGTTGACTATCAACACCATTTGTGGTACACTATACATACATACAAACTATACATACAAATACACTATACATACAAATATTGCTTTCGCATTTTTTTTTAGGTTTCTGTACACAATGCAAGGTTGTAATACAAGGTTTTATTTCTCTAGAAGTAATATGTATATATATATACATATATATATATATATATATATATATATATATATATATATATATATATATATATATATATATATATATATATATATATATATATATATATATATATATATATATATATATTGAAGGCTTTCTGCCAACAGAAGCATTTTAACCGTCCTCCTTGGTCTAGACTCTAGAGGTAGCGCATCTGCTTCTGGTTCCAAGGCCGCATGTTCAAATCCTGAGTAAAGTGTGTTTTATTTTTAAATGTTCTTTCATCTATCATCAGCTCACTGTTTTTCATCTCCCGCTCATTTGTACCCTCCATAACCTAGCTAATAGTGGACCCCACTATTAGCTTAAGTATAACATAGAAAAATAAGCATTTAATAAAAGTATTAGATTATTACGCCTATGAGTAAAATATCAAAGGTGGGCCTACTCTACTCTGTTGATGAGAAAAGGTAATTCAGGATTCTATGTCAATAGAAGAAATCTTGTAACGATTTTTTGTAAATAGAAGCAATGTATTTAAGATTTCTGTCAAAAGAAACAATCAATTTAGGAATTTATTTTTACAGAAGAATCCATTCAAGGTTTTCTGTCAATAGAAACAATCAATTTAAGGTTCAATTTTCTATATGAGGGCGTCCAAGGGTGAGCTCGCTCACCCTTGTTTTAATCATAGACGATGTGTTAATGTATTTACATATATATATATATATATATATATATATATATATATATATATATATATATATATATATATATATATATATATATATATATATATATATATATGTATATATATATATATATATATATATATATATATATATATATATATATATATATATATGTATATATATATATATATATATATATATATATATTTATATATATATAAATATATATATATATATATATATATATATATATATATATATATATATATATATATATATATAGTTCAATTCATTCTGTGGACCTAATTGACAAAATATCATAACTGTTGATGAATTTTTTTTTTCACGGTTATAACTCATTCGACCGGACCTATAGTACAGTATGTAGCCAACAAATACTACAATGTCAGGCAGTATGAATACAGATTGTGAAAAATTGACGTCAACAGCTCAGTATCTATTTATATGAGTGATAAATTGACGGAGGAACTC
>OZ023329.1:17434803-17502303 GCA_964007535.1 Brachyptera risi | reverse complement strand
TTTGTACTCCAGATATCATGAGTCATGACGTAGGCATTACCAAATCTGCATAGAAACATATGAACAGAATCGAGTCATGTCTATGTCAAAACTCGGATTTTTTTCATATAATATATTGGGTTTGACGGCGCACTGTAATGATGACTAAGATCTATTGGCGTCGGATGGATGATTAATGAAATGATGTGATGGTGAGATGAGGGTTTTATATGCGTATTAGATGGTTAGTGAGAGGGAAGCGGTCGTGGCCTATTTTGTAGGAACCATCCCGGCATTAGCCTGGACTACAGAGGGAAACCACGAAAAGCCCCTGTAAAGATGAACGGTAGCGGGGATCGAACTGGGTCCGATATGCCCACTGCCTCACGAGTCACATGAAGCAAGTGCGTCAACCACTCAGCTACATGTGCCGGCGACTCACAAATAGAGGTGGGTCCTTGATGACAAATAAGTTGATTATAATTTCTGAAATTGAGATGATGATTTCTATAGTTTCAGTAGAGTGATATCCTAATTATAACGTTATAGGCCTATCACTGAATTTTTCTCCAATTTGTATGATGATGAACTTTACATCTGCTGTTAATGGAAAGAAGTGATCATTGTCCAAGAGACTCAGTTCAAAGTGGAACATTCGTGTGTTTTGTTTACTGTCAAGACCAATGCTAGTAATGTCCGAATATCTATCACAGAAACGGTTTTTACTCATAATGTGTTCCGGACTTTTGGAAACTGAAAGACTGTTATCTATGGCGTAAAATTATGGTCACAGACAGCGCAGTTCCTGGTGTTGAAGTTCATTGGTTTCAAATAATTAGAATGGGGTGGTAAGATCGCTCTTGTGATGCCCCGTCCAAACGATCCTATCTTTCATAGCCTCAATCGAGAAAAAAATGATTTTGCATCAAGGTTCGATGTATGCCTGAGAATAAAAAAAGGTATTTTTTAAATTGGAGGAAATATATTTCTACGTTATTCGTGGAAATCCAGTTCCAGAGTTGTGATGTCCTCTTAGTGATATTTCCCCTGAAAGTCCGAACGATCCTGCCTTGTCATCATCAGCCATGCAAAACATGGAAGTCGATTCACAAGAATTTCTGTCATGAGTTTTGAATTCCAGAAGTTACAAAATTCCAATATATGAGGGGAACAAACATATTTGTATCACTTTCATGATATGGTATAAAATGGGAACTGTTCAACTCATATAGCCTATTTTTCAAAGGTGAGAGAACAAATTGTAGATGTATATCTCTGACAGAGTTGGCATTTTTATTTTCATTTCACATTATTTATAGAAGGTATCAAAATTATCTGCGATTCTCCTGTATTGGAATTTCGATTCATCACACCGTTCAAAAGTTATCAAACAAGAACAATATTCCTATAAACCGACTCCCATGGACGTTACTGGTTACATAAACCATTCGAGGTATACTATATATGGAAGTAATACAATAAAATTACAACCACAATGATTGGCAGCTTGAATATATTCTCAATTCCGAATCGTTCATGTTCCTACTTGTAGATTTGAAATGACTCATGGCAGAAACTTGCTTTAGTTCTACAGAAATTGAAATCAATATTTACTATTAATGTATCGATATTTTCGAAAGAGTGAAACGTAAAGCGATAAACCGAACATGACGTCATAATCCTGATCACAGTCCTTTATTCGCGACCGAATCAACGGGCTCAACAGACTCAACCGACTCAACCGGCGTTGTCCCAGTGATTTGTTACAATCTCGTATTTGAATAATCCGCACTTTTCATGTTTCAAAATCACCCCCCCCCCCTCCCCCCTAACATGCACCGTTTTATATTTAATAACCGCTTTTCCCATACCAACCACACAACGTGAAAAACAGAACAAGCTAATTATTACTGGGCCGTATTTAAATCTGTTGAGCCGACGGAGCCGCTCGGCATTGCCAACCTAAGAGGATTAAAAACGAACGACGAAGAATGAATATCTGTGTACAGTCACGGGATGAAAATATCGATCTATAAATAGGGAAAAAACTCTGAATATATACTATTGTATAGTTCTTCTGATATATTATACCAAAACTATTATTTCCTTCTGAAAAAATCACAAAGTTAATAAATTTTCAAAAAAAAAATAATGATAAAAAAATATATGTATATACATTATATATTATATATAGACTCTATCTGAATTATATTTCTCGGTTCCATGATTGGACTGTACAACACATCATGTTACGAACGGAATCTCCTCATATAAATTTGATCAACGAGCGGAGGTTCCGTCCAGTCAAAGCACTCCACCTTGTGAAGATATATTTCACAAATTCGGCTCACAATAATTAATTTCTACCATTCTCTCCCTGTGAGTAACGGGGTACGGGGAGAAGCTTTTATCCCACGATTTAATTCAATTTGTGTTTTTTCAAAAGTATATCGGATTTAAATACTGGCTCACAATAATCCTGCGTACATACTTCATGTTAATTGATCGTTCAGAGCTCTTTTAACATGGAGAAAGTAATGCTTTTAACGAGTAATAATCGGAGGATTAGGATTTCAAGAGACCACTCATTCGTCAACACGTTTTTCTGTTGTTGAAAACGACTGAAAATTTTCCCATTAATGAGATTTGATATCAAATGTACACATACTGTACCATGTGTTGATGACATATTCTAGAGCTAGACAGCCTTGGAAGCTCAGCAGTCAGCTGAGGCACCGCTTGAGAAATGAATTCACCGTTGGGTGTGGGTTCGAGACCCGTATAATGCATGGGTTTTGTGAACGTCTTTTCACTCATCATCACTTGATTGTTTCATTAGCACCAGCTCATTCGTACCCCCAAACTATTCAACAGTTGATGGGGTCGTTAGGAATAAATAATCAATGTAGAGCTTGAGTTAGATCTGTTCTATCGACAATGAAACTGTTATGAGATAAGTTTGAGCAATGAGTAACAAAGAAAGAAGAGAAATTTCACAAATCAATCCTTGGAATGTTATTAATTTCTCCAAGGTATTGATGATTTGATTCTTATATAATTCGCGGAAAAATCTCAACGTTGAGAAATTCAATATCAGAAATTTAGAATTCGAAAATTTATGGTAAATGAAAAAGAAATTCCAAGTATTGAAGAATCCCGTTTCGAATTTCCTATTGATTCGGGAAAACAACTGGCATCTCTACCCAATCATAGTATCAATATTGAACCATTTCGGCTTCACGTGTCTAAAGCACGGTTCACACGAACGATTACAGTTGCACCAGTCGCCAACTGGCTTGGGCAACTAACTTGAGATTGTTCGTGTGTACATGCCATCAATTCGATCGCTGTTGATTGGAGTTGGGTCGGTGAGGATAGAGAGAGGTTCTAAAAACGGCAACGCCAACGTCCAACTGTCAGTAAACAACCAATGAGCGTGCACGAAATCGTGTGACGTCAAATATGGCGCGACTAGGACGCGATTACTCGTCCCTGATTGGCTACATCCGATACCGTGCGAAATTGACGTTTAACCGAGTTACCGTCGATTGCCGTTCGATTATGATCGACGTGTGAACATACGCAAGTCGACGATCCGATCCGGTCAGCCATGTTAGTTGGCGATTGGGGCAACTGTAATCGTTCGTGTGTACCTTGCTTGATGAACGAATATATAATCGAGAGTAATTCGTGAAATCATTCACAGAATATCGTGAATAACAACTGTAATCCCCATCGATCAACTTCACCATTTATCGATCCGACCAATAAATCAACTATTACTTCAAAACACATTTAAAAAACCCTCCAATCAAAGACCTCCTCCGAACATTCATAATAATCCAGACTAATGAACCCTTTTCACTCCCAATCACATTCATCATCCAATCAATCAATCAATCAATCAATAACACCAGGGCAGGTCAATAACATTTGATTGGCTACGATTCATCAATCTCGCCTCACGCATGCGCGATAGCCGAGCAATCAGGCGTATAAAGGCGCACGTAATTAATGGTGTTTTAATACGTATCTAGCTCATTAGATGAAGGCAAACGGTTGAAGCTATCTATCACTAATGTCTTGTGTAGTTAATCTTTCTGTCACTGAGCGCTGATTATCTTCTTCTTAAGAGTTCATGGGAGTCGATTCAGAGAAATATCAATTTAATCTGTGATAACTTTCGAACGGTATAAGATATCAAAATTTAAATGTAGAGGAAACACAGATTTTTCTCATACCTTCAGGATGGTATGAGTGAATCTTAATTCTCCAATATTACATCATTGTCAAGAGTATACGGCTATTTTTTTTCTTTTTCAAGCGGCCACGCTTGACAATTGGAATGTAAGTTGAATATTCATGGCTTGTGCACTCTTGAAGATATCACAAATACTTGTGTTCTCTTCGTATCAAAATTATCTCATTCCGTTCGCAAGTTATCACAAAAACACCGACATATCGCGAATTCGACTCCCATAGACTCTTAAGACCGAACTTGTGCTGGCTTCTAGATGAGACGTATAACATGACTTCCACCTAAGACCACACGGTTGTACTTGTTTTTAGTAAGTAAGTATTTATTTGTCATTCAAAATCCACGCTACAAAAGTAGAGGGTAAACTAAACATGTCTGTTAGGATGTATAGACAATAAAGAATTGAAAACTAAATACTATCAAATATAAGTCCAGTACATAATTTAATGAAGTGATAAAAAGTCCGATGACTCATAGTTCGAAATGATTATTGAAATGATGTTTATACAGGGTCTATATAATGTTTGTGAATAGTTCAATATTCTAATTTGATTCTCCATGAGATGATAATGTAAATACACCGGATGGACTGGCACATCTGCCAGTGGTAATGCGATCACTTTGTGTAATCTGGGAGGTGAGGGGCATATCAAACCTAGTTCGTTTTTCATTCGTTTTTCGCCACCGTCCATCTTCATAGAGGTTTTATCGTCGTTTTCCTCTGCAGTCTGATTCAATGTCGTAGTTAACATGAGTTTAGCATGAAGATCAGTGAAGATGCGCTCGCTTCGTGTGATACGGAAGGTGAGGGACATATTGAATCTTGTTTCGATTTATGACATCGCTCATCTTTATGGAGATTTTATCGTGGTTTTCCTCTGTAGTCCGTGCTAATGCCGGAACGGTTCATACAATATAGACCACGACCGCTTCCTTCCCACTATCCTCTGATCATATGAGAAACCTTGATCTCATTGTATCATAATATCATTAATCCAACGCCAATAGATCTCCGTTTTTCACAAATATATATCTCTGATTTTTTCCTGTATCAGTCTTTTATATCGTTCTTCTGTTTGTTTTTCATGACATTTTCTTCCAATGAGATTCAATGAAAACATTGATTGAATTAAGGTTATGCAGGTGATTTGAAGCTAACTATCAAGAATGTCTTATAACGATGTAAAAGTCACACAGAAGTTATTAGTCTACTATTCAGAACAACATTACCAAGAACGCAATTGCACTTTTATATTACATTGTATGCCATTTTGATCATTCATCTTTTCTCAGAAAAAAACTTCACAAAGACTTAGAAGAGGTCATACCAAATTGAAGTATGAATGTAAATTTGCTTTTCGTTTTCTCTCTATCTTTCCTTAGATTAGTTCACATACGAACTCTCTCATATTGTTTCAGATATTGCATTTTCACAAACAAACTAAAAGCGCAATTGGAAAACTCCTCCGTTCACATTCATATATAACTTATATAAGCTTTCTGTATATGAGAAAAATAAAGTAGGTAAACATTTTATTTTTATTTCAAAAATGTTCTATTTTTGACAGATAAGTAATGAAATTCGTTTCCTATGAAGTTTTCTAAACGAATAAACGGAACGTCTCGACAGATCGAAACACTCGACCGTCAATGCTAACGAATAGGGAGAACAGTCAATCGGGACCGTTAACTCATAACCCTGTTAACTAGAGGGCAATGTCTCTACCACTTAGCTGGGAAATGTTTCTATACGCTTTGATCTCAGCTTATTCACTTGGAGATCTCGATTGCTTCAAGTCTAAGTTGCAATTATGAAGACGTGCAATATTCTATTTTTATTCTGAAATTGTTCATTAGATTTGAAAGTATTCCGTATTTCATGTAATTAGTGAAGCAAAGAGAAAAATGATTCATCAAGTATATAGATGATACGTTATTCAAGTGATAGCCTTCCTGAATTGATATCAAATTGGATTCGAATGAGATCTTGAGTTGCAACATTGTAATTGGTCACTGTAGATGGGCGTATCTAACCCGTAGGCCACCTAAATATTTCATCCATATTATTGGGTGCATGATGATCTGATAGTTGATGTCAAAATCCCACAAAAATGATAATGTTTTGTAAAAAAAGAAGGTCGGTCAGCAATAATTCACCGATTATATTTCTGTACAGGAATCCAATGAACAATCAACAAAGACTCTGATATTGAATGAATAGAAAAAAATAACATGAATTTGAATAAAACAAAAATGAAATTTTCCGCCGGGGGATTTCAATTCCACATTCATGAATAATCATAAAACTTCAACAGTGTGAGTTACAAAATTATCGGTTATATCACAAAATGCAGAAAATATTTGACAAAAATGCTAATGACTAATATTTTATCGAAAAGTGGATGATCACTTGTATATATAACAGTGACTCTCCATATTTTTGCCAACAATGTTCACCTACCGTGTACCGTTATATATAAATAACACGTAACATATCGGAAGTGCTCACTGTGGATCGTTGATATTTCAAAGGATACTCATCTACACTATGTGAAGCAGTTTCACTGAGATATGTTGAGACGGAGATCCACTGGGATCGTTTATATGTAACGTCGACACTGAAAATGATAACTGTATGTATAGTAGATCCCTCTTAAATATATCGAAGTGCAAATCTTCAGTTTTTAATCAGCCAGCCATCGAATGTGAGTTAATTAATAGCAGTGTTGTTTCTAAGGCCGATTGCTCATTAGATCGAATGTATTTCATTCTGATAAGAACTAAGAGTAGACATAATTAATCGAGTACCTCGGATCTGGTTCCATAATAACAATAAGCGGTCTCCGTCGTCCGTCTCCTCTATTCATTAGCATAAGCGATCGGAGGTGTCGGTCCATCGGATCTGTCATTTATTTTGGGCTTCAGTTCAGGGCTGATCTGTTCAGTGAATAAGTCTCTTCAACCTGTTGGAATGAGGGAAGGAGGCGGTCGTGGTTTATAGCAGAATGTAATTTTCTTCCAAATCGTATAAAATGTATCCAACTATATGATTCATTAGACTGAACAATCAAATTGATTATAAAACGCTTCCTACATAGTTGAGGACTATCTTGATTTTATCAAAACTACTCAATAAATCAAGTTTTCAATAGTTCAAAAAATTGCTTCACCCATTTTTCAGTGATATAATGACTGTTTTCAAGTGATGACTACTCATTTTCTGATTTTATACAACTGACAAAGAGTATATTTTTACTGCTCCAACATTTCCAGTTTCAATATCAATATGCTTATTAATGTGATGGATGAACTCTATCCATTTTTTATCTGATTTCATTTTTCATTCCATATCCTATATCTCATAATAATTTTTAGGTATAATATATATCATATTTGAATTATTCTAACATATGATAATCTGCTATAAAGAGTCCTTCGTGAGCATCGATGGTGATTTCTGTTTGGGATTCACTACATTTGATCGAATTCAATATGTAAAGAAAATGATTCGGGTGAAATTACAATTTTTCAACCACGTCGGAATATCTGCATGAATTATCTGCCGATTTTCCGGTATTTTGTTATAAGTATCTGGCATGATTTTTATTCCAATGAATGATCTTGTTGGAATTTGTGCTTCACTTGCACATTTATTTTTCTCGACATCGAAGCTTCATACATAATCTTTTTTCCCCAATTGAGGGTATTCAAGGTAGGATCGATCGGACGGAGCACCACAACGACTATACCGACCCAAGAATATTATTACTGATGATTTGACTCATTCAACAAAAAGTGGATCTTGTATGATGTACAATCTCAGGGATTTTGAATAATTCAGAAAATTCCGCCAGGGAAAAATCTTTCCACCTTCTGATGATCTCAATTTGTGTTCGTTTTTTCAAATTTGTGTTAGTTTAATTCAGAATCTCATTATATTCTTGTATTCCTTGACAACTTACCTCACAATTACTTCTACTTCCCACCCTTCAAATTCATTGATTGTGTCCAATCATCTGATTCATTGATTTGCATTCATCAATTTCTTCACTCATCAGTTATTATAATCATTTATTTATTGTCAACAGAATACAGTTATTTCACGAGTGCAATGTAATAGGAAATAAAATATGGAAAAGGATACATAACAGAGGTCTATATAGCAATGAGAAAAAAGAAGAGAAAATCAACAGGACAATTCATGAGAATAGAAAAACAATGGACAAATGAAACAGAAGAATCATGAAAACTAGACAAAAGGCTGAATATTTGGAGATGAATCACGATGAAAGATAAGTTTTAGTTTCGTGAGTGAATCGGAGTTTGGGTCATAATTTGGAGAAGTTAAAGCGAAGCTGTTTAATGTATACATGACGCTGTTCATGATTGAGTGTGTGTACAGGTTATTGCGACTTCTGAATGTTTGAAACAGTTGTTGTTTGCAACCAATATTTCCTCTGAAAATTATCAACTTCTTCATCGACGATTCTCATCTTGGAATCCATTTGACAATGTGCTATAGACCCAGCCAACTTCAAGAAACTTCCTTTGATCGGTATGTTCAATGATTGTTAGTATCCACCATGACACAGCAATATGATGACAAACTCACGGTTTCTTGGACTGCAATATTTGATCAATCTTCAGTCCATTCATCGGACCGTGCTGAGATTTCATTGCTGAGATTTCATTGCTGAGATTTCATTGCTGAGATTTCATTGCTGAGATTTCATTGCTGAGATTTCATTGCTGAGATTTCATTGCTGAGATTTCATTGCTGAGATTTCATTGCTGAGATTTCATTGCTGAGATTTCATTGCTGAGATTTCATTGCTGAGATTTCATTGCTGAGATTTCATTGCTGAGATTTCATTGCTGAGATTTCATTGCTGAGATTTCATTGCAACAGCTATGGAAACACATAAATACTGGGCAATGTTGCCATAGAAGATGGATCTCATATAACATATATATGTATATATATATATATATATATATATATATATATATATATATATATATATATATATATATATATATATATATATATATATATATATATATATATGTATATATATGTGGGGAATTTCCACAGCCTTCTAAACCCATTCATTCCAAGGTCCTATGGACTGAACAACTAACAAGACTGTTGTTCTACAACAACAATGAAAAGAAGGAGACTGGCGGTGATTATGAATCAGTTAGATTTTCACTTTCGAGAGAACTAGTTCGTTTATCAATAGATTGTTCATGTTGAATAAATCGGATATTAAATGTCTCAAATAACATAATAACGGTTTCTCATTCATTTGCTAAACTCACACTTCCAACAGTGGTGACCCCGAAGTGATCCGAACACGAAAACAGCAAACAAAGGTCGAACGAACGAGCTGATGACCCCACGAATGTATGTTTGGATCTTGATTTTTGGTGAGTAACATAGGCAAACGTGAACTTTACATTGTGAACCTTCGCAAGTCTTAGTGATAAGTACAGTTTTAAGTGTCGCAATGACGGAACCAGTGGTCCCAGCAAGCAACGATACGGTTGCCCGGGTGAGCGTGCGTGTACCCCCATTTTGGCACGATGATCCAGCCCTGTGGTTTGCGCAAATCGACAGCCAGTTTGTGTTGGCCGGCATAACACAGGACACAACGAAGTTTCACACAGTAACAGGCTCGCTCGATCAACGCTACGCCACTACTGTGAGAGACATTATCATTAATCCGCCAACGGAAGACAAATACGACCGTTTAAAGTCAGAACTTATTCGCCGATTCTCACCCTCGCTGGAAGTACGTCTTAAACAATTATTACAGCACGAGGAGATGGGCGATCGTTCACCGTCCCAGTTTTTAAGCCATATGCGAATTCTCGGTGGTACAAGTGTGTCCAATGAAGTGTTGCGCGTCTTGTGGCTCGGCCGATTGCCACAACGGACATGTGACATACTAGCAGCAGCATCTTCCGACAACCTCGAGACACTAGCTATCATTGCAGATCGCATCTACGAGAGTGCGACCGCACGCTCCCGCGTCGCAGTAGTTAACGATCCGTCTAACTTGACCAGCTGTCAAGAGCAGATTGAAGAGCTGGCACATCAAGTCGCAACTCTCTCCACAGGTCGTAGCGCAGTGGAAACTCGAAGGCGTTCACAAAACCAGCCACAAACAAATTCATCTGCAGTGCGCGATGCCGTTAAGGGCGCTCAAGATGAAATGTGCTGGTTTCACCGCACGTTTGGAGAGAACGCCAGACGCTGTCGACCTCCATGTAACTTTCCGAAGGAAAAATCAAACGGCAGTCAGTAGATGCGGCCGATGACTGCCCAAATTCTCGCCGCCTTTTCGTGATGGATGTCCTAACACGCCGACAGTTCCTCGTCGACACCGGGTCTGACCTCTGTGTTTACCCCCGCACGCTGGTCAACGGACCTCGCACGCCATCAACGTATGAGCTATTCGCGGCAAACGGTTCTGTTATATCAACCTACGGCACCATCAACCTCAACCTCGACCTCGGCCTTCAGCGGGAATTCGTTTGGAAATTTGTGTTAGCCGACGTATCTAAACCTATTATCGGTGTAGATTTCCTGTCTTTTTACGGTTTACTCGTCGATGCCCGAGAGAAACGACTCATTGACAGCTCAACGTCACGAGTTATCTCTGGCCGCCCGTCAATTCACACGCAGGAACACGTCAAGGCAATCTGTGGAGGTTCTCGCTACCACACCCTGCTTGCTAATTTTCCTGACATCACGCGTCCTGCCGGTACACAGCAGACTGTTAAGCACACAACGGTGCATCACATCCACACTACGCCTGGCCACCCGGAATCGTGCAAACCACGACGGTTAGCACCGGATCGTCTCCGCATAGCCAAACGAGAATTCGAAACTATGCTCAAGTCTGGTGTTGCACGGCGTTCATCAAGTAGTTGGTCTGCCGCTCTTCATCTCGTTCCTGAGAAAGAAGATCAATGGAGACCATGTGGCGACTACCGCCCTCTAAACAGCAGAACGATACCTGACCGGTACCCAGTCCCCCACATTCAGGATTTCGCCCAGACCCTCTGTGGCAAAACGATTTTTTCCACGATTGATCTGGTTCGTGCTTATAACCAGATACCCGTTGCAACAGAAGATATTCCGAAGACAGCCATCTCTACCCCGTTTGGTCTTTTCGAGTTTCCATTCATGAGCTTCGGTTTACGTGATGCTGCACAAACTTTTCAACGCTTTATCGACGAAGCACTCCGAGGTCTCGATTTCACGTATGCGTACATTGATGACATTCTCATTGCATCAAAATCACCGGAGGAACACGAGCAACACCTGCGCCTCCTGTTCGCGCGACTCTCAGAGTACGGGGTACTTGTGAATTCTTCTAAATGTGTGTTTGGGGCCAACGAGGTGAAGTTTTTGGGTTACACGGTCAACGCCTCTGGTTCTCGTCCCCTTCAGGACAAAGTCGACGCTATTGCAACTTTTCCACAACCCAGTGATCTCAAACAACTACGACAGTTTCTGGGAATGCTCAACTTCTACAGGCGTTTTTTACCTTCCACCGCCAGCCGTCAGGCCCCACTGAACGACCTCCTTGCCGGAACCGACTGCAAGGGTAGGAAACCAATTACATGGACACCAAACCTCGTTGCCTCGTTCGAAGAGTGCAAACGCAGTCTCTCACAGGCAACGCTTCTAGCTCATCCCGACCCGGATGCCGAGCTCGCCGTCATAGCAGACGCATCGGACACTAGCGTGGGCGCCGCACTCCAGCAGAAAACAAGCAGAGGATGGCAACCTCTTGCTTTCTTTTCACGGAAGCTTAACGCGGCCCAAAGAAAATATGGAGCGTATGATCGTGAACTACTCGCTGTCTACGAGGCCATACGATTCTTTCGCCATATGGTGGAAGCGCGAACATTTGTTATATACACGGACCACAAGCCCCTGACGTACGCGTTCAACCAAAAGACTGACAAGTGTTCGCCACGACAATTTCGTCACCTGGACTATATTGGACAATTCTCCACGGACATTCGCCATGTTCCCGGCAAAGAGAACGTCGTCGCGGATGCCCTGTCTCGAGTGGAAGCCATATCAGTTGCAGTCACCCTCGCCGACATCGCTCGAGCACAGGAAAATGATCCTGAGATCCAGGCTCTCCTCCAATCCAACACTGCACTTCAACTCCGGCAACGTCTCCTTGCCGAGACGAATCTGGTTATTTTCTACGACACATCCACACAAATAGAGCGACCCTACGTTCCAACCACACTCCGACGCCAGGTTTTTGACAGCCTGCACAGTCTGTCCCACCCCGGCATTGCCGCCTCCACTCGTCTGGTCGCACACCGTTTCGTGTGGCCATCTATGCGGAAAGATTGTAGGGAGTGGGCACGAACCTGCATTGTGTGTCAACGATCAAAGGTCACGCGCCACGTATCTGCGCCCGTCGAACATTTCGACGTTCCGGGAGCGAGATTTGAGCATATACACATAAATCTGGTTGGTCCCCTTCCAGAGTCAGCTGGATATCGTTACCTATTGACTTGTGTGGACAGATTCACACGATGGCCCGAGGCCATTCCGATAGCTGATATCACAACAGAAACGGTCGCATCCGCCCTTGTCTCGGGTTGGATCTCCCGCTTCGGAACGCCCCTTCGAATAACATCCGATCAGGGTCGACAATTTGAGTCGAGCCTATTCAGGTCATTGAACCACCTGTTAGGCACTACTCTCATTCGAACCACCGCATACCACCCGGCCGCCAATGGGATGGTGGAACGACTTCACCGTCAGCTTAAGGCATCGATCAAATGTCACGAGGATGACCGATGGACGGATAACCTCCCATGGGTCATGTTAGGTATTCGCTCGTCATGGAAGGAGGACGTCAAGGCTACTCCTGCCGAACTCGTATATGGAACAACGCTCCGACATCCTGGCGAGTACCTGTCTACTCCAACATCGACACCGGACAGCACTTCGGCGTACGTCGATCAACTTCGCCGACGCCTCGAGAAGCTCCGACCAGTCCAGCCTACACGACATGGGCAGCGCTCGGTTTTCATGTTTAAGGACCTTGCAACCTGTACCCACGTTTTTGTTCGGCACGACGCGGTACGAACTCCATTACAGCAACCGTACGACGGACCTTACGAGATCGTGGCAAAAGAGAACAAGTTTTTCACGATTCTCCGTCGCGGCAGGAAGGTCGTCGTTTCAATCGACCGGGTGAAACCGGCATTCATCCTCGTTGATGATTATGTAGACCATTTTACCCAAACTCCGACAACACCCTCCCCACTCATCAATACACACGCACCCTCTTCACGATCACACTCGACAGCGACCACGGTGACAAGAGCGGGACGCCAGGTGCATGCGCCGACGCGCCTCGGCATTTAGAGTTTCGTTCGCCTCGTTGTCCACTCGTTCACTGGAGGGGGGGTCCTGTGGGGAATTTCCACAGCCTTCTAAACCCATTCATTCCAAGGTCCTATGGACTGAACAACTAACAAGACTGTTGTTCTACAACAACAATGAAAAGAAGGAGACTGGCGGTGATTATGAATCAGTTAGATTTTCACTTTCGAGAGAACTAGTTCGTTTATCAATAGATTGTTCATGTTGAATAAATCGGATATTAAATGTCTCAATTAACATAATAACGGTTTCTCATTCATTTGCTAAACTCACACTTCCAACATATATATATATATATATATATATATATATATATATATATATATATATATATATATATATATATATATATATATATATATATATATATATATATATATATATATATATATATATGTCCCGGAGGAAGTCGCAATTTTTAAACAGTTTTAAAAATCATACAATTATATATATATATATATATATATATATATATATATATATATATATATATATATATATATATATATATATATATATATATATATATATATATATATATGAATATATTCATATATATATATATATATATATATATATATATATATATATATATATATATATATATATATATATATATATATATATATATATATAGATATGGATATATATATATATATATATATATATATATATATATATATATATATTCATATATATATATATATATATATAAATATATATATATATATATATATATATATATATATATATATATATATATATATATATATATATATATATCCATATATATATATATATATATATATATATATATATATATATATATATATATATATATATATATATATATATATATATATATATATATATATATATATATATATACATATATGAATATAAACGTCATGTATAATTCTATAACATATATATATATATATATATATATATATATATATATATATATATATATATATATATATATAAATATTATATATATATATATATATATATATATATATATTTATATATATATATATATATATATATATATATATATATATATATATATATTCATCGGAATATATTTTCGTGGAGACTGTGATAAAATGAGATGGAAGCTCCAATACAACAATCATTCTGGTCCTCAGGAAAGATTTGGAACAAATTATATCAAGGCTCGATACAATTATAGATGTTATATGTTAGTTAACAATGTTCCTTCAATTTCAAACAATATTCAGCTCTTCCGAATACTCGATGTAGTACATACAAATACTTGACTATACCGTATCCATCCAGATGTTCGCCACCCCCGACTGGTAACGCAATCACATAGTGAAAACATCCGATCGTCGTCCTCACATCGGAATCACCAGACTCGAATTAAATATAGCTCACATTCAATTGAAAATAATAAAACGCTTCGACTCCGATTTAATTTCGTACAAAGACGACACTATCACAGGGATTTGATTCAATTGAAGAAAACTGACGTCAACGATCGGGTGTCTCCTTGACGTCAACATCATTACCGCTCGACAGTCTCGCACCGTCGACCGTTGTATATCATTTGTTGGAATCGTATAGTCGGATTCGCTTGCAATTAATGTATATTTACAGAGACAAATGTGCCGTGCTTTATTAACGAATCAGCTAAAACATACTTGCATCTATTGAAGGAAACGGTCGTCTACCAATTAAATGTGAAACTCAGTTGAGTGAATAATCACACTGCAACTTTGAATGATTCAACGCTTTCGAAAGATGTGGTTGCGTTCCTCATCGTGAATCTCGTCCTGAATATAATGATATCTTAAAGGACATCGAAACCATGGAACCAAACTCCAACGGATTATGACAATATTTACTTCCTCAAATTTATAGAAAACTAGAAATCATCTTCTCAATTTTGGAAATCAGAATGGTTTTTCTACCCTTCAGAGACATAGCCATACCGATCTGAAGAGAAATAAACATGGACAGAATCGAATAATGTATAAGTCACGACTCAGAAAAAGTATCGGCTCCTGGAGGACAATAATTGAATGAATGTTAATTTCTGAAATCCAGATGGTGATTCCTAGTTTTCTCTGGAATCACCAAAAATACCGTCATTACTCTGAAATACCGTCATAAGATGAGCGTTGCAATGATTCCATTCCAAATACCGAAACAAAATGGGCGCCATTCTCACGTTTTTTTTGGTTTGTAATTTTGTACGCGGCATGCAGGTCAGGAAAAAATACCTATGGACTTGGAACCTTTTCTACATATTTCTGTCGTACCAGAATGAGTTGAGAACGATTCTCAGAAAAATCGATGCGAAGGTTCTTCCGGAAAAAAGTCGGAAAGATTGAAAAATTATAGTGAGAATAACGCGGAGGAAAAATACGTGAGAAATAAGATTTTTTCAAAAGCTCTCAAATTGCCACCGAATATGAAGAATATCATTATACACCTTTAAAGAGATATGTCTTCAACAATCGGATGAGAAATAACAGAGAAAACGCATTCAAAACATACTTTCACTTCAAACGAAGCCAATCAAATCTATAGCAACAAATGTCATCAGTTGAATTAAAACAATTGAAATCAGTTATGAATGAACAGGGAGGCCGTGACATAATTGATTCTGGTAGGTTTTTTTTTTAACGTTTGAAGTGATCCGATGTCTCTAGAATGTAGATGTGGACTGAGATGGCAAATCATCTCTCATTGTACATTTCCATACTTCTAAGCTCATCTCACAACGAGAATCCCGCGTTTTCCCAGTTATCAGTTAAAATCCAGTTCGAAGGAATTTTGGAATTCAATCATCAGTCTTCCAGGAGCCGATATTTTTTCTGAGTCGTGAATTATATATTATTCGATTCTGTCCATGTTTTTTTCTCTTTCAGAATCGGTAATAGCTATATCTCTGGAGGGTAGAAAAACCATACTGATATCTGAAATTGAAAAGATGATTTCCAGTTTTCTCTAAATTTGAGTAAGTAAATAAAATCATTATCCGTTGTGATGACCTTTAAGAAAAGATACTTCAACCGTATAAATACCCTGTCATATTTGTGTTTGTTGAGTTGGACGGTATTCATCTTCTTCCTTGATACATCAGTGCATACACTAATGAGGAACGTTACTTCATAATAACGTGTGTAATAGTACTTGAACCGATCGGCCGTCCGTCTAACGGCCGGCAGTCCCGTGTCGTGACGAAAGCTCATTGAATAATAAGTACAAGTGCACTCGGAATGGTACAATCATACTTGACACGTGTTCGAGAGTGCTTCTTTGTACTTGCGAGGATATAACTATCAAGATATGAATTAAATATAGTTTTCTAGGTCAGTACAACTATAACGATTCTCATAATATTCTCTGACTGACGTCATAATATACCACGTGATTGTCCAAAATAGCGAATATATTTATGATAGCTTTGAGTTTCAATAGTGATTCACAGTGAAAATTGTGCTTCGAACACTTTGTTAGTTAATATAGCTCTGACATCACCTAGCCACAAATTTCTCCTAGTAGTGACACTATAATGTAGTGAACAATAAACTGAAAAATGTCAATCAAATTCATCTGATCTAACTGACCTGATCGACCCAACCTATTCGGAGTTACCTTTGCTCTCCTCGGATATTCGTATGGATCATGATATATGATATGTTCATTGTGTTGAGCTATCACTTGGACTTATCAATGAAAAGGATCGTTCTATAACAATTCATTTTACTGTGAATAATATGTTGGAATGATGATATTGAAATTCATTAAACGACGAGACGACAGTTGTACATAAACTATATTGTGGCCTACACTAGAAGGAGGCTAGCAATACAGGCCATATTGTTTCCGATGCTCTCCATACACTGGTTGGTATCTCAAATCGTGATTGAGAATATACGATTTAAAAAAAAAAAATCACTGGTTATTTTATTCTTGAGGGGGCTGACGCCCCTTAAGGATTTGCCGCCCCCTGATAATTTGCTAATGACTAGAAAAACGCCATATATGCGTTGTTAGACGAGCGGATGGTATATATAATAATATGTCGACTTTTTTTGCCAAACTTTTGCCTACATTCACCAATTTAATTCAGAAATGGGTAAAAACTGCTTCGAGTGGTACCAATTTGGCACATTTTATGGTTTTTCTTCGAAATGCTCACCAGATCAAGCTGAAAGTTCTCAGAAATGTGTATTCAATGTAACTCAACTTCACGCAGAATTTTTTTTTTTTTTGAGAATACAAATATTTTCTTTATTGCCGCCGTGTTATTCTAATGGGTATTTTTGAGATTTCTAAAATTCCTTTAGAAAAAGTCATCATCCGATAATGCCACAAAACTATACAGATCTACGTTAGATGAGGAACCATCATGAAAAAAAGTTCCAAGTTGATAGCTTCAGCCATTTGACCTGTATTTAGAGAACCAAAAAAAAAAAAACATAAAAAAAAGAAAAGAAAGAAAAAAAAACATAAAAACGAACACCAATTTTCTTCAGTATGTCAAATTGAATCCTCGCTGAAGCTCGTCTAATTATCATAGACATTAATGATAATTTTCCCTGATAATTTGATAATTTGTATTGATTGGGCCTCAATACTGAACTGTGGATGCTGGATGCTGGTTCTTCCCATCGTCACAGGGAAAAATGGATGTGAGAAAATTCATATCTAAATTGTAAAATCTCATCCAAACGAATTCGTTTCACGATTATGTGGAAATGCATTCATATATTGTGGGTTCATATGTATTACACACGAGAATCAAAACTTCATCTCATATAACAGTTATCTCCGTCATCATTCACTGACGCCAATAGATCCTGGCTGTGATAACAGTTAGTCGTTGAGGATATTAGTGCAACAGAATAATAATAATAATAATAATAATAATAATAATAGTGATGGGATAAAAAAATGGAATAATTTCATTCGATATGTTGAAAAATGAAAATATGGATACATTCTCAAGTCCAATACCATCACGTTGCAAGGTCTCAGAAAAAATATATTTCAATACCTTCCACACAATTGAGAACTTCAATATCCATTCGAATAGCCCAGTTCGAACATCACCGGCAATCCGATCTCAAATTTTAAAGCTCGATATTCATGAATATTATTTATTTTTCAGCTAAAGGTACACATATCACAGATTTCTGAGCAATTGCCATGAAATTTTCATCATACCTTTATTATTCTTGTATCTATATAGTGTATCAGGATCTTTTATATGGTTCTGATAATAAATATGTTATTTTCATGACAATACTAAAAAATGCTGTAAAAATGAACGTCTAAATTTACTTATACAGTAAAAAAATCATTATTCACTGTATATCAAGACAATCGAAATTATCTCAACATGCCATATGAATTACACTGTAAGGTATAACATCCGGAAAATTCATCAGGAAATATTGTCAGGATTCACCACAAAATGTTCCCAAAGTTGATCCAATTCACATGTCAAATCTTCGTGCACTCGTCCCCTTAAGCCAAATGGAATTAGTAATACGTGTTTGGAACCCACGTGAATAACGATATCCTGGTTGGAGCTGTGAGCAATTGAAGTTGAACTGGAGAGACGAATAACGATGTAGAATAATATGTCACGTGGTTAATGTCACGTGACTAATCACCACGTCAAAGAGTAGCAACTAGCATGTAAATAGCGAGCGAAGTGACGCGGGATAACTTGACATGAGGAGTCAATAAATCTGTTAACTTCGACATTATTTCAGAGCGAACCAAGTGAAAAGAAGTGTTATCATGATCTCTCCCCCCCTCTCTCTCTCTCTCTCTCTCTCTCTCTCTCTCTCTCTCTCTCTCTCTCTTTCTCTCTCTCTCATCTTTTCCGATAGTTTGCTTATGAAACCTGAATCGCCATTAAGAAATGAGGCGTGAAAAGATCGGCGAAACTGAGCTCGATTTTGACATCCATTCCCTTTTTTATGATCGGGATGAAAGAAGAATGTTGCACACTTCATAGTGCATAGTTCTAATTACAAAGTGGCATATTATATCCCAAGGGTAGATATGGCACGTTGGATAGGTTACCATAGTGACTGGGAAAATGGCAAGACAAACTAACTTGGATCAGTGCTGAAGTTGCGATTTTTCATTTCAAATGATGTGTGACCTCACTCAAAAGAAGTCTATAGAATATTCACGATGATATCGCTGCTCAGTAAGCGAAGGGCTTCCTCATAGTTATTCTTCATAATCTTCACACATTGTTTCGATATGCCCATAAACTGTGTTCTCCGATCACTTACCAGTATTAGTTTGTTTGCCCCAACACTTCTAGTTGGTGGGATTCAATAACCTGGCAAACCTGCTATATTCAAACATGCCCATAACATCACTATGTTAACAATCACTTCTTCGTATAACATCATATAGGCCTAGTTTTACGTTTGATGCATAGCAATCACTCAACGATATTTCCAAATCACATTTTCACTTATATTTAAATGAAAACAATCAACATCACAAACAATTCGACGAAATGTAGGCCTACTATTTGCACAACTTGCTTGCCACTATTACACAGTCTGGTATCACAGTAACATTCTTCCCCCTCTGCGCTTCTTTTTCCGGTACATCCCCGTCTCTCCAAGCCGCAATGCCTGTCCACAGAGCTGTCATTACGGCGAGCGATCACACATCCTGGATGAGTGGAAAAACAAGCGGTCACTGTGGTCATTCTGTCCACGCGAGGACACTCTTCACATTCGAAGCACAAGATGGCTGCCACAGAAGTGAACGTACACAATACTAGAGTTATTAACACAAAATTCATGTTTCTTCATTTGTTTATGGAAGATATTACATTTTAGATCATGAAATTATTCGGTTGACGTGATAATTTTGCTGTTCAATATAAACAAAACATCTGTTTTGGTCACCGATTGTTACAAACGATCGGTGATAAAGTTTGTCTTTTCTGACATTGTTGAGTTCAACAACAATGAAATCTGTGAATTGTTGAGTTATGTTCATATTAAAATTACACATTTCTCACATTAGTAATCACAACAGCTGGAGTTAGTGAACATCCGAGCACACTCTTCATTTCACCTATTGTCCTTCAGTAATTGTCACAAAATACATTCGATTCCATATTTTAGAATTCATGATCGCCTCGGGTTTGAAGACTTTTTATACGTCTTCACCTTGAGTCTGTATGCAAATTTTGAATTCTTCCATAATCAAAGATGGTTTCAGAAGGGCAGTGTATTCAGGAAGTTGTCTCCAGACATTGTTGATGTTTCCGTTCAACAACAATGAATTCTATATCATTGCATTCATGTTCAGAGAGTATTGCAGATAGTCATTTCTCTGTAAATGAAAGCAATTACAATTGATAAAATATTCTTCATGTTGCCCAGCAGAGACGATGCCATATTACACAGGTCAGTCTCAAAAAAGCAATGTTCCACTTTATTAGTGCGACCGACACATTCCTCCCTTTTCCACGAGCCACACCGCCTCTTCGGTATCCCGTCTCTGATGATCGTGCACTCGCAGTAGGTGTAAAGTTCTGGACACGTCACTTGGGTCGCGTTGTCCACCATCTCTCACGCCTTACAATCGTAACACTAGGGAGCGGAAACAGTAGGCATTGAGCAGAACGACGAGAACAAGAACAATAACAATAAACACTTCATACTCGTTGTGGATTCGTGAATACTCCATGCGATGAAAGAATCCCAGTTGTAACGAACATTGTTGTTGTGATTTTCCTGCCACGGTCCTCTATAACCTTCCATGACACATTGTTGTGCAAACTCGTCAACAATGGTGTGCAGTGGTATTCTTAGAACGATTTTCTACTAATTTCAATTGGTGCATCCATTCTAGAGAGCCTAGATGTTCTAGGCTCATCAAAGGCTCATATAACATCTATGCTCTCTAGTTGCATCCTAGTACGAATATGATTTCGAAATTGGTTTTGAAGAGTCATTTTGTATTGTTTCTATTCCAAATAACTTGTCTGAATCAGATAACAATTGAACACTTCTAGGTACGGTGGCAGTTACAACAAATGAAGCATAATATCCGATATTTCACACATGTTTTCTTACATTTGCTTGTAACCGTGGATTTTATTTTGCACCTGAAGGCTCGTCGCTCGATGGTCATCACTCTTCACATCTCATATTATATCATTATTGGATTATTCAACTTTAGCACAGATGATCGAGTGCATCTATTTCACTGGAAATAACCAGAATATCAATTCATTTGTACATCATTACAATCATTTTCAGCATACGCGTCAACAAAACTATGTGGTACTCCTTAGATAATTCTCAACACATAGGGCCTACTTATGTTCGATTCAAAATCATCAAATATATGTTACATATCATTTTATGATGTATATTCATATATATATATATATATATATATATATATATATATATATATATATATATATATATATATATATATATATATAAATATATATATATATATATGAATACATATATATATATATATATATATATATATATATATATATATATATATATATATATATATATATATGTATATATATATATATATATATATATATATATATATGGATATATATATATTTACATATATATATATATATATATATATATATATATATATATATATTATATATCACTTTTATAAAATATTGAATTGTTCAAATTAATTTTCAATCTGCACTCTGTTGATCAAGTGTGGGCCTATCATTTTGTTAAACTTTTTTCTGGACGGTGGCTAGATTATTTTTATGACGCTCCGTCGGAACTTCTCCACCTTGATATTTCTAGTTTGAATACGCGTCAAAAATGAATAGAGCTATGTGTCAATCGAGTTGTCTATATTTTTCGAGAGGCCTTACGGAATCAAATTGATTCTTCTACCGATTAGAATCAGCTATCATTATTAATTTTTTTTCTTTCTCCGTCATTGCATTTTCTGAACTAGTAAATGACGCTCCATCGTCATCTCTACCTCAGGCATAACACGTGCCCAAATACACTCCTGAGTCGACTGAATAAGTTGGTCTAAAGATGATAAAAATAAAATCAAAGTGCATATAGCTATGCTGTACAGATAAAACTGTTTCCACGCCTACCAACATCATCATCATTCTTCTTTGTTGTGTGCATATAGCTTTACGATATCCGCACGCGGCCACGTACCACCCCCCTATTACCCATAATACCAACTTACATCAACTGGAAAAGAAACTTTTCTCGAGTAGAAAAAAAAAGACTGAAAAGAAGCCTTAAAATTGTGCTGAAATCGGTTTCGTAGCCATCAAATCGTGCGCTAGAGTCGATGAATACTCGATGAAGTCGTGCCTTCGACCCCCGGCATGAGCATACTTGGAGATTGAGTGGCAAACTCCACAATCTCGTACGTAACATCACACGAGAGAGGAATATTATTAGAATTTGAAACTTTTCTTCCTCAGGGGTGGCAAATAGGAGTATGAAATAATAAAACTGAAGGATAAATAATGTGGCAGGAAATGAGATTAGCTCGAAATGACAAGCTTACGTGTTTTATCTCATAAAATGATTCGGTATGAATTTGTCTGGAGAAAAAACATTTTGAGAGATATTTTTCGACATTTTTTGAGAGAGAGATTTTGTTCTGGTTTTTCTAATATATATCACACAAGTTCAGTTGATAACAGTCCATTCTTGCAGAGGTGATGATGTGTTGCTCTATCATCCTTGTGGTCTATATTTCCTCAATAACATCGTTACTTGATACGCATTCATTATTTATCAATCAAGGCTGAGGATGAATTAGATATACACATTTATATATATATATATATATATATATATATATATATATATATATATATATATATATATATATATATATATATATATATATATATATATATTTTTATATATATATTTATATATATATATATATATATATATATATATATATATATTTATATTTATATATATATATATATATATATATATATATATATATATATATATATATATATATATATATATATTTATATATTATATATATATATGGAGAGAGAAGGGAGAGAGAGAGAGAGAGAGAAAGAGAGAAAGAGAGAGAGAGAGACAGAGAGAGAGGGAGGGTATAACATGTAAGAACGTGGTGGAGTCTGTGGTTGAAGAAGAGAAGAGGAGGACGATGGAGATTCTCGTAGATAGCTTGGAAACAGACTTTGAAGGCAATAAATAGATGTTGTATGATATGATGAAGCTGAGAGGACGAACGAATGAGAAACACCGACTGTCATGGAGAGGAACGAAGGCATAGTGACGAAAAATCCCAAAGAGCTGGAGAAAATATGGAAAACTTCTTCGAAAACTTGTTGAAGGTAGAAGAGGAAAGCGAAGTGATAGAAACAGTAACAAGTGGAGAGGATACGGAAAGAACAAGAGGGAATGGGACAACGATGAAAACGAGAGACCAAGTAGAGATGAGGTGAACGACGTTATGAATAGAAGGAAAAATGAAAAAGCAACTGGAATTGACAAAATGAATGTGGAAATGATAGAGGTATAGCTGGTGAGGGAGGATCAGAATGGCTCTACAGAGTCGTATCAGTGGCATGGGGACAAGGTAGAGTAACTCAAGGCTGGGGTCACGGCGCTCATTTTCAAGAATGGAGATATAGACCGTGGTGCGAAAACTATCAAGTTATCATAGTCATGAGCCAAGCTGCCAAAATATATGAACAAGTGTTGGAGAAAAGGCTCACACAATATGTACAGGAAGAGATGAGAGAGGAACAGTATGGGTTTCTGAGATACATCATATTCGCGTCAAGACATTTTGGATGGTAGGTGGAATGAAGGTGAAGCGATGAGGATGGAATTCTTGGACCTGATTCAAGCGACGTACGATCGACTATTATGAGCAGTCGTGTGGACTGTGGAGATATTCGAACCTGGAATCTGATTCAAAGCTCTTGAAATTCCACGGAAAATCCCAATTTAATGTTCATTCTAGAATCACTGAACATTGTGTTCATTATATCCAATTTCCTCATCATTCGAAGAACTCCAATGTCACCTCCGGAATCATTCGCAGGTTCATAAATGTTTTGATCTCATTGTATCAAATCAAATTGTTCCAGTGATAATTACAGAATGGGATTAGGAATACTAGCCAAACGCAACATAAGCCTTGTAAGATGAGCGAGATATCTAAGTAGTTCTACCCTTGCTATATTTTTTCGATTCTGGTATTCTACACACCTTGACGTATGGAGAAAATCCTTCATTGTTGAGCAAATATCAAATCTAGGAAGCAGTGAATCTCGGCAACCCGAATCTTTATCCATTTCCATAATATATTTGATTATTTGATATTTGATATTTGAACAGTGAATTTAATTATTCACTTCAAAACGGCTGGTTCGAATTGCATGAAAAAATCGTGATAATGTGTATCATGCATGTATACACATTCAGAGAAAATGTCATCTCATTTGGAGAGATTTTATTCTTCAACATTTTCCGCCCAGCCAAATCTAACGGGGTTTTTAGAAAGTTTCAGATGATATTTCTCAAAATCGGTTCTCAAAATCGGTTTTTGGGTTCATTCCAAAAACTATACAGTTCCAAGTTGGATGAGTTCGCGTGTACAAAAAAAGTTTTATGTTAATCAGTCAACCCTTGCGACCTGTGCAGTGCCCACAAAAAAAACACACAGACAAAGCCCTATAAGAGTGGGATGAAATCTTCGCTTACGCTCATCCAAAAATAATATTTTTCTCAAGGACCTTGTGATACTTGGCTGAAATTAGGTGATCGGTCACCATTTGAGCCTGGGAAAGACAAGGTAGGATCGTTTGGATGGGACACCATGAGACCTAGCGATCTCGCCAGCCCATAGAGAACAATCAGTCGGAATGTATTTATCTAAGAAAAATAATTTCAATATGAAAAAGATAATGCTTCAGGGATATCCAATCATTTGTGTGAGGGGAAAAAATCTCCAACTTCAAGTTTGATGATGATTAATTACTCCAAACTACAGAGAAAATGAAGAAGAGGATTGATGTTGAGTCATGTAATTTAAAAACAATTTCCTGCAAATTAATCTATTTCTACCCTCTCCTCCCTCTCCTTGTACACCACCCCCTCCAGCTGTTTCACCCTCTCGTCTCCAATTCTCCATGCTGCCGAGAAAAACGTCCACAAAGAAAGTGATCACATTCCCCGTACATCAGTCGCAGGGACAGTCAATATACATTCCTAGCAGGGAGGGAGGAAGAGGGAGGAAACAGGAGAGGAAGGGTTTGTTCTCAAATTGAAATGGTTCGGAAAGTTAAAATGTCAAATAGTTCAATGGAGCCTTAACATGTCGCTTCCATATAATCGAATCTATTTATAAGATATGTATACATAATTGATCTATGTCCATATTGATGATCGAGAATTTTCAATTGAAGAAGATGTAATAGCAGAGCATACAAGTTTATTTGCTTTGAGAGGATCAATTGCCATATCCCGAAGTCACTATACGGCCAACATCTCATTCGATTTTCATTTCGATTTTCCATATTTAGTGTTGATAATTTACATTCGCGTTCGTTCTTCTGTTTCACAAACTCAATCTAATTACCATTTCATTATTTTTTTTTAATGAAATTCGCATATAATTCTGGGCACTCAATTTTGTCATTACAAAAAAAGTTTTTATGAATAATGTCTATTATATTTTTTCACATTTAATTCTCTCATTTTTGTATGCATTTCATGATGCATTGTCTCCATACATTGTGTTCTACTGTGCCCATGTGGCAACCGTTATGGCGGCAGTGTTCAAATAAACTTCTCTCTGAAGACTGAGGGATGTATAATAATCTGAAAATTTGATCGATCACGACCGAATTATATTGAGAAAATAATTCGAATCAAACTGGAACAATAACGAACAAGAAAATAAATGATATATTCTGCAATGAATACAAGAGCAAAGAAACGAAAGGATCAAGAAGATTTCAAGAATACGAAGAAGAGGAAGATTCAAGATGTTCTCTCTATCCACTGTGAATGTTTGAATTTGTTTTGAACTCTGTAATTATTACCTCAAGATTCATTGTTTATTGAATTGGTTATCTTATTTTTAATCATCACTTGGGGTGGTAAAATCGGCCTTATGGTTTCCCGCTCAAACGATATCATAATCCATTCATAACCTTGATTGGGGAAAAATAACTTTGTGTCAAGTTGCGATACTATTCAAAGATATATATATATATTCATATAAGAAGGAATTATCAACAAACAGAAGGTATGACAATGAGAATGAATTGTGTATAAAGATGATCACACTTGAGCTATGAATATTGTATGTTTTTTTAAAGATATAGTCGTGTTTATATTCGTGAATGTGTCAAGAAACATTGAAGATCATTGAAACAACAACGCCAGTTTGTGATATCAGGTCAAAACACAGTAATATTCAGGCTCATGAGATCATTTCCATCAAGTATTTCACAGTTATATCTAATAGAAGCATCTTGTTCCAACTTGAGAGGTTACAACATGGCCGGGTCCATGTTTTCTGCGCATGCACGAGAGTGGCGCTGGAGCTCGGTGAAAATAGAGGCTGCAGATAAACCTTTGCCACCCCTGATTTGAAATCACGCCTCGCAACTTGAACAAATAACGCTATTGGCTGAGAAGTAGACTTGATATTACACTAATAATAATACTCTGGTGTTCAACAGCTCGAAACCCCCGATGGGTATAGCTAATACATAGGAAGAACACTCGATCGGAAACCTCTCATAACATTTCAGATTCTTATTGCAATTGTCACACCATACACAAATATACATGACCAAAACGATCGGTCGTTCTTCTTATATAGTAACTTTACCAATCATACATTTCGATCTTTCAAATATCATTTTCATTTGTTGAGGAAACCGATTGACTGTCTCTCCTATTATTCAGCTATAACGATTGGATATTTCGAGCTGTCAATACGTGTTGAAAAGAATATCTAATATCGGATAGTGGTTATTGGACGAAGCAAACCATGCAACGAAATACCAATTGTGTACAATAGCCAACCTCCCGATATTAAAACCGACGTGAGGATGTGAATATTTCTATTGGAAATAACATGATATTTGTGAATGTGAAGTGTAATTCGGAATAACCGATCGTTGAAGTTGAGACGGTCGATCGATATGGGAAGTAGCGTAGAATTCTGTGAAGATATTTGTCTACGGCCAGATATCAAAACTAGTATTCGTTCATTCCGAGAGATGATGATGTGAACCCCCTGTTCGTCAGTGTTGCGATAAGGGGGAGACGGTCGATCGGAACCATCTTATTCCGTGGATGGTCTACTATAAGACCATATGCATTCTAATATCGTGAGTGACCAATGTAATATTGCAGAGTAGATCCAATAGCAGCCAGAGGATACACGTAAGCAAGTATGAATATTAATATTATTGAAGCTAATACGGAAATGGATAGTATAGCTGTTGGTAGTGTGGAGTGAAGATTGAGCTTCATGGGGTCATGGACTTGTTGCCATGACAGGTAGCTCTTCTAGTAGAACTGGCCAATCAAAGTTCTAGCATGAAATTTATTGGGTAGGGGTCCAGGACTTTTTCCACATACTTTGGTTAGTCGTCATTTTACATCGTTTTCCTTGTATAATTTGCGTTGGTGAGCTCACCTTTGTGATGTTCCGTGCCAACGATCGAACTCCTCAACCCTCACCCAATTATTATGTCAGATCAGACTTATAATAATTGGGAAACACCGGAACAATAACTTTGTGTTAAAAATCAGGGTCCCTCAATTCTTCAACCCTTAACGGAAAAACAGAATTGATGAATATGTAGACCTTCATTGTATCACTTCTTAAAATAAACGACCGGTATTGTCTCTGCATTTTTTTTTCATTATTCTTATTTTTCTAATTTTTTCTTCATTGGGTTTGACGACGTACTTTACTGATCACTACGATCTTCTGGCGTACGTAATTTTTCAATCAAGAATGTATTTGAGTATATCAATTTCTGAAATTCATGATGTTCAGAATATTGTGGTACCGGTATTGAATAATTTTAATGATTTTCTAGTGGATATATTATTGACCTATGAAATATTTCACAATATGCAATTGAAAAAAACGACGAAGAAACTTACTATCATCATGATTGTTGTTAACATAATAACGAGAAAAGAATGTGGTATTTCCAGGGATCGACGGTTTCAATCAAGTCGACTCAAATTCATATTCATTTTTTGAACATGCTCTTAAAACTATTGTAATATCAAAAAAATGAATTGTCCCCAATTTCATCCGATCAATGAGAGTATCCCAAATGCATGTTCCATTTTTGTAGAGTAGGCCTTATGATTCGAATGAAATAATCACAACTAATTTTCACGGAGAAGATAAATACAAGTATTTCTTGATTACGTGAAAAAAAAATATGGCCTCAGCAACAATTTTCAATCCATCATCAACTTTTAGTTGGCAATGAAGTTGTCTATAAAAATGAAGTGCTGCCAATCTTATAAACTCGAATCTAACAAAAAAGAATCAGAAGCGTCAGTTTATTGTGAACTTTGCAGACAAAATAAATAAAATGCCATTTATAAGTTTTCCAGGAAACTAAATGAGTAAAATATGTTAAATAACTGCAGCTTTCTGGACAGATTTACCATAAATCAGTCGTGATGATCATGTCCGTCTTGACAGTTCGAGACTACAGCCCGTCAGTGCTGACATGTAGGAAAGACGTACGCTCGGGAACAACAATACATAACACAAACTATAGACGGGTCGACAACCGCGATCGTCAGTGTTCTTGAATACATGAGACGTCCGATTGGGGTAAACATCACTATATAGTACATTATACTCTAGACATTTCCATCACTCCACAAAACTTGGGAAAACTTTATGTAATAGTTTTTTTCAGCTGGAAAATAGTCGGAGAAAATAAATTATGAAGCAGATATAAAAAACTTCGAAGTTTGATGATAATTTGTAATGAGACAAGATGGAGAGCTTCAACTTTCATATTTTGGTGAATTCAGCATAATTGATTCTGATGAACCATTTGTGTACGCAATATTGAGTGGAGGAAAAGTCATGCCAAAATTTGATTCGAACCAAATTTGGTATAAGTTACGAATTCTAAATTATCTAGACTAGGAAAATGCAACATATGAGTTGTTGAATGAGCGATATGACCATATTCATTGAATATGATGAGAAGCTACACACATGCACCTTGAGTTCAAGACAACCATGTCACTGCCTTCTTGTTTGATTCATCACTCATTTTAATCGTTCTTGAATACCTGGTGACACTTGTTGCTTATAGATTATCAATTGATTCATCAATATCTAGGGTTGATGTGAAAAAATACGAGACTGCTTTTTATAAAAACGGCTGATTCAGTTCATATAGAACTCGGAGACGAGGTATATTATCATCATATCAAAATTCCGTAACGTACCGAAAGCACTTCCGTAACGAAAGTACAAATTCGGTCGGAACATGACATACACAATTGTGTTATCGTCTGATTTGATACTGGTCAAGATTGAGGCGTAGGCCCAATTGGTTCGTACCACTTCCGATAAAACCTATTTTGAACTTCTGGGGACAAATTTGGAGAACATATTTCCTCAGAATGGATTTGAATTTTCAATTTTCAAATCTTGATCAGTTTCAAATCAGACGATGACACTTGAGTATGTCAAGTTCCAACCGAATTTTCACTTCCATTTGACCTGTGGAGCACGAAAAACAGCACGCTCGTTTTTCTTTGAGTACGATAGAAAGTAAATGACGAATTTTCTCTGTGTTTGGATCAATCCTGAGTCCTGACCTTGCTTTCAAGAGTCTCAATACGCAACGGCCACTTCTTAATCTACATAAAGGTACGTTTACAGTTTACAGCAACGCAACAACACAACTACGTAAAACGCAACGCAGAGCTGAGCAGTGGATCTGCAACGCTTTTATAGCAGCTCATGTTACGTTAAAGAGTTCAGGAATTATTAGCTCAGTGAATGCAAAGGCGGTGGAAATCACTCTCACAATTCTCTCGAGATTTTTTGGAATCATCAAATATAATAACAGGAATAGGAATTTCCATACTGTTATTTATCTCATTATTCATCTTAACATATATTCAGAATATATTATATCACATACTTACTGAAACTATTCAGCACTTACTTTTATTTTCATAATAGTCACAATGTATTGACCTTTATTTTGGTATTTCCACAATTAAGCCACCTTTGGTAGTTTTTTGAGAACTGTGAAGATTTTATTTTGTTGTGTATTTATTTTGTATACATTTGTATAACATTATTTTGTTAATTCTTTCATAATAGCAATAAAATGAAGTTGAACTTGAACATCCAACACTCGAGGCGTTCTCGTTGTTGAGTCGAAGTTTATTTCCCATCAACCTTGATACTTGATTGACAATTTGTGTTTTCTCTCTTTTCTTGTATATTTATCATGATATTAGTAATTCAGCATTCGATTTCCTCTCTTCTCAATCCGGAGTATTGGGATGATTCCACCACATGGGATTCATTTATAATTCGCATAAAATACGCTCCACATTCCATTCACATGAAGCCTGCTAAATCAAGATTCATTCCAAGATTATATATAATACTCAAAACACATTCCATGGATTTTTTTTGTACCTCATGGGTTTCACAGGTGTCTGTATGACTCTTATAGTGAAGAGGTGGAATAGCATATTGGGAAGGAAGCGGCCGTAGCCCATATGATGGGAACCATCCCGGCATCAGTCTAGACTACAGAGGAAAACCACGAAAAAATCCTGTAAAGATGGACGGTGGCGGGGATCGAACCGGATCCGATATGTCCCGTCACCTGCCGGATCACATGAAGCTAGTGCGTTAACCACTCAGCTACATGTGCCGGTACTTGTGAAACCCACGAGGTACAAAAAAGGGTCAGTTTGGCGATTCTGTAAGTTTGGATGGTTAATTAGCCTTCCCCCGTCCTCTCCCTCTCCTCTACCCCAACACAAACTTGTACTTTGTTATCGCTGTTCACATTGTGAAAGTTGCCACAAAGTGTCAGTATCTCAATCAGGATGACAAGGTAGGACCACTGCACAGAGAAGTATGATATGCCTCGAGTGACTCATTCAACATGTTGTCATGATTGAAGCGAGAGGTGCAGGAATGAAGAAAGGTCGAATCGTTCGCGTTGAAGAGTATCAAGTTACCGTATACTGAATTACATGATGAAATGCTCCCATCGTTTTCTCATCATTTGATTCAATTATGAGTTTGTCAGGAATACATTTCGATTCTCAATATTTACCGAACCGATACATCAAAATATATCATAATATGATACGATACAATATGATAATTATCGATGATCATGTTGTGATTTTTTTTTTCATTTTCATGGTTTTTTATGGGAAAACATATGAATATGTGTAAACCAGGTAAATGACTAGATAATATATGGAGTGTATCATAGTGGATTGAATTGAATGGTAATTGATATAAAAACTCATCAATACTATAAAAGCAGTGGGACATGAGATATTTGTGGAGTCCACCGTTGAATTCTTTCTTCAGGAGCTTCATGTCAGTTGGTAGCTGGTTGAAGCATCTTCTTCCCGACTGGACGATCTCTCTGGCAGTAGAATTGGCAGTTGTTATCAATACCTCCATTATTGATGATCATCATTGTTATCATTACTGTCAGAATTTTTACAATGTGTAGAAAGACACCAAATAAATCTAGCTATTCATATGAAGTGTTAAGATTGCCCTTGTGGAGTACCGTCTGAACGATCCTGATATTTCATCATTTGCCTACATGGGAGAACAATTACTGTGAGTCAAGTTTACGGTGGTGATGGAAAAAACACATCATATAGCCTATATAAGATATGATAAAGGTTATATCACCCAGAGTGAATCCAAAACAGGTCACTAGAATATTAAAACGAGGTGAAATCCTCAATACATTCTCCACGATTCTATGTGATGCAACTTTACATAATATCGTTTCCCTCCCCCTCCCTAACCCCTTCCAACCCCGCCAACCCATTGCGATGTCATTTCCACAAATTCCATCGTGATGCCTGATTTCATTGCATCGTGATGTTGCTACTTGTACAATCTTCGTAATAATGCTCGGTGCAGGGCTTTTTGATAGCCGTAATGATATGCTCGTTGAAGGGCACTACCACGACAATAACTTTCAAGTTTCTCTTCAACCAGTTCTACCGTATGAAAAGATATGAAGTGAATTGAAACATCTCTCGAGGTCTGGCTGCGACTTTTATTGGTTTGATCATGTCAAACATCGTCTGATTTTTATTAATATAGAAGATTGCTGGATACAATAATATAACTTATTCATCGTACTTCACGCTCTATTTCTTCTCATTATTGGAGATGCTAAGAAATATATACATGAATAATTCCATATATTTATATTTATATATATATATATATATATATATATATATATATATATATATATATATATATATATATATATATATGAATATATATATATATATATGTATATATATATATATATATATATATATATATATATATATATATATATATATATATATATATATATAATGATTTTTTAAAACTGTTTGAAAAATTGCGACCTCCCCCGGGGGAGGTCGCAATTTTTTAAACAGTTTTGAAAAATCATTAATTATAATAACCTACTGGTGGTCAACCAGGAAGCTATTGAAATCACATGACCCAACAGCTGGGATAGCTGGGAGATGTCGATCAGGCAGTACAATTTCCTGTCAATTTGGGGTGCGATCCACAAGTCTAGAAATGTGTGACTGTACGAAAGATATCAACAAATGAAACTGTTCAAGAAGATCTTCCTCTCTGGCGTAATGGGTAGCGCGTCAGACCGGCAATCTGGAGATCCGGGTTCATGTCCCGGGGGAGGTCGCAATTTTTTAAACAGTTTTAAAAAATCATTAATTATAATAACCTACTGGTGGTCAACCAGGAAGCTATTGAAATCATATATATATATATATATATATATATATATATATATATATATATATATATATATATATCTATCTCCATATATATATATATATATATATATTCATATATACATATATATATATATATATATATATATATATATATATATATATATATATACATATATATATATATATATATATGTATATATATATATATATATATATATATATATATATATATATGTGTGTATATATATATATATATATATATATATATATATATATATATATATATATATATATATATAGATATATATATATTTATATATGCATATATATATATATATATATATATATATATATATATATATATATATATATATATATATATATATATATATATATATATATATATATTGATTCATGTGGGATCGCACATGTAGGCTATTCTGTTTTGATAAATTCATAGTTATGGATTATTTTATTTATCATTAACTCAACGACGTTACGAACGTCTTCAATTTCCTAATCTCCTATTTCGAAATGAACGATGTCATCCGTTGGAAACGTCATCAATTTGTTCATGAAATATAATCCACACAAAAATAATCCGAATCTATGAATTTATCAAAATATATTAATATATAATACATATGAAGTGAGAATAGCAACTCTAGTTCAAGGTAATAACGTTCAATCGATGAATAACTTCAATATTTGCCGAATACCTCGAAACCTAATATTTCGAATGGATAGCATCAGCATCAATCACCATCGAGGGACTGTTTCAATCAACGAGATATTATAGTGATAAAATCATTGAGTGGCGCTTGCCCTGCGTTGCGCGCTGCTAAACTGCGTGAGCAGGAACTAACGTCGGCCATGACAGAAGTATTAAAGCACGATGTATAGTGACACCAACCTATTTTATCATAATATAAAGAACTCCAACTCATATACTGATAACATGGAAGGCATTTGTGATTTATTGCGGTATTTTTAGAGCCAATCATCCCGATTGCCTGTCGCGATTTAGCGGATCCCCTTGTGAACTAGATGTAAATAAGAGTGGCTACGGTACAGGTGGCATTGTTGAACAATCAAAATCTATCATTCTAGTTATATTCCGAGCCATGTATATCATTCTTGAGCATTGTTGCTCTGAATAGTTCGATATAAAAGCAAGGGTTGCGCTTCAGTCAATCAGGACGATGGACTCAGATTCTGACCCCGGAAATATTTCGCTTTCAAGACCCGAGTTGGCTCACCTCCTTCATAGTATGATGAAAAAAGTTGGTATCAACACATCGTGGCCTGATAGCATCGTCAATATTCCATTTTCGACAATTATTCTATTGTTGAAATTTCATCAGAGGTGAATTTTTGGTATTTCTAATTGATTTCAATAGGAGTAAGCTAGTTGCATCATTTGGAAACACAAGTCATTCATATCAAAAGTGTTGGTCAGAATAACTATATCAGTCAGTTTCATATTCAGTGGAATATTCAACATTGGGGATGTTATTGCTGGACGTATCATTATATTTACACTGTGGAATGTCTCCAGAGACAGAGGTATGTATCCGGCTATCATGATAACGATAGGCTGATTGGCGCGGGATTAACACTGGCTGCCACAAGTGACACAGAATCATTTGATAATAGATGGAATAACTAAAAGAATGGTGATAGACCAAGAAAATATAATTGATGATATAATAGCAAACCCTTGGAGCTGTATGAAGTAAAATGAAACATTTGTTACGAACTTTAAAGAGCCATTTAGAGATCTAGAAAAATATCGATACAAATTACAGAGCCCATACAAAAGAGAAGGGGGAAGTAGAGAGGGGGGGGGGGGGGAATGAAAATCGATCGATTGAATATATGAATGATTTTCCAAAATGTCAATAGTGATAGGATCAATCACTTTGAAAAAACAAATTGAGAAAATGAACTTATGAAATGGAGTAAGGCTTGCCGAAGATGTCTGTATATAGATCCAGGCCTAGGACTTGCCTCAGTATTATCAAATAATAGAACCTAGCGGATTATTTGATAACCGATATCATAATATCATGAACAGGGGAAAAAATCTGAGGTTCCTCAGTTTGTTAGAAGCTCATGCCCACCCTGGTATTATGATGAGAGCTACAACAACTAGGTCTGTCAGGTTTCTCAGACTGGGTCAGTTGTCACACTACGAAGCCTTCCTTTTGCATGGCCATGGAAAAATTCACCACTACGCGGTTTACTATTATAACTCGTTGGTTCCAACAGATCAAATCATATATATATATATATATATATATATATATATATATATATATATATATATATATATATATATATATATTATGTATATATATATATATATATATATATATATATATATATATATATATATATATATATATATATATATATATATATATATATATATATATATATATATATATATATATATATATGTACATATATATATATGTATATATATATATATATATATATATATATATATATATATATATATATATATATATTTATATATATATATATATATATATATATATATATATATATATATATATATATATATATATGTATATATATAATATATATATATATATTTATATATATATATATATATATATATATATATATATATATATATATATATATGAATATATATATATATATATATATATATATATAGATATATATATATATATATATATATATATATATATATATATATATATATATATATATATATATGGATATATATTATACTATACTTGTGATTATCATTTGGTTGACGACTTCATCCAACATTCGAGTTGTACGTTTGGTGGGGTCACAAGACAAACGTGGATGTATGAATATGCTCTGAACTTTGAGATGGTGAAACTAGAGATTATTGATAAGTAGAAGAACTTCTGGAAAGTCCGTTTCGAGCGTGTCTCCAACTCACTATCAACCGTGACGTGAGGAATATTCTGAATGAAAGAAGACTGAGGCTGTATTAGTTGCAGAAATCAGGTCATCGAATGAGCGAGGTTTAATTTCTCCGCTGGAATGAAATGGCAACTTGATCAGTTCAGCTTTATTGTGAGTTCAAAAATCAACTAATTACACGTTTCTGAAGCTGGATTCACAATGCGAACTAATGATTAGTGATTAATGATGAATTAAAGTTGGGAGATACGGAATCAGTGTTGACGATCACATTGTGTCTAATATTAGTGACTTACCTTGTAAGTTGATCAATTTTCAACTTGAGTATTCACAATTTGTTATAATCCTTAGTCTAACCAATCAGAAGTCATGCATTCGGAACGACAGGAAGTCAATGCAACAGGAGGCTTTCCCGCTCGATGAACCGCGATCGTTCATAGCCTTCTGATATGTAGACTTCAATTTAAATCCGTCATCTTGAGACTGCCACAACTCATGGAAAGTATGTCATTTCCGTCAAAATTAATTTTCATCTCAAGTATATGTGAATGCTCAGTTTCTTAATTCTATTATTCAGTACTATAGTCACTATTATTATCAGCTCGCATTCTGAATCCAGATTCAGTTGGTGTAGGTTCGTGAAAGTTAGTGCCGATAGACGAACAGAAGTAATGTCCCGAATGGATGACGTTATACTTGGAGAGAGAGCAATACGTGGAACTAAAGTGTCAAAGAGCATCAGGACAGATACAAAGATCACAAAATGCACGCATTATGGGCATGGAGTGCATCAAGGGTCGGTGCTAGTGCCACTATTATTTAATATATATATATATATATATATATATATATATATATATATATATATATATATTGATGAAATCATACATCAAGTAGATGAGGAGAGAAAAATAATATTGTACGCAGATGATTCCACACTGAGTATGTCAAATGATAATTCAATCGATTCATAGATAAATTTGCATGTACAAATAAATGTCATAACACAATAGCTTGAGAGGCTTCAGGCGATCGTATTTCACACCGCAAACTCTCACGGCCGTAATTTTTGAGATTTTAATATGATTGTTTCTGCATTCTATTATTGATTGAGAAATGGAGGTAACCGTATTCGGAGAATTTTGAACAAAATTTTTTTAATTTTTCAAATTCTTCAAATGGAAAATGAAGAAATTTCGTGAATGCGAAAACCTAGATAACTATTTTCAAATACCGAAAAAACAATGTGGAATCTATTTAGAGAGTGAACTAGGGAATTACCAGCGTTTGGGTGATTATGAGTTCTGCGGGCTAGTCTTGGGTTGCGCCTAGCACACGATGAATGTTGAACTTGAGTCTGAAGCGAGGGAACAACGAGCCCGTGTAGAGCGCCTGCAGCCTCTTGATGTAGTCATATAGGTGGAGGAAGGTGAATTTATATGCGATTGTTTTCTCATCACCGCTGTCACACTTATCTGATGAAATATCTATTTCTAATGGTGAAAACTTTCTTTACTAATTAAATACATTATGTGTAAAACATTCTCTAGTTGAGAATATATATTTCTTCTCTTTTTCCCAAATTCTTTCCCAAATTCTATTTTTTCATTCACAGTTATAATCAATACCTCTGAAGATTTAAATATATTTTATGGCACTGAAACCGTACATGAATGTCATGATGTAATAACCCACATTTCGGTGGACCAAAAGTCTTCTGGTGGTTTGTGGGTATACTTTAGGCATCTACTTTTGGAATGATAATTGTTCTCCTTACATACCTGAATGTTATTTTTGTCACATTTCTTCTCAATCAATCAGTTACTCTTAATTTCGTTTATTTAAACATAGTTCATGCTGTATACAATGATGGAAAAGCAATTAAATGAACTCGAAATTAAACTTGAGAACGATCAAAAAATCAATATCAGTGGAAATATGATCAATATAATCACCAATTAACAATAAACACTTGTTTTCGTACTACGAGATCCCACCTTCTGAACTCTGACCGGCGACAAGAATTATGAATCCCATGCCAGCGAAGAGTGAATAATTTCATATTCCTGTAACCATTCTCGTTCCGACAACTCACCAACAATATTTATGGTACTTCGCAATTGATGCTGATTGATTAGTTTATTTGATTTGTATTTCCTTTGATTGCCTTTCCACTTTGGCTCACCATAAAGGAAACGGTAATTTCTTCTGAATCTAATCCATTTCACACTTCCACTCTGATCAGCGTAATGAGGTACAGTATAACGCAAAAGTAAAAAGCCGTTCCATTTTCTGAAGCCCGGGAGGTAGGCAACTTGTCATGCACGCTAGAAACCGGTCCGACATTCAAAATGCAGGTATACTGACTGAAGTAAAATAGTATTGATTATATTTGAAGTGATTTCATCTGTGCAATTCAAAATAATGTTTCGATATGTTTGTATCATTCGTATTGGTTTTAATGTCGCACTGCACTGATGACTATACGATCTATTGGCGTCAGTTGTTTTGATGTCAATTCTTTCTCGTATTTACCATCAAGTCATGTATTTGATCCAAATCAGATCTTGATCCGTTTTCTTTTCTTGTGTGCGCTCCACAGGCCACAATGCAAAACCGAACTACATGCTATTTTATCTATGGGCGTTATTTTTGAATGAATGCATATTAGGGTTTTAAGGCGCATCGACAGCGAGGTCATTTAGCGCATGTGCGTTATTTTTCTTCCATTTTTAAGTACTTATAGCTTTTGGTGGTAATTGGATCGGTAAATTTGGGCAGATTAACGATTCAAATTGAAGAACTTACCTATATGAGAATAAAAAGTGAAGAAAAACGAACAATATCTCTCATTGGAAATTTAAAATTCATAATACATAATATATATATGAAATATATAAAATATTAAAGTATATAACCAATCCAAAGATATACTGATCTATTGTTCCAAATATTGTTCATCAACGCGGAAACACATGACGCTCTCACCTAGTATAATTCAATCAGCACCTCAGTGATAGGGGAATGATAATGAAAATAACAAATCAATGAGAATATTAGTTATGTTAATTGATCGTTTGGAAATGATGACACCCACATAAGCCGAAGATTGTGTCTGGGAAAGACGATATCCACCTTGAAATCCGAACAAATACATCACTGCTATCCCTGATTTCCTAATTAATATCTGTGATGATATAGAAGGCTTTGATTTGATCGTTTCCAATTAATTGATGACACCCGTTGCTCGAATTTTAATCGGTATCTTGACGGCTTTGAGTGATTCAAAAACATTACATCATATACTTTTTTACATCAAAACGGCTGGATTGATTTGAGGAAATTCTCAGAATAATATGTATCATGATTATATTGAAATTCACTGGGAATTTGAATTCTCTCGGGTGAAATATTTTCGACGATTTTTTTTCTCTGGGTTATTCTTACGAGATTTTTGAAAACTTCAAATGAGTTTTACCAGAAGTAATTCGACAAATTGCGCCTCAAAATTATACAGTATCGAATTAGATACAGACACTTGTGCATGCCAAGTTTCAACTGATTTTGAATACTAGTTTGACCTGTGGAGCGCGGAAAAAAGGCACTTTCTTCGATTATGGTGGGATTAAGTCTTCGCTTCACTCATCCAATTACAAAAAAGTGATCTCGATTAGGTGAAAATCACATTGCTTATGGAAGGAATATTCCATGTGACACTTTGGACAAATTGGAATGAAAATAGTGGATAAGGGATTCAGAACGTGATGAACTGAATAGTGAAGCGCAAAACAAAATTAATGATTACTCATTAGGCGATACATGAATGACAAAATAATAAGGACGAAATGAATGAACATGCACATTATGACTCAATATATAATGAACGTTCCAAAATTAGATAAAGATGAATATATCATATCTATAATTTAATAATATAATATATATAATATAACAACAACAAAAAAATATATATATCTATATACATAAATATATATATATATTCATTTCCAGGGGCTTGATGACCTCACAAGTAGCTAGATTGAATGTGGGATGAATATACGCACACACACACACACACACATATATATATATATATATATATATATATATATATATATATATATATATATATATATATATATATATATATATATATATATATATATATATATATATATATATATATATATATATATATATATATATATATATATATATATATATATATATATATATATATATATATATATATATATATATATATATACAAAGCTCCGTGAGAGTAGGATGGAAGTCTTCGACATCGCTCATCCAACTATTTCAAATTCTATATATCGAACTTCACATTAATTCTGTCCATGCTATCTCGATATTATCAATGATGAATAGAAATTTTACTGTCCGACTATTATGAATTTCCTTCGCATTTTCAGTTCTTCATATTTGATTCACATCAAATTATTCTTACGTTCATAATCATACTGTTTATTTTCCAGTAAGCTATGATGAAAGATGTAGCATTTCATACAAAATTGGGCTTGAATATAAAAATGAAAAAATATTCATTCAAACGCCATCGGATTGGCATGGAATCATAATATTTTCATTGCATATTGAATTTATTTTCGATGGTAATCTATTATTCCGAGCTGAGATTTTCAAGATCTACAGAACAATTGAATCGAATCGTGATTTCAATTGTCGAAACCTCTTCACCCGCAAAACCTATTCTCGATTATTTGTTCAGAGTTTTTCTTGAACAATTTCGTCTCAAACAAAAAAAAATCGTCTCATGAGAATTTAAGAATGTGTATTCCTGACCATTTGAGAACAGAATGTAATTCTCTTCTACTCCATACTGAAATCATTTTAACTCTAATTATGAATTGACAACAGTGCCAAACAACCCTTCGAAC
The DNA here is from genome assembly GCA_964007535.1 of Brachyptera risi. Classification (NCBI taxonomy): domain Eukaryota; kingdom Metazoa; phylum Arthropoda; class Insecta; order Plecoptera; family Taeniopterygidae; genus Brachyptera; species Brachyptera risi. Next base: position 17,460,696 of record OZ023329.1, on the reverse strand, counting down.
CTGTCGAACAAGTTGAATGGCAACATTGCTTGGTGATACGATTCACAATCACGCAGATCAAACTACATGTTAAGAATTGTTCATATCAGTCCTACCTGAGATGCGACCTTTGCACCCTGACCCCACCGGTTTACCATCTGTGTGGCGTGCTGCCTACCTCCCAGGCTTCAGAGAATGGAACGGCTTTTTACTTTTGCGTTATACTGTACATGAATGGATTCTTGATGACATTATAGCACAGTGGTTTGCTATGTTGTTATCAATTCGTTTATATTTTGTCACTCTAACGACGTCACTTTATATACATAATTTCACCTGGACATCACTGAATAACTATCCAAATCTTGATAGTATTCGATCTCAATGTATGCTTCAATAACGCAAAACGAAAACGTATTTAGCAATTCTCAATTTTTCAAGTCTTTTTATTTAACAACAAAGATACCAAAATGATTATTTCCCAATTGACCACCAGTGATAGGCGTGGCCACAGCCTTCTTTATTCAAATGATTCATTTCTCATACCGCCCTTTCACTAGGGCTATTTTGGCGGGTTCGCGCATATTTGTTCGCGCAGGCAATAATGACGTCATGGTCTGGTATGTACTGCACTCTGGTATCTAAAGTTTCAACTTCGAACAATGTCATTCACTCAAAATTTTACAATTTCTTGCTACGTTATTGAGGTTATGTTATATCTTCATTTTGGTTAGGGCCTATAGACTTACCCAGGTTCAGACTTGAACGATATTTATGTTAAGCCAAGCAATGAACATCATTCAAGAACTTGTTCCGGTGATATTCCGGTCCATTATATAATTGAATAAAATCTTTCATATTATTGTCATAAACAAAGTTGGTGAACTCGAAGTCACGGCCTGATAGAATGCGTGCGTAATTTGAATTCTCGTACGAAAATTCCCAAAGTTGTTCGTATCTTCGCAGACATGACACGTCATACAGAGTGATATGCATGAACATCTTTGGAAAGTGACGTCATGGTCTGGAAACAACGGCACCATCGACGATTTTATGAACTAAAATAATTGGACATCGGTTAACATGGGAAGCATACCCCGAGTGAAAGGGCAGTATCAGAGAAGAATGATCTGTATGAAGAAGGCTGTGGGCGTGGCTTATCGGCAGGCCACCTTGATCTATACTTCATGTGGGCATCCAGATATACTTTGATAGGCAATGTCAATTTTTCCACATAACAAACAGACCATTTGATTGGATGTTTCGTTTTTTTAAGTTTGTGGGCGATTCAATCACTAGTCGTCAATTAAGTTAATGAATAAAAGATGAACTCGTTTGAACGGGGCACCACAAAGGCGATCTTACCATAAGATACCATGAGAATATATTCGATATACCGATATATATATATATATATATATATATATATATATATATATATATATATATATATATATATATATATATATATATATATTTATATATATATATATATATATATATAATATATCGATATATCGAATATGATCGGATTTATTTGATTTAAAATAAAATACATATTAATATAATGCGTTATGTATATAAGCAGTCTCCCGAGTATGAACTGAGTTATGCAATATTGTTTCATCAAGTTTCATTAACATACCAATGATTCAGGCCTACCCATATTTATTTTGCCAGATGAATAAGAGGTACCGATCGGCCGCCCTCGTGTCTAACACCTCAATGGGTCGAGTGTTTTGAGCCTTCAACCCGTACATGAAGTGATGTAAAGAAAGTTGGAAGTTGATTCCCACAGGCCTGACAAGCCTCGAGGGTTGGAAGAAGCTAATCTTGAACTATATAAATATTGCTCATGAGGGAGTCAATGTTATCATCACCAACAACAACAATAACAAAAACAAAAACAACAGCAGCTCTTTAATATATACCAGATAGATAATCACAATAATTTCATATCATATTTGATGTCTGATATTTGATATTATAATATTCCAATATTCAATACTGGATGGTGAGGGAGATATACTGAGGTGATAAGGACACATTGAGAAGGATGGGTGGAAAGCAACTATTAAGGCATGAGTTTGAAAGAGTACTATTCGGAAGAAGGAGGGAACGAGAAAGACCAAGAATAGGATGGAAAGAATTGATAAATACGATGAAAAGTAGTAAAACGAAGGGAGCTTGAAGTGAGAGGAACTGAAGAAAAGGTTGAAAATGGCGAGGGGGTTTGTGTCTAGCGAGCACAACATATCGCGGGGTGTTTGCACACGATTTTGGTGGTAACCACCCTCAGCTGTCTCGACTATATTCGTTGGTAATGGGGAGATTTTTCATATCTGATATTTGAATTGAGTCAAATTCAACAGAAAGTACATATTGCTTCTACCGGCCATTTCAAATGTATCAATCAATTCTCTTTGCAACCTCCAATGATACTAACATACAGAGAAAAAGTCGTAATCAGATGGAAATACAGACTCTCACATCAAGCCCCGCTACTCGCCACCATTCTTCGACAACACGACTCATAAACGATCGCAGTAACTTTCCTGCAGAACATATTATAGTGAAACTGCGTCACCCCATTCAGAGAAATCTTTTATTAAATATGTGACGATACGCAGTGAAGTAATCAGGTCGATGGCAAAAATATCGAGTGTTACGCATATACCAGGATTATTTCCACATTGTATATATTGAGTTTTACGACGCACTGTAATGATGACTGAGATCTATTGGCGTCGGATGAATGATTAATGAGATGATGAGTCGATGAGATGAAGGTATTATGGGTAATGGGAAGCACAGTGGGAAGGGACGGTCGTGGCCTATATTGTGGGAACAATCCCGGCATTAGCCCAGACTACAGAGGAAAATCACGAAAACCCCTGTAAAGATGGACGATAGCGGGGATTGAAAGTTGTCCGACATGCCCACTGCCTCCCGGGTCACATGGAGCAAGTGCGTTAACCATGTGCCGGTCCTACATTTGCCATCACAAATTTGACTCATCAGCAATTTCGATTAATATTGCGATGTTATATATTTGTTGATTTTGTATTTTAAACAGTTGAAATTTCATAACCTTTCATTTGTGAAATCCCCCCAGTGGGTACTTTTTGTCCTATGGAGACTGGGAACGCCCCAATAAGTAACACTACTCAACGTAATTTGAAATATCTATATATATATATATATATATATATATATATATATATATATATATATATATATATATATATATATATATATATATATATATTCCCCTTTATAACGATAGCAAATTGAAAAACGTATTTTTCCATGTTAACAGGACCGTTCAACTCCCTCACTTGTTTTCCAACCCACAGCCTTTTACATTCCGATCTGAGCATTTGACTCGAGAGGATGCGAAAAGAGCGGCTGTGACTAGCTTGAAGCTTGACGAGGGGAGAGTGGGGAGAGAGGGGAGAGATATGGTAAAGAGAAATGAAAATCCTCAGAAGAGAGTCAGGGGGTAAGGGAGGAGAGGAATTCAAATTTCATGGTTCAAATTTTCTTTAATGTGAATTGCTTTGAACTAAAGTATATATACACATTTTCAAGATGAGCTCCATTCAAAGATCGCAAAGACAGGAGTTTTAAGTGCTGGATGGGATCTTACATCATATAATATTTACATGCATTACGCAGTAGCGTAGATATTGTTAGGGTGGCAACTCTTGATACGGCTTACACACGTTCTTGCCGTTATGTTGGTGCAATGATTCACGTTTCCGAAGTAATTATTAGCAAGCTTTTACTTTGGTCTCGTTCATTATTCAAGGGTCTTTTTCATCTGATACTTGCGACAGTTTGAATAATTCATCAGCTCAGAAACCCGTGTATTTACATGTGGTTCACCCGTACATGATGATCACTGTCAATAGACACGGCTTTAAAGGGCATCTCAACCCTGAAATTAGATTTCAACGAATATAATGACGATATTTACCCTCCTAATTTGAAAACTAGGAATCACCATCTCAATTTCAGTAGTTGGATGAGCGTAGCGAAGATTCCATTCCACATACCGAAAAAAATGGGCTTCGTTTTTTTTCTGTAATTTTGTGCGCGGCATACAGGTCAGAAAAATATCAACACCTATCGACTTGGAACTTTTTCCACATATCTCTGTCATACCAGAATAGGCTGGGATTGTTTTTCAGAAATATCGGTCTGAAGGTTTTTCCTGAAAAAATTCGAAAAGTTTTAGAAATCCTCATATAAGAATAACACGGATGGAAAATACTTGAAAAACTAGAATTCTTCAGAAGTTAAAATTTCCACCGAATATGAACGATACACTTCTTCAGAGATTTTCACAACAATCGAATGCCAAATATCAAAGAAGAAAACGCAATAAAATCGTATATTTTATCGAATATTGGGAGCAATTGGTTTCGCAAAGTGTATATGCGAAAGGTTGCAGCTCTATGTAATATTACAAGTTGCAGGTAAGGTTTCTGAACGATTGAATTAATCCAAGGTCCGTAAATGTGGATTGAGCTGACAGAATATTTTTCATTACCAAGCTCATCTCACAACGCAAATCCCGCGTTTTCCTAGTTAGAATGAATTTGTTCATCCTCACGAGACCGAGAGTCGTGACGTAGGCATTAGATTAGGTTTGGGCCATTTTGGAGCTCACCGCCTCAATTCTGTGTGGAAACAAACGGAATCGAGTAATCGAAGTAATGTATATACTTCACGACTGAGAAGAAGACGAACGATTACACTATACTTTCTGAATTGAGATGATGATTTTTTTGTTCTCTGTGAAATAGAGTGAAATTAGAATGAATATTATGAAATCAGAGTAGAAATTAGTGGAATGAATATAGTCATTATTCGTACAAATCTAGTTTCATGGTTGTGATGTTCTTTGACGAATCGCTCCTCGACGATAATTTGAGAAAGCAAACAAGTGAAAACCACAATAAAAATCTCTGAGTTTCGACTACCTCGAGATGAATAAATGAAATAGTGTCAATGAAATAATGAAGTGGAATAAAATAAATGATATCAATTTTCCACCGTTCCAAACAGATCTTCGACATACTAAAATGTCAAGAAATATCAACTAATTATTTCTGTGATAAATATATATTGACCTAATTGGTTATTCCCTCTTATTATTAATTTATCATTGGATGGTTATTTTCCAACTAACCGCTGCTTGTTGATCATTTGGAAATGAGCAAGTGAAATACATATAGTGGAGATCTTCGAACTTGGCTTCTTCGAAATGAATGTAATCGTCAACCGAGTGGCTGAGTCAGTCGAGGCAGTTATTCAGAATGGGAAATCAAGTCTGACGTGAGTTCGAGTCTCGCATGAGGCACAAGTTCGAGTCTCGCATGAGGCACGAGTTCGAGTCTAGCATGAGGCACGAGTTCGAGTCTCGCATGAGGCACGAGTTCAAGTCTAGCATGAGGCACGAGTTCGAGTCTCGCATGAGGCACGAGTTCGAGTCTCGCATGAGGCACGAGTTCGAGTCTCGCATGAGGCACGAGTTCGAGTCTCGCATGAGGCACGAGTTCGAGTCTCGCATGAGGCACGAGTTCGAGTCTCGCATGAGGCACGAGTTCGAGTCTCGCATGAGGCACGAGTTCGAGTCTCGCATGAGGCACGAGTTCGAGTCTAGCATGAGGCACGAGTTAGAGTCTAGCATGAGGCACGAGTTCAAGTCTAGCATGAGGCACGAGTTCGAGTCTCGCATGAGGCACGAGTTCAAGTCTAGCATGAGGCACGAGTTCGAGTCTCGCATGAGGCACGAGTTCAAGTCTCGCATGAGGCACGAGTTCAAGTCTAGCATGAGGCACGAGTTCGAGTCTCGCATGAGACACGAGTTCGAGTCTCGCATGAGGCACGACGAATATCGTTCATTTTTTTTTTTTTTTTTTTTTTTTATTGGTTTTTTTTTCGAGTAATCGAAGTAATGTATATACTTCACGACTGAGAAGAAGACGAACAATTACACTATACTTTCTGAATTGAGATGATGATTTTTTTGTTTCTCTGTGAAATAGAGTGAAATTAGAATGAATATTATGAAATCAGAGTAGAAATTAGTGGAATGAATATAGTCATTATTCGTACAAATCCAGTTTCATGGTTGTGATGTTCTTTGACGAATCGCTCCTCGACGATAATTTGAGAAAGCAAACAAGTGAAAACCATAATAAATATCTCTGAGTTACGACTATATATTCAACATGTTAAACGCGAAATATGCGTTGTAAGATGAGCGAGAGGTATAAAAGTCGTTAAAGTAGTTCTACCCTTGCTACTTTATCGACTCTGGTATTCTACACACCTTGATATCTGAATAAGCTGTAAAAATCGTTAAAGTAGTTCCACTCTTGCCACTTTATTGATTCTGGTATTCTACACACCTTGGCGCATATAAAGAATACATTCATTGTTGGTCAACTCTTGAATCCAGAAAGCAGTGGATCTCGACAACTCAATTCTGTCACAATTTGTATGATATATTTAATAAATAATATCAGTCATTTTATTCTTTTCTTTCAAAACGGCTGATTAGAATTGCACACAAAATCGTGATAATGTGTAAAATCCATGTATACACATTTAGAGAAAATTTCATTCCATTTGGAGAGATTTTATTTTTCAACATTTTTCGCCCAGCCAAATTTTTTGGGGTTTTTAGAAACTTTGAGATGATATTTCTCGAAATCGGTTCAACCAAGTCATTCCAAAAACTATACAGTTCCAAGTTGGATGAGTTTGCGTGCACAAATAAGTTTCATGTCGATCAGTCAAACCCTGCAACCTGTGGAGTGCTTACAAAAAAAAAAAAAAACACAGAAAAAACCCTATAAGAGTAGGATGGAGACTTCGCCACGCTCATCTGATGGGAAGATGAATCGTGAAGCTCATTCGAAACATTCAATCAGAAAACAACCTCTTTCTCAAACGTTTTTTAGATGAAATGTTTCCTCAAAAAAGTTCTCAAAATTCACCGTCTCGCTCGTTGGGCGAAGCGAGGATTCAATTTGACTATACTAGGCAAACGCGAAATATACGTTGTAAGATGAGCGAGATATCTGAATGAGGTATAATAACACTCCAACATTTGCTACTTCATCGACTCTGGTATTCTACACACTTTGTCCCTCATTTAGTTGCTACTTCATCTTCTCTGGTATTCTACACACCTTGACGAATATAAAGAATAGTTAATTCTCGGGCAAATATCGAATCTAGGAAGCAGTGAATTTTGATTCATTTCCATCTATGACTATCAATAACGTAACGGCATAAGCAACATGGCGCTTTCCTTTCGCACCATGCGTATATCAAAGGGATGCCGCCTCACAAACGTTATGATGATTTGCTGGTATTGTTGTATGTTGATCTATAAAAGTTATAGATGTAATTCAATCTGTGAATCTAGCTCTTTCCAACTGCATTAAACAATATTGGGAGGAATTTCATTTGAATTGGCCAATCTAAATTTAAAAATACGTCTGTAAAAGCATTTAGTCCCCTAGCCAAGAGCCCTACTGCTAAATTTACCATTTGAGAACTGAATAATTACTCATCATCTACGAGAAAGATCAGAAACAATGCAAGTATACAACTACGTACTATACATTGAAATACGAGCCTAATACGTACGATTTGATTTGAAATTGCGAATCTCACAAATGTACACGAAAGCGCGCTGATTCCATCATGGTGAAAACGGCCCAATGTTGAAAGGATAGGACTCACGCCATGTTGCTTATCCCGTTACGTTATTAATAGTAATAGATTTGATCTATTATTTGATATATATCTTATTATTAGATATATATATATATATATATATATATTATCATCTATCAATAGGCTTCTGTCACGTAACAAATGACAAACAATCGTTACCATAGCAATATAGCGAACTGGTGGACTACCAAATATTCTGATTGAGCAATTCCAACTGGTGGACATTGTTGTCTGTCTCTTGCAACAATGGGTGACGTCACTTGGCAGGAGCCTATAACGTAACGGGATGAGCAACATGGCATAAGTCCTATCCTTTTAACATCAGGCCGTTTTCATCATGATGGAATCAGCGCGCTTTCGTGTACATTTGTGAGATTCGCAATTTCAAATCAAATCATATACGTATTAAGCTCGTATTTCAATGTATAGTACATAGTTGTATACTTGCATTGATTCTGATCTTTCTCGTAGATGATGAGTGATTATGCAGTTATCAAATGGTAAATTATAGCAGAAGGGCTCGTGACTAGGGGACTAAATGCTTTTACAGACGTATTTTGAATTCAGAATGGCCAATTCAAATGAAATTCATCCCAATATTGTTTGATGCAGTTGGGAAGAGCTGGATTCATAGATTGCATTACATCTTGTATTTGTATGGATCGACTCACAATAAAACCAGCAAATCATCATAACATTTGTGAGGCGGCATCCCTTTTATATACGCATTGTGCGAAAAGGAAGCGCCATGTGGCTTATCCCGTTACGTTATTGATAGTCATAGATTTGACGAATGAGAACAGTTATTTGAATTTTTGTCTTCGAAACGGCTGATTCAAATCGCTTACAAAATGATGGGTATGTGTATCATTCATGTTTGAACACTCAGAGAAAGTTTTATTTTTTTCGGAGAAATTTCATTTTTTCGAATTTTCTTACCCAACCTAATCTAATGGGGTTTTAAGAACTTTGACATGATATTCCTCAAAATCTATCGAACCGATTCATTCCAAAAACTATACAGTTCCAAGTTGTAAAAGTTGACCCGTAAAAAAAAAGTTTCATGTTGATCAGTCTACCTATGTGACCTGTGCAGTGCTTACAAAAAAACAAAAAACACACAGACAAAGCTCCATAAGAGTGGGATGGAATCTTCGCTACGCTCATCTAACAAGAAAGAAGTGTTTCGTCGATCTCTACAGAACAAAAGGAAATACAATTATGTGCATGAAACTTGGCGGGCAGATATGACATAATCCACCTCGACATAGTGTAGTTTCGAGGTGCAATCGGTTCAACGACAATTGTTAGAAAAATCTTTCCGGAATTTTGAAAAATAAATAAAAAATAACCCCGATGATGTTAATACAGTAGGGTCCCGTTTTACGGATGATAAATGTGTTGGTTATGCGATAATTGGTGGATCAGCTTGTTATTAGGCCTACCCTTGGTTACCGACCGGTACCCCAATTAATAATTATCTGAATTAACACATTGTTACTATTGGTAATATGGGTTCTGTTTATTATTTTTAGATGAGCGTAGCAAGGTCTCCATCTCACTCTTATAGGGCTTTGTCTGTGTTTTTTTTTTTTTTTTTTTGGTGGGGGGGGGCACTGCACAGGTCGCCAGGTTTGATTGATCAACATGACACTTTTTTTGTACGGACCAACTTTTACAACTTAGAACTGAATAGTTTTTGGAATGAATCGATGGATTAGATTTTGAAAAATATCATGTCAAAGTTTTTAAAACCCCTATGAGACTAGGCTGGGTGAGAAAATTTGAAAAAATGAAACGTCTCCGAAAAGAATAAAATTTTCTCTGAGTGTTCAAACATAAATGATACACATAAGCACCATTTTGTTAGCAATTCGAACCAGCCGTTTAGAAGATAAAAAAATTCAAATAACTGTTTTTTGATGAGCGTAGCGAAGTCTCCATCCCACTCTTATAGGGCTTTGTCTGTGTGTTTTTTTTTTGTAAGCACTCCACAGGTCGCAAGGGTTGACTGATCAACATGAAACTTTTTTCGTACACGCAAACTCATCCAACTTAGAACTGTATAGTTTTTGGGATGAATCGGTCGGACCGATTTTGAGAATCATCATCTCAAAGTTTCTAAAAACCCCATAAGATTTGGCTGGGCGGAAAATGTTGAAAAATAAAATCTCTCCAAATGGGATGAAATTTTCTCTAAATGTGTATACATGGATTTTACACATTATTACGATTTTTTAAGAAATTCTGATCAGTCGTTTTGAAGAAAAAAAATAAAATGACTGGTAATATTCATAAAATATATCATAAAAATTGTGACAGAATTGAGTTGTCGAGATTCACTGCTTTCTAGATTCAAGAGTTGACCAACAATGAAGTATTTCTTATATGTGTCAAGGTGTGTAGAATACCAGAGTCAATGAAGTGGCAAGAGTAGAACTACTTTAACGACTTTAATAGCTTATTCAGATATCAAGGTGTGTAGAATACCAGAGTCGATAAAGTAGCAAGGGTAGAACTACTTCAAGGACTTTTATACCTTATTCAGATATCTCGCTCATCTTACAACGCATATTTCGCGTTTGACTAGTATACATAAAATATATGGAAATGAGCAAAGATTCACTGCTTCCCAGATTCGATATTTGCCCAAACATTAAATATTCTTCATATTCGTCAAGGTGTGTAGAATACCAGAGAAGATGAAGTAGCAATTAAATGAAGGACAAAGTGTGTAGAATACCTGAGTCGATAAAGTAGCAAATGTAGGACTGTTATTATACCTTATTCAGATATCTCGCTCATCTTACAACGCATATTTCGCGTTAGCCTAGTATTTCGGAATAACTCAAAATTTCCGCGGAATTTGAGTGCACGAATGAAAAACATTTTCCTGAAGTCTCACATGGATCAGACAAGTATGGATTTGAAAAGAAAACTTCGTATGTAATAATCCATAAATATTCTTGATTCTTGTTTCCTTGATTATGAATTGCTCAGCAATCATTGATCATCAGTTGGTAGAGCCTGCTTTCAATCAATGAAGCAATGATTAGCAGATTCACTTGTTATCAGACTTGGTTCTTCCTTGTTATCAGATGAGCGTAGCGAAGATTCCATCCCACTCTTATGGAGCTTTGTATGTGTGTTTTTTTTTTTTTGTGAGCAATGCACAGCTGGTCACATGGGTGAACCGATCAACATGAAACTTTTTGTGTACGGGCCAACTTTTACAACTCAGAACTGTATAGTTTTGGGAATGAATCGGTTGGATAGATTTGGAGAAATATCATGTTAAAGTTTTTAAAAACCCCATAAGATTAGGCTGAGTGGGAAAATTTGAAAAAATAAAACCTCTCCGAAAAAAAAAATTTCCTCTGAGTGTTCAAACATGAATGATACACCTAACCACCATTTTGTGAGCAATTAGAACCAGCCGTTTTGAAGACAAAAATTCAAATAACTGTTTTTACTCATCAAATATATGGAAATGAGCCAAGATTCACTGCTTCCTAGATTCGATATTTGCCCAAGAATTACCTATTCTTTATATTCGTCAAGGTGTGTAGAAAACCAAAGGAGATAATGTAGCAATTGAACTAGGAAAACGTGAAATATGCGTTGTAAGATGAGCGAGATATCTGAATAAGGTTTAATAACAGTCCTACATATGCTACTTTATCGACTCTGGTATTCTACACACTTTGTCCTTCATTTAATTGCTACTTTATCTTCTCTGGTATTCTACACACCTGGACGAATATAAAGAATTCTTGGGCAAATAACCAATCTAGGAAGCAGTGAATCTTGGCTCATTTCCATATATTTGATGAGTAAAAACAGTTATTTGAATTTTTGTCTTCAAAACGGCTGGTTCTAATTGCTCACAAAATGGTGGTTAGGTGTATCATTCATGTTTGAACACTCAGAGGAAATTTTATTTTTTTCGGAGAGGTTTTATTTTTTCAAATTTTCCCACTCAGCCTAATCTTATGGGGTTTTTAAAAACTTTGACATGATATTTCTCCAAATCTATTTGACCGATTCATTCCAAAAACTATACAGTTCTAAGTTGTGAAAGTCAGCCCGTACAAAAAAAGTTTCATGTTGATCAGTCTACCCATGTGACCTGTGCAGTGCACACAAACAAAAAAACAACAAAACAACACAAAGACAAAGCTCCATGAGAGTGGGATGGAGACTTCACTACGCTCATCTAACTAGCCAAACGCGAAATATACGTTGTAAGATGAGCGAGATATCTGAATAAGGTATAAAAGTCCTTGAAGTAGTTCTACCCTTGCTACTTTATCGACTCTGGTATTCTACACACCTTGATATCTGAATAAGCTTTAAAAGTCGTTAAAGTAGTTCTACTCTTGCCACTTCATTGACTCTGGTATTCTACACACCTTGACGCATATGAAAAAATACCTCATTGTTGGCCAACTCTTGAATCTAGAAGGCGGTGAATCTCGACAACTTAATTCTGTCACCATTTTTATGATTTATTTGATGAATATTATCAGTTATTTCATTTTTTTTCATGAAAACGGCTCATTGGAATTGCATACAAAATCGTGAAAATGTGTCAAATCTATGTATACACATTTAGAGGAAATTTCATCCCATTTGGAGAGATTTTATTTTCCCACATTTTCCGCCCAGCCAAATCTTATGAGGTTTTTAGAAACTTTGAGATGACTTTTCTCAAAATCGGTCCGACCGATTCATTTCAAAACTATACAGCTCTAAGTTGGATGAGTTTGCGTGTACAAAAAAAGTTTCATGTTTATCAGTCAACCCTTGCGACCTGTGGAGTGCTTACAAAAAAAAACACACACACAGACAAAGCCATATAAGAGTGGGATGGAGACTTCGCTACGCTCATCAATGAAGGACAAAGTGTGTAGAATACCAGAGTCGATAAAGTAGGAAATGTAGGACTATTATTATACCTTATTCAGATATCTCGCTCATCTTACAACGCATATTTCGCGTTTGCCTGATCAGAATTGCATACAAAATGACCATAATGTGTGAAATCTATGTGTTCACATTCATAGAAAATTTCATTGCATTTGGAGAGATTCTATTTTTAAACATTTTCCGCCCAGCCAAGTCTTATGGGGTTTTTAGAAATTTTGAGTTGATATATCTCAAAATCGGTCGGACCGATTCATTTCAAAAAACTATCTAGTTCTAAGTTGGATTAGTTCGCGTGTCAAAAAAAGTTTCATGTTCATCAGTCAGCCCCTGCGACCTGTGGAGTGCTTACAAAAAAAAAAACAGACAAAGCCCTATAAGAGTGAGATGGAGGCTTCGCTACGCCCATCTAATTAGATCTATATTCATTTTCAAAGATATTGAATTGTTTTCGTATGCTATTAGATGAGCGTAGCGAAGATTGCCATTTCATATAGGTCTACCGAAAGAATTGGGCTTCGTTTTTGTTTTTATTTCATTTTATTTCATTCATTTATTTGTGACTTTGTACGCGGCATACGGTCAGAAAATAGACCCTATCAACTTGAACTTTTTCCACACATTGAGGTTAAGATTATTTTTCAGAAAAATTGATTGAATGGTTTTTCCGAAAAAAATCGGAAAGTTTGGAAAATTCCCAAAAGAAAAACCCGGATGAAAAATGCTTGGAATATGAAAATTTTTAAAACACTTGAAATTCTCAACGAATATGAAAAACACTATCATACATATTTTTGGTGATTTTCACAACAATCAGAACAATGTGAGAAATAACAAAGAAAATGCGATAAAAGTGTACATTTTATTAAATATTTGGATCAATTGGTTTGGTTTGGTTTGCGACAGGTTGCAGCACTATGAATATCAACAAGTTGCAGGTAAGGTTTTTGACCGTTTTAAGTAATCCAAGGTCTGAAGATATGGATTGAGCTAACAGAATATTTTTTATTCTAGGTTTCAATACTTCTAAGCTCATCTCACAACGCGAATCCCGCGTTTTCTTAGTTTATCCAACTAAAACCCACTTGGAGTTGGTAAAATCGGCTCTGAGTATTAAAATGCCAATTTTAAAAATAGCCATGTATAATTAAATACCTACAGCTTGTAAGCTAATCAGATTGCGCAATATAATACCCAATCCTCAAAGTTCTAATAAAGAACGGCTTATGTCCTAATTTAATTACCACGCATCTTATATTGTTTTGTGAAACAGTCAAGTCGCTATAGGCCTACTCTACGTTGCCGTGGTTACGACACCGCCAATTGTTCCGTCGCATTAAAACCCAATTCCACGCCTCGGCGGTTCGAGCCTCGTCTCGGACCTCTCACTCGCTCGCATCTGTAACCATTGGATACGGCTTCGGAGGAGAGAGAGAAGATGAGAGGTTGTATGAAGAGATGTTGAACAATTTACTCATCTCTTTGGAAGCAGCCGTCTTGACTCTTTGCGAGTGAGATATCTTACAGCTTGAGTGCTCTGAACAGTGTGGCAGATTAGTTGAGAAGCAGTGGTTTCTGAACTAAGAGGGCAAATAATACGCGATCGAATGAGATGGAAGGAATCAATGCTGTACTGTGAAGATTTTCGAAGGGCGAGTTGAAGAATGTGATAAGTAAAATATAAAATGGATGAAATATATATGATAATCAGGCCTATATTGTATCAAATCTGAATCTGTTGTCGTCCGAATTTTTCACAGAACTGCACGAAGAAATTGAGGATCGTAGTTCAATCACCTTTTTTTTCTTCTTTGGCGTCAGATCTATTCAATCACCTATCAATTACTCTATCACTCATTCATAATCTCCATATGATAGGCTTCCATGAAGTAATAATTCAAGGGGCGCAAGGTGCAAATCTCAATTTTTACCATTGGTCGGTCAGTCCGTCACATTATCTTGACATGAAACGCCCTTGCAATAATTCTCACCTTATTTGACATGGCAGAAAAAAACACGTGAGAAGTCTACAATTTTTGACCAGCACTGCGATTCCCGTTCTCGATCCTTAACTTGACAATCTTTAACTTTTAACAATTCATATCGTTAGAGTTAAAGACTAGATCTCTAAAGATCGAGTCCCGTTCTCCAATCTTTAACGTTATAGATTGTTAACATTGCTTGTTGAAATGATGACGTATTTTCCAGTCGACGTCATTGATGGCACATAATTAGTCAATAGAAAAAAATTATGCATCATTCGAATCCAGAGAGCGTATACAGGATTAATAGAACCTCTCGATCTAGAAGGCACTGGAGCTCTTGTCAATTTCAACTTCTCTCATTTCATTGTTGCGACTTTGATTTTCTTCAAAATATTCCGAATGGGAATCATTCATGGGTATATATTCATTCAGTTTTGAAAAGTGTAAACTAGCCCAAACATAATCCAAAGAGGGTGAATGACTATCGTCACAATCAACTGACAGAAGGAAGGAGACACGGTTTCGTCCCCATCCCACTTTTGGCATCAAAAAAGAAGGTAACAAACTAAATGATTCTGTAAGTAATGACTACACTTTTGATTCTTCAATTTACGCATAACAATTCAAAATCATTCACCAAGCTGTAAAATGTTCGTGTTATTTAATATTAATCGATAATACTTTCGAATTATTAGGTGAACGCCATTTTATGCAGTCTTTAAAAACTTAACGATAGGGATCTTTTAGATCTATAAGGAAATCTCAATTAACGATCACCCTAAAGACCGTCATCTTCAAAAGTGGAAATGGAATCACACTTTAGATATTACCAATCTTTAGTGATGTACAGATCTTTAAATCAGTAGTTACAGATTGTTAAGTTAAGGATTGGAGAACGGGAATCGCACTGCAGGCCTAACAAAAATCTCTCTTATAGAGAATAACACGTCACGCCATTTCGAGCTGGGAACGTAGAAGAACCAAGATGGGTAGCAAGAAAGGGGTCTCACAAAATATCTGCGCTCGAATGTAATATTTCATTTAATATGTATAACATATAGCTACTTATTTCCGCCATATAATTTTGATTGATTATTCCACATTGGACATTGTGGTATCATTGTTCGAGTTTTTATTGTACAGTTCCCAGCAATATCCCAGGGCTGTAACACATTTTGATTCATATTTGACATATCTTTGACATGCTCTCGACCGCCAGACTTGTCTAGCTTGCTCGCGGTCTAGTTCGGAACGTCAGACGTTTGTACAATACTGAACAAAACAAAATCATATTCCGCGAATATTGGGCGTTCCGACACAGCCTATTTTTTCAAAAGATTCTTTGTGAATATTTAGAATTGTTATTTATTTTTATGGGGCGACTCCTGTCATAAAATAATAAAATTGACCAATGGTGAGAATTGAGATTTGCAGCTTACTGCCCCTTCAAGGTATGTTTCAACTTCGATACACCGAGACGAGTGGCCGAGTGGTAACACACTGAACCGTCATTCGGGAGACCGGAGTTCGATTCCCACCATGGTCGACCATCCTGACAGGGATTTTTCGTGGTTTTCCTCGGTCGTTCAAGTTGATGTATTCCTCAACAATGTTGAGAATGGTTCCTCAACAACAGGCCACGACCGACTTCTTCCCACCATCCAAAACACCTAATGAGATAACCTTTCATCTCATCATCTCACCATCTCATTCATAATCCACCGACGCCAATAGATCGTGGCCATCAGTATAGTGCGTCGTTGAAATCAATATAAAAGAAAAAATAAATTCGATTCGATGCTGCTCAACGATCTCACTATATATATATATATATATATATATATATATATATATATATATATATATATATATATATATATATATATATATATATATATATATATATATACATATATGAATATATCCATGTCTTAATATTGTCATAGCAACATAGGCATGACGTCACATGTGCATTGTGCACTCCTCTTTTTGACAAGCACATCGCAAGGAGATTCGATAAGGAGGAGGCCGGAGCGGAGAGAGGTAGAAAGCTAATATCAACATCATTTGTATGTTGTAACAAAATAGTGTTAGGAAAAATCATGACTGAGCAATATTAGTATTGCTATTCGATGATTGTATCAAATTGAATAATTCACCTGCTCTCCATATAAAGACATGGTGAAAACGACTAGAGTTCGAATATTCGTCATCTGGGAAGAAAAAAAACAAAATGTTCCATTGATATTATGTCAACTTTTTCTAGTGAGGAGGAACATTTGTGATATGATGCAAATCATCGATCAATGTACAAAGCCACGAGCTGATTCTCAACAACGATTCGCTAGGAAGTTTGAAAATTGACCTCGCCGACTCATTTCCAGTAATTCCTGGAGAAAAATATCCATTCCCAATTTACAGCCTGAACGCCGACAAGCACATATACGTGTGTGGTCTATCAATTCAATTCAATTGTTCATCATAATCACAATTCGTACAGAGTGCACAGGTGACAAAGCCCTGAAATTCGAATGAACCATTTTCATAATTCAATGCGCAGGTGCGTCCCGCGCCCGAAATACGGGACGCCCTTAGCGACCGAAATCGTATTGCATTGTGGGAGTTTTACTACTGTTCAAAAAGTCGGGCCGCTTATCCACAGGGTTGAAGGCAAAACATCAAGATGTAAAACTTGCATTATCTCTCATTTCACTCACTCTGACAGTGTTTAAATCTCTCAGTATTTATCTAGTGAAGATATAAATGTGGAAGCTACTATCATATGAGTTGATTACTTCACTATAACACCTGATAATATGAATCGATATAGCTAGATAGCATTGGCAGCATGAGACTTTCGAACGCGGGTAATAACATCCCGTTCTAGTTCAAACGATCGCCGCTATAGATGGCTCATTCTTTTTTCGAAAAAGGTCTAATCTATAATAATGAAAATCATCAGTTTTTCATATTATTGTGAGCATACTCTTTCTCAGATGGAAATCATGTTGGACGGCCAATGCTTACTAATGCTGTCAATGTCCGGATATATCACGGAAATAATGTTTCTCTTAGTAAGACCAATACTGATACACAAAAAAAATGAAGTTTGTATTTGTGTTGATCGATATAATCGATTATTGATTTCGAGAAATGCATGCACCGAATAGAATATGATTGTTTGTCGACGTGTAATTCGAAATATTCGTGAATCGCGGTATAGGAAAGAGATGATACACAAACGGAATCCAATCATAGAGTTGGTTCTCATCACAGTGACGGGAAGTATAATGGTTATTCCTCCGGTCTTCAAGACTTAGAATCACCAGACACAGACTAATTATGATTAAATATTAAACCATACAATATTCCATATCATTCAGACTTAGAGCATCTTGTGTCCACAAAAGACGGAGGTTTCGATCGACCGTCCTCCCTATTCCACATCACTGGCGAGCGGGTGTTCAACGCAGTCAAAGCTCGCGGATACAAGCCTAGCTTCTTGCATCTGGGAAACTAATTATAACGAGTATACGTATGTTGTTGGTGATATAAAACAATTCCTCTTGAACTCACTTTGAAGCAGCCATTGCAAGCTCAGTTATTAATAATTGAGTTGATATGAAGAGACTGACAGGATGTCTATCACGTTATGTATTAATATCATATATTTGAATATGAAATTGATAAGATAAATATCATCTTTATTAATTCATATCTATAGTACCAAGGTTGTGACGTACTTCAATGAATCGTGAAATCGAGATAATATCTCACATATGCAGCTCAGTATATCCGGAAATAGCACTCAAATGATCAACTGATCAAAATTGACTCATATTTCTTTCTTTATCTAAACGGCTCATCCGGCGTATGTGAAAGTATACATCATATGTGTATCATCATTGAATTGAATTTCCGTGAGAATTTGAATTCATACCAGAGAAATATTTTCCACGAATATATTTCCACGGGTTATTCTCATAGGAATCCTGGGTTATGTCAATGGGAATTTTGAAAACTTGGAAATGAATTTTCTTTTTTAAAGTGGTGGTACCAACTGCGCCTTGAAACAACACAATATAGGTCTGGATGATGACACTTATGTGAGCCAAGTATCAACCAAAGTTATGCTTTCGTTCGAACTGGGCAGTGCAAACAAAAAATGAACGATACATAATTCCTTTCTTCAGTACTGTGAAATTGAGTCTTGGCTTCGCTCATCCAAATTAATCGAGACGTATTTTTCAGATTGGCCATAGTGTGTCGTCGAGAGATGGCACTTAACACATTGAATCGATTGCATGGCATCACACAACATCGCATAACATCACGTAAACTAACATCAGAAATTCTCGAAAAAAACTGTTTCTCTCAATTTCGTTCGAAAATAATTTCCACATCTGTATTATCTTATCGACTCCTTGTTTAACATTCTCAATGAACTACCTGTGAGCAAGAATAGTATTTGTGATTTAAACACAGGTTATGCTGAGGAATTGATGAAGGAATAAATAAACACCATAATGAGAGGAAGCTAGCAACGTTCAAATGTATACTCGTGGTCAATAAAAACGACCTCTATGAGAACAACAAGGGTATTTCAAGCGAGAATGTTCTGAAGGATCTGTTCTCTCCTAATCATGAATAACGTTTGCAAGAATTGGTGTGGAAATTGACTATATTTCTTGTCCTATTTTCCATAAAAAAAAAACTTTCACTGATAGAGTAATCTACATGATATCATTATTTCAGTATTCATCATTGGATACCATTTTTATCACCACATATTCAATTTTGAGTTATTTTCATTACGATCTCGTTCTATATTTTCATCTCCGTCCCAATTGGATCGATTGTATATCAATTGAGATTGATATACCAAACTGAAAAATGATTTAAAAAAAAAATGATCACAAATAGTAATTAAAATGAATGGAGAAAAGAAGGAATTGATCTGAACGAGATGGATTACCAGACACGTTTTATTCCCTTGAATGAGAATCATTTTGATGTTAATTTTCCTGGATTGTTTCAGCTATGAAAAATTAGTTGAACAAGTCACAAATTATCACTATCCAAACGCTCACATTTTGAGGTGGTAAGACCGTCCCTGTGGTCTGTCTGAACGATCCTAACTAGCCTTCCCCAGTGGGGACCAATGAATTCGTCTCAAGTCTCCGTGATGTTGATCGAACAAAATTCACATATTCTCAAAATTACATTCTGTTTAAAATTTCACATTTTTTCACACAGTCGATTCAGCTGTTGTTGACTGTACCAAGATGAACCCAATATATCATGATGAAAGAAATAAATCATCCGTAATTCCATACAATTCTCGAATAAGTATCGAAAAAGTACTTTTTAATGATCTGAGAACAAAGTTACATGGATCATTATTTTAATAACTTAATAGGATTATGTATTTTCTTATTTTGAGAATATTCTGATTCAATCGTGTTGGTAGAAAAACTTCGCTGAGATTATATTCACATTTTAATTAAATTGTAAACAAAGTCGGCTTTGTATTGGAATAAAATAAGGGGCTTCAAAAAAATCGTTTGAAGTTTCACGAGAATATGTTGAAGAATTGAAAGCCAATTGTTTGATAACTAAAGTGAATCATTAGGAATGAAAAGAATTTGAGATGAGAATAATCCATAATTTTTAGTGTCGATATTGTCATTTTTCATGTTTCGGGTACATATCTACGTATTTACAGTTGTATTCAGTATACCAAGAGCCGTGACTGTAGGTATATCTACTTGTTCCTCTTTGTATTCAGTAACTACCATGAGACATGACTTCGAGTATATCCACGTCTTCTCGTTGTATTCACTGCCTACATGCATGCCTCACATGACTGTGAGTATAGCTAGGTGTTTGATGGCCTCGGGCTGTGTAATTATCAAGTGGTGCTGGCCGGTGTGTTCAAAGCAGAGGCCATCATTACAGACTTGTTGATAATGAGTAGGTTCAACACCGTACAACTGGTCCACTTTAGAACCTCCTAGTTCAGGGAGCAACAAAATAGACACGAATCTTTTGCAAATTGTTTGAAAACGAAAACAAAAAATACTTCTAATATCCTGGAGATGAATTCATGAAGACTGGTTTGGTCGAAATCAGGTTGAACGTTCTACTGATATTGATAGTTATACGATATTTTATACAATAAACGTTATACGATATACGATATCGATAGTTAGTCCTATATGAGAGTTTGAAAGAGGAACGGTTACAAGAAAGAGGAATCGAGGTGGACCAAGGATAAGATGAAAGCAAATGAAAAGGTGGGATGCGGAAGAACGAAGAGAATCGTGGAAGAGAGTGGAACGCGGATCATCAAGGACAAGATGTGAAAGAGTGATGTGGTGGGGGGGAGAAAGAGAGAACCTAATCGTGGAAGAGTGGAACGCGGATCATCAAGGACAAGATGTGAAAGAGTAATGTGGTGGGGGGGAGAAAGAGAGAACATAATCGTGGAAGAGTGGAACGCGGATCATCAAGGACAAGATGTGAAAGAGTAATGTGATGGGGGGGGAGAAAGAGAGAACCTAATCGTGAAAGAGAGTGGAACGCGGATCATCAAGGACAAGATGTGAAAAAGTAATGTGGTGGGGGGGAGAAAGAGAGAACATAATCGTGGAAGAGAGCGGAACGCGGATCATCAAGGACAAGATGTGAAAGAGTAATGTGGTGAGGGGGAGAAAGAGAGATCATAATCGTGGAAGAGAGCGGAACGCGGATCATCAAGGACAAGATGTGAAAGAGTGATGTGGTGGGGGGGAGAAAGAGAGAACCTAATCGTGGAAGAGTGGAACGCGGATCATCAAGGACAAGATGTGAAAGAGTAATGTGGTGGGGGGGAAAAGAGAGAACATAATCGTGGAAGAGAGTGGAACGCGGATCATCAAGGACAAGATGTGAAAGAGTAATGTGGTGGGGGGGAGAAAGAGAGAACATAATCGTGGAAGAGAGTGGAACGCGGATCATCAAGGACAAGATGTGAAAGAGTAATGTGGTGGGGGGGAGAAAGAGAGAACATAATCGTGGAAGAGTGGAACGCGGATCATCAAGGACAAGATGTGAAAGAGTAATGTGATGGGGGGGAGAAAGAGAGAACCTAATCGGGAAAGAGAGTGGAACGCGGATCATCAAGGACAAGATGTGAAAAAGTAATGTGGTGGGGGGGAGAAAGAGAGAACATAATCGTGGAAGAGAGCGGAACGCGGATCATCAAGGACAAGATGTGAAAGAGTAATGTGGTGGGGGGGAAAAAGAGAGATCATAATCGTGGAAGAGAGCGGAACGCGGATCATCAAGGACAAGATGTGAAAGAGTAATGTGATGGGGGGGAGAAAGAGAGAACATAATCGTGGAAGAGAGCGGAACGCGGATCATCAAGGACAAGATGTGAAAGAGTGATGTGGTGGGGGGGAGAAAGAGAGAACCTAATCGTGGAAGAGTGGAACGCGGATCATCAAGGACAAGATGTGAAAGAGTAATGTGGTGGGGGGGAGAAAGAGAGAACCTAATCGTGGAAGAGTGGAACGCGGATCATCAAGGACAAGATGTGAAAGAGTAATGTGGTGGGGGGGAGAAAGAGAGAACATAATCGTGGAAGAGAGTGGAACGCGGATCATCAAGGACAAGATGTGAAAGAGTAATGTGGTGGGGGGAAGAAAGAGAGAACCTAATCGTGGAAGAGAGTGGAACGCGGATCATCAAGGACAAGATGTGAAAGAGTGATGTGGTGGGGGGGAGAAAGAGAGAACATAATCGTGGAAGAGAGTGGAACGCGGATCATCAAGGACAAGATGTGAAAGAGTAATATGATGGGGGGGAGAAAGAGAGAACATAATCGTGGAAGAGAGCGGAACGCGGATCATCAAGGACAAGATGTGAAATAGTAATGTGGTGGGGGGGAGAAAGAGAGAACATAATCGAGGAAGAAAGTGGAACGCGGATCATCAAGGACAAGGTGTGAAAGAGTAATGTGATGGGGGGGAGAAAGAGAGAGCCTAATCGTGTAAGTGATGAGGGCTTCAAGCCCAACAGTGACAACAATTTCCAAAGCGAATGACCGAGCAACGGAGGAAGGAAGGCAGTGTTTGATTGAACCCTTATACCTCGTATTTTTGTCCGGTTGAGTCTTCATATACCTATCCTCATATCACCTACACTGGTTGTATACCTTCTTCTTCTCACAACGCCCACAGAATTGCTTCCCCTCCATCCCCCTCCATGTCACATATATTTTCATCGTTTCACTTCGGATATTTTTCTTTATTCTCAAAATACCTATATATACGCTATTCTTAGATCATCTCCCACTATTTTTTCCTTTTCACTGAAGCTGAGAATCATATGTAGATATAGATGAATGCTTTTCAATTCGATATTGCTTATACTCATTTCTCCATATTATCGATTGTATCATTTGTTGCAACTCGTGAAATATTGTTCCTCTCTCGCACTTTTATCAATATAATTGTCAGCTTCAGGAAAGAAATGGAAAAGGAGTGGGAAATCATCTTGGTGGCGTACATTTTGTGAGAATAGAAAAATAACATCTGGAGTGAAACGATAAAACATTTGCGAATGGTGAGGGATACAGGGAAAGCAATCATGTATCGGCGTTGTGAGAAGAACAAGGTATACAGGTAATGTGCGTGTTACAAGAATATAGGTGTGTTAATAATGCACCGTTTGGGTATCCCTGGTCTGCCGTGCGGGCAGAGCTGGTTTCCAGCCGGTTACCAGTCGAGCCTGAAGTTTCCAGCGATCATCTTTAATCTCCACCGGGCGATCTCGTCAATTAGTTGGATCAGAAAAGTGACACACACACACACACACACACACACACACCAACACAGCGGTCCAGTGTGCGTGAGGTAGCTAGACCAATTGGCAGCCACTATTCATTACATATCATGCGGATATTGTTGTTGTTGTTGTTGTACGCAGCCTGAACGACCCAATCTGTTCGACAATCTCCATTTGTATTGGGATCAAAGACGTACTCTCCTGATGACCACGATCCTTTAGCGTCGGTGAATGATATATGAGATGGTGAGATGGTGAGATGAAAGGTTATTCTATATCAGGTGTTTTGTTTTTTCTGGATGATGTAAAGAACACGGTCGTGGCCTGTTGTTGAGGAACCATCCCAGTATTGACCTAAGCGATAGTGGGATACCACGAATAAACTGTCGGGATGGTCGACCATGGCGGGCATCGAATTCTGGTCTCCTGAATGACGGTTCAGTGTATTAACCACTGGCCATGCACATGTCGTAGTAGATTGACAATCAACCTATCCTGAACCAAAGTGACCTGATCTTATACTCATTAATTTCATTTTAATGTTGCTTAACAACCCCATCAACAGCTGGGTTATATGGGGATACGAATGAGCGGGTGATAATAGGTGACCACTCATATTGAGAAATGTTTTATTCTTCAACTTATGGACTTTCGGAGTTCAATTGGTGTTAATTTTTCATCTTTATCTCTGCCCAAAGTTTTATGTCTCGCAACAAATGTCTCGCAACAAGTCCTGTAGACGTCAGTAGGTTGGGTGATTTCATGTAAGAATATGAATTATGTATGAATAATACATTATTATGTATGATGCATGGATCATCATGATAACCTTATAGTCATATCATTAATTGTTCCAGCAATTGTTTTTTCTTATGTTGTTTCCACATAAATAATATTGATTCTGAGCCGTTCCCTATTTGTTTTAGACAGCCCGCACACACGACATTATCTTACGCGGGCTTCTTGATTCTTCTATTTACTCAAATTTGGATTTCTTTTTGAATAATCAAGATGATTGCAGAATTTATATAAATAATGAATATGTAAAAATACTATCATCATTTCCATACACTTGATACCATTTCTCTCATTGCTAAGAATCATCATAATAATTCTTCATTACTATATATAGGCCTACTAGCATTATTGTTCCGTTTATTTATTTGTGTTGTATCTATATAGGGTATACGTATCAGAATTCAGTGGCAAGAATGAAATGATTTGGAAATTGAATTGGATTGAATTCACAGAAACCCATGCCGCATGCGGGACTCGAACCCACGCCCAACAGGAAATTCAGTTTCGAAGACAGTGCGCGTTAGTTGACGAAGCCACTTTGATAATGCTCAAGAAGAGTTGATATTCGTGAGCAATTTTCCGATACACTTTTTTTTACCAACATCACCACTTGACACTGAAGCATTTTTTCTCAAAATTGAGTCTATCGATGGAAGGCGCCCACAAGGGCGATCTCCTTACTTCAAAGAAATAGTTGGACAAAATACCACTCTTATTCAAGAAATTTTTATGCCATACTGATATAATTCAAGAGGTTAGAAAAACTCAAAAGTTGAATAAGGGGCAGAGTTTTCGAACTTCTTCCAGAATATATGATAATGAACCCATCTCCCATCCGTAGCCTCATTGAGGAAACCATTTTTAAAATTAAGTTTTGATGGTAATGAAAAAAGTGCATAATAGGAATGCATTCTGCATAATCCCACTCATCGTACTACTAACGCGAAGGCTGTTCTTTTTCTCAATGGATGATAAACAACTTGTGATCTCCCAAGTGTTGATCTTCTAAGCCTTGTTGAATACAAATCATATTAACTCGTGTTTAGTCTTAACGGCGTATTGTAACACACGCTTGTGTGGCTTTCATAGACTGCAAGGTCAAGGAGGTTGGACACCTAAGAAGACTGGAGAAGACGTATTGATATACCCTTTTAGAAAAGAAAGCCATCTAGTGGCGACGTTTGAACTAGAGCAGGATCTTAGTACCTGCGTTTGGAAGTCCTATGCTGAAAATGCTATTCAGCACGAATGATTTATATTATTCAGCGTTACAGTGAAATTATTCACTTATAGTATTTTAGTATAGTTACTATCATCAATATGTTCACTATGTTCTCTGAGAGATCCACACTCTATCATAGTGCGTAAAGGGATGAGGAATGATGTAAGTTATATATAAATATGAATATATATATATATATATATATATATATATATATATATATATATATATATATATATATATATATATATATATATATATATATGTATATGAATATATATATATATGTATATGAATATATATATATATATATATATATATATATATATATATATATATATATATATATATATATATAGATATACATATTTATATATATATATATATATA
>OZ023329.1:17427303-17429803 GCA_964007535.1 Brachyptera risi | reverse complement strand
AATGCTCTCTTATATTATGAGAAGGACAGTGGGAAGGAAGCGGTCGTGGAACATATAGGAACCATTCTGGTATCAGCATGCTACAATTGGTAGTGAATCAAGAGACAATTTCGTCATTTTCGATTCATTTAAATCCTATTTCAATTTTGTTATCGTTGGAAATTGAAAGAAACGGATCTACTGTTTATTGATACAAAATCATTGTTTCCCTATTGAGGCTATGGATGGAAGGTAAGATCGTTCCGACGGGGCACCACAAGGATGATCTCACCACCTTTTAGCAATTACACTCAATCGAATACTGGTGATGAGGAATAATAATGATAATGATAATAATAATATATTTATCGGTCCGTGAAAATTAAACATACAAGTATGGTATTGGACAAGTCCACAATACAATTCATGAAACCACAGCATGTTCGCATGTTTCACCATATTTCACATTATTGACACGAGAGAATTCATAAAATCTTCACAATGTGTGAAATAATGTGATATCATTGGAGAATGATCACTTCAGTCATATGAATATGATCACAAATGATAAGAGAATGATTGAATCTTCTGATATGAAGGATTAAAATCGAGCGGAATCAAATCGAACGTACATGCATACATCATATTTTGTGTTCTCCATATATTATCATTTTCATATCTCACATTCTATAAATCATTAAAAAAAAGGAATGAAAATAAATAAATTAATAATAATAATAAGTCAAGACTAAAAGCGCAAATTACCATTTCGACATATATTATTTCAGACAGCCCGCACACAAGAGTTTGTCTCTTACGCGGGCTTCTTGTTTCTAAATTAAGATTAAACATCACAATTGAAATCTCTTTCTTAAAATTAAAATCAAGTTCTTGCGATCAATTCCATTTTACCTTAGAATGTTCAAAATTGATGTATATATTTATAGAGTCGAGGTATTGGTTCCATGTATTGTTAATTTAGTATTATGATATTGTTATAAAACTAAATGTCTAAATGTATGTTTGTACAAGAATACAATGTGATTGTACAAGAATATGTGTTGTATGAACAAGAATAAAATGATA
This sequence comes from Brachyptera risi, assembly GCA_964007535.1. Lineage (NCBI taxonomy): Eukaryota > Metazoa > Arthropoda > Insecta > Plecoptera > Taeniopterygidae > Brachyptera > Brachyptera risi. The sequence goes on along the minus strand of OZ023329.1, from coordinate 17,428,738 downwards.
TTCAAGTTGAATTGAATTGAAATTGTACTCTGATCATTTTATATCGATTTTCATCTTCTTCATCTCATTTTCCGTCCCTTCGTTCGATCCTCCTGAATAATTTCAATCAATTATGGATATCATAATTCCTCCATTTTTTTCTGTTGATACATTTTCATGTTTCCATTTTTTTGTATCCATCCATCTTTGTCCTCTTCTCATCCGAACTTGGTAATAAGACAGTCTGAACCTAGACTATTCCAACACGTGCCTTAGGCCTATATTCCCAGAGCAGCGTTCATCTTCTTCTGGCACACTTCTATATCATGTCGCTTCTATCGCTTGTAATCATGCGATACAGCATTCAAATCAAAACTTGATTAAATTATTTAATAGGAATATAAATATGTTCATCACGATATCAGACGATTAGAATGTGTCCAGCATTGAAACAACAGATTGCCTACCTCGAGGCGTCTTGACCAATCATCTGCGAGTTAAACACAGAAGCCGAAGACAATTGTGTGAAGACAAGAAAGGCATAAGTCACAGTCCTGTTCCACGGATATTATTAGTTGAATATCAAGAGAAACTGTAGATGTTGATTCATTGGGGCATCTCATATGGAATTTACTTCCATGAAATAATATCGATATTATTTCCATCATGAAAAGATGCCTTTGGCTTCAGGTTTGTGACCATTCACGCTGTAAGCTATAGCCCAGCTGTCACCAAACTACGAAAGGTTTGACTGTAGTGAAATCTAAATGGCATGTAGAACAAAACAAGGACCAGAACAATAATATAGATTCAAATATTCGAATAGTTTCATTTATCATTCATAGAATACACCGTCGACATGATCCTCGATGATCCAGATGTTGATAAGCAAAAACGAAGCTTTTGTTCATGATTTTCATCTGGTATGCTTCTAAAGAATGTATTTTAACATGAAAACGATGGAGAAGTAGTAGTGGTAGAAGCACGGAAAATCGAACTATTATGTGGCTCAATTATCTGTGGTGGAAGTATTCTATTAACACAACTCATATTCACATTTTTATTGATCTTCATGCACTTCCATTTTATTTTTATTCCACTCTTGATATGATACTCCAACCATGTTTCCTTCATTTTTGTGTTATGTTTATTCATCATCTGATCAATCATTTATAAGCACGTTTATATTGTATCGAATGTTTTTATATTGGTTGTTTTTCTGTATCATCGGGCAACTCTATTGTGAGCAAGAGACTTAATGAAGTCTTCATTTAGTAGTATCAATATTGGTAGTTTCTCCGTTCTTAACTTGAGAATACGAAGATTAATATGTGATATTAGATAACTTTACATGACATTTTCCGATGGCTGCGAGAATTTTACGTTTCAAGTCACTATAGAATACGGATAATTGTAATTCTGAGTGAGGAAAATGATGATATTTGATTAATTATGC
>OZ023329.1:17382303-17422303 GCA_964007535.1 Brachyptera risi | reverse complement strand
GAGTGCATGTGGCCAGGTTGACTCGGACCTTTCACTCTTGCACATGGATGAGCAATGAGGAAGAGAGAGAGGTCCGAGTGAGACTGGAGTCCAGCTACTGAAATACGCGCTCAACAACTGACATGCACTTAAAGTCATACATTTTTCATGTTATTTTTTCCATATATACCATTATTCACGGACGGAGTTTGTCTTCAAACTGAATGATACTACATAAACTGGTTTTCACTTGGATCTTCGAGGATTCGAAGCTTTTCAAAACGTTGTTGATGTATTACTTACTGTAAATCTCACCCTGAAAAAGCATGGAACCCTAAAAAAAAAAATCTGAAACTATTTCGACGAATATCGACTATTCTCACTCTATTAATTCAAGATGAAACAAGAAATCGTTATCTCAATTTCAGATATTATAATGAACTTATTTGTCTCCGGGACACACCCCTTTTTCTGAGTCGTGACGTAGACATTACTTCATTCGGTTCAAGTTTCTGAACAGATTTGGCAATGTGGTCTCTGGAGCACAAAAATGAAATCCGAAAATGGGGTTAGGATTTCATTTTTTTCTCTAAAATCAGGAAAATAAATATCGTCATAACTCATCGATTGAAATCGACTCACAGTACTGTGAAGTTCTTCAAAAAAACAACAGCGATGGAAATTCAACTGATATTCCTATTTATCATGTTGGTAGGCCATGCACCTCTTTCTTCCGTGAACACGAGTGTATACAGTTGTCTGATAATTGAATTGAACAACACGAACTCTTTCATTCTCTTTGTTTTTTTCACCTACAATATTCTTTGTGTTATGTTTTATTGTTCAGTGTTGGTGGTGCGGTTTCGCTCGACCGTTTCTCCTATGCGTTAGCCATGACGATCGGGCAATTCGACTCGTCAATATCTGTGTGCACGATATACTAAGAGACCCTCCACGTCCTCACTTGTTCGCACTTCGTCTACAAGTGCCAACATCCGGTTACAACAAGTGGCAATGTTCCTCTTCAAAATACAACTAGAATCACACTTCTTTTTTCACCACCTTTGAGAAACCGGCACATGCAGCTCAGTGGTTAACGCATTCGCATCGTGTGATCTGTGAGGTGAAGGGGCTTATCGAACCTGGTTTGATTCGCGCCACCGTCCATCTTTATGTTTTTTTTTTTTTGGTTTCTCTCTGTAGTCCAGGTTGATGCTGAGATGGTTCTCACAAAATAGGCCAGGACCGCTTCCTTCCCGAAATCCTTTCCAATACCTGGCAACCTTCATCTTACCATCCCAACATCTCATTAATCGTTCATTCGACGCCAATTTATCTCAGGCATCATTATGGTGCGTCGTTGAACCAATATGAAAACATTGAGGAACGAACACATACACACACACACACACACACATATATATATATATATATATATATATATATATATATATATATATATATATTCATATATATATATATATATATATATATATATATATATATATATATATATTCATATATATATATATATATATATATATATATATATATATATATATATATATATATATATATATATATATATTATATATATATATATATATATATATATGTTTATATATATATATATATATATATATATATATATATATATATATATATATATATATATATATATATATATATATGAATAAACAAATATGAATTGATTCTAGGACGTTCATTCATTCATTTGTATCAAATTACTCCGCAGTCGGTAAATACATTTGTGGCAAAGGTCCCAAAACCAATTTGACAGTGAAAATATTGTGTGTAAATGGAAGGATTCATATGTTATCATCACTAGATGGACCAATCAATATTCCGATTTTTTTCCTCCTACTTCAGTTCGAATTAATTTTCTCTCACTGGCTGTATCAAAGTTTCAAATACTTCCAAATTCAATCTGTCAAATCCCACGATCACAGCATCATCTTCAACCTTCCAGTCCCAATTTCCTTGTTAGTGGTACGGGTCCTATTATATCAAAATTAGTAACCTCTCTTTAAGATTTGTACGCTTTCAACCAGCTCATCCTCTCAATCGGAAATTATGCAAGCTGTTCCATCATTTCCTCCAAACTAGTTTCTCCACACCGTTCTCCTCTGACCTCTCCTCTTCTACTTCTAATAGCACATCTCGTGTCTAATAATTGGCCTGCCTGTTGTTCTTGCTCCTCACACCTGCTAGCTCACGGCCTCCTGGTCACCCCGGCACGGCCCTCTTGGTCTTGGTGCCACGTACTGCCACGGCCCCGTTGTTTACCTATACAGTGCATCTGGTAGCCGTGAGTCTTGTTAACGCGAAGATATTTCAGTGGACGTGGTTAGGTTGGGTTGATGGTAACCCTTCACAGACTTGGGGATTGGAGAGGGGTGGGGGATTATTATGTGTGCTTAAGTTTGATGATGGAAACATGGTAGGTGACTTTGTGAAATCAACAACTGTATTTTCATAAGTTATAATCAGTATCGTTTGGTTTAACGAGCGTTCTCAGTCTCTTTATGGGGTAAATTGTTACCAACAGCGTGATAACACAGACATAAATTATTGAAAAATGTGGATAGCGCAAGATACGAAATAAAAAGATGCAACATGGGATGCAGACAATAAACGTTGAACATACTGATGGATGTAATATTATAATATCGGAGTAGGAAAGATCACTTGTTAGACGAGCTTTAGCGAGGATTCAATTTGACATACTGAAAAAAATTGGTGTTCGTTTTTATGTTTTTTTTTATGTTTTTTTGTCGGTTCTCCACAGGTCAAACGGCTACAGCTATCAACTTCAAACTTTTTTTCATCATGGTTCCTCATCTAGCTTAGATCTGTATAGTTTTGTGGCATCATCGGGTGGTAACTTTCATTTTTATGAATTTTAGAAATTTCAAAAATACTCATTAGAATAACACGGCGTAAAAAAAATTAAAACATTTTTATTTTCAAAAAAATTGAAATTTTGTGTGAAGTTGAATAACATCTTGATACACATTTCTGAGAATTCTCAGCTTGATCGGGTCAGCCATTTTTGAAGAAAAAACATGAAATGTGCCAAATTGGTACCACTAGAAGCCGTTTTTACCCATTTATAACTAAAATGTTACCCTATTGGCGAATTTAGGCAAAAGTTTGGCAATGAAGTCGACATACTATTACTATCCACTCGTCTAACAACGCATATATAGCGATTTCCTAGTATGTAACAATAACACTCGATATTTTTGCCATCAATCTTTGCCTCACAGCGTATACCGTTACATACAAATAACACGTAACATATTGTGAATGTTGAAACGACGGTATATTTTATGAGATAATTCTCTTAATGGTGTGAACCAGTTCCACTACAATATAATCATGAGGAAAGCCATCACGATCGTTTATGTGTCACATTGACACCGGAAATATCACTTTGTAGCTAAGGTTCCGTTGAGTAATAGAATAATTATAACGTGGAGAGATTCACGCAATGATTCGGTTACATCATGATTATTTCTGAAAAAAATGTTTATCAAGAAAAAAATTATTGAAAATATTAATTAGATATGATTGAGAGAACACTTTTTAATTATATGATATTACTTTCATATATGATATATTTAATTGAATTCAGATGTATCATGCATACAGGACGCATGCGAGAATAGATTGTCTGCCTCTAGGGTCTTCATATTATACCAACCCTAAACAAAATAACCTGTTCATATAGTGGTTATTATTTCTTGGTCAATATGCTTACATTTTCAAAACCTTCAATTAGTAGAGTGGTAGACCCAATCAAACCAATTTGGGCCTACTACTTTTTTCCATTGTGTAATGATGAACTTCATATTTGCTTTTGATGACGAGAAGTGAAGATTGGTGAAGAGACTTGGTTCAGAGTGGAGGATATCAACACGCTTGTGTTTTGTTCACTCTCGATACCAATGCTAGTAACGTCCGGATATATCACAGAAACAATTCATACTTATAATGTGTTCCGAAGTTTGGGGAACTGAACACTTATCTGTAGCAGAAAAGTATAATCACAGACAGTGCGGACAGCGGACAATTTATCAGGCACCTATTTTAGGGGGGGGGGGACATTTTACCAGGCTAGATCATGGGGAGAGAACAATTTTCCAGCCAAAGTTTGGGGGGAGGACAATTTGCCAGGCTTGACTGTGGGGGAAGTGCAATTTGCCAGACAAAGTTTGGGGGGAGGACAATTTGCCAGGCACAGTTCGATATATATTGCAAGGGGGAGGACAATTTGCCAGGCGCTTGTTTTCAAACTATCACTATTCGCTAAAAGTTGAACGAAATGAATGAATGGAATATTCTCAGATGAGCGTAGCGAAGATTTCCATTTCATATACCGAAAAAGATGGGCTTCGTTTTGATGTTTTTTTTTTTTGTAATTTTGTACGCGGCATACAGGTCAGGAGAACAATCTAATCAACTCGAAACGTTTTCCCACATATTGACGTCAAAAAAAAATAAGGTTGGGATTGTTTTTCAGAGAAATTGTTCGAACGGTTTTTCTGTAAGAAATCAGAAAGTTTGGAAAATCCCCATAATATATTGAAAATACTCGAAATATGACAATTTTTCAGAAGCTTCAAAATTTTCACTGAATATTTAAAATACCATCATGCATATTCTCAGTGACTTGCACAACAATCGAATAGGAAATAACAAAGAAAACGCAATAAAAGTATACATTTCATTGAATATCGAGGTCAATTGGTTTTGCAAAGTGTATATAATATGCAACAGATTGCAGCTCTATGAATATCAATAAGTTGCAAGTGGTGTTGTTGAACGTTTGAAGTAATCCAATGTCCGTAGATGTAGATTGAGATGACAGAATATTTTCCATTCTAGATTTCTATACTTCTAAACTCGTCTCATAACGCATATCCCGCGTTTTCCTAGCTTATTACATTGATAATCAAGATAATATGTGATCAAATTGTTTATTCACATTGCCTCACCAATTCGATTAAAATGTTACCAAATAATTATTTGGTCATTTACAATTATCATACAATTGCGTTGAATATAACATTTTCCCCAGTCTATATTGGAACATCTACATTTACGTTGAATATGAGTCAAAATAATGCATATTGACTGTCAATATGCATTATTTGAACTCATATTCAACGCCTTTATTGAGAAAAAGATAATATTCTACACAATCGTATATGATTGTATATGACCAACAATTATTTGGTAATTTTCCAATCGAATTGGTGAGGCTATGTGAATAAACGTATATCAATATTGAAGAGCTTTATACATGCTGCAAGCATACTAAATGATGTCTCTCGAAGTGATCAAAATCTATTACCTTCATTTCATATTACAAACTGACACTTCAAACTATCACCATTGACCAAATGAAATTCGATTTTCAATTTTTACTTTCAATCCGGCCCATAACTTTCTGATTTCAATATTGTGATGTACTTCTTATATTCACTTGATTGTTATAGTTCTTTCCAATTCCAATACTTCACTTGGTAGTTGCTATAGGTGATCATAAAAAATGGCATCCATCATTCATATCAATGTATATATATTTTCTTGTATGTATGTTGAGTGCATTTCATAATCTTCTATTTCATCTTTGACGGTCCATATGATTCACTATAAGATGTTCCATTCCATAATGTAGTCCACTTGGATGAAGATGAAAATGAACGAAGGAATGAATGAATAATTTGATCACATTTCCTGATTATCAGTGTGATGGAAAATATTCCATTCTTTCACTTCGTACATTTTTTTTAGCGAATAGTGATAGTTTGAAAACAAGCGCCTGGCAAATTGTCCTCCCCCTTGCAATATATATCGAACTGTGCCTGGCAAATTGTCCTCCCCCCAAACTTTGTCTGGCAAATTGTCCTTCCCCCACAGTCAAGCCTGGCAAATTGTCCTCCTCCCCAAACTTTGGCTGGCAAATTGTCCCCCCCCCCCCCCATTTTTGACTGGCAAATTCTCCTCCCCCCATGATCTAGCCTGACAAATTATCCTCTCCCCTTAAAACAGGTGCCTGGCAAATTGTCCGCGGGAAAATTTTCCGAACATCCTCGTCCAGACGATCATATCTCCCCCACCCATACCATCAATTGGAGAACAATGATTTTGTATCAAGTTTCGATGTTGTTGAAGAAAAAATCGTATAGCCGGTGGTACGAACTGAAAAGATTGAACATTAAACAGTTGATTATTTCTTGAGGTATGAAAACAACATACGTGACCTAGGGGAACATGAAATATATTCACTCATTTTTGCTCAATCCACTATCTTAGGATCTACTCTTAGGATCTATTTTGAATATGAGTTATTCGTGGAATGGAAGAAGTGCATATCAAAATTATGATGAGATAAAATTTGTACAATCTTGTACAATCTGTACAATCAATAAGATATTGTACAACTGTCTACTTTTTTCGCCACTTGATGTAACTTAATTGCTCAAAATCAAAATAAATAGTAATCAAAGATACCTAACACTTTTTGAGTATATAATGTATCAAATAACTCAATGTTTTGATCTTTTCTTCTCACTTCAACTACTTTACTACTTTTAATGTTTGAGAAATACGTCCAAATTTGAATTGTACTTATTTCACTATTTGAACCCACAGTTAAGCCTTCTTTGAAAGGCTTTGTGGATTTTTTTGTTGTTGTGATTGTGTTTTTGTTTCTGTGTCAGTGTATGTGACCAATAAAAAAAAATCGTAATGCTTTCAATAGTATGCGTTATTGATTTCGCCAATAGATCTTAGTAATCATTACAGTGCGTCGTTAAAACCCAACCCAGTTATTGATTCAATTGATTCATCTACACGAAATTAATTGGAATCTTTTGAGAAATGGAATCACTCCGTTCCTCCCTCCACCCTCAAGATGAGAAATCACCCTATATGAGAAATCATCGTCACTGAGATCGGATAATTATTTCTCAGCGAATTAAGAAGGCGTTGACCAGGAATATCCCACACCGACACGAAAACAAAAGACCAAATATCGCATGTACAACAATATGGTTATTTGGATCACATTTTTCTTTCAAATTTCAAATACATTTCGAAGTGCGTTAATCACTAATTGGTATAATTACGTTTCCTGATAAGAAGTACATACATAGGTACAATTGTAGTGTGGTCAATCACTTCGACATAAGAATCCTTGCAACAGAAAGTTCACCAGAATTAAACGCACTAAATCCAGCAGATAATATATACGTACGCAATCCGCATATCCAGTCTATGAAAAAATACAGCTATTTAATATATGGAGATTTTATTTGAATTTGAATTCATATTTCGGAGAATAATAGATTTTAAGTGCCCGCAAGTGTACCTTTTTGGTCATAATTACCTCCTGACAGACGTAATTGGTCGGGCTTTGCTATAAGAAACTACTCTAGATAATTTATTTCATGTATTTTCATGCAACAATTATAATAATAGACTGCCATGGTAACAAGACGCACACACACACACACCGCCTCAAACAAAAGGATTTTTATAATTTATTTTTGTACTCTTCAGTTTTAAACTTTATCGCTATTTTGATGGTAGTTAATAACACCTTTTAAATTCAGCAATTACTCTCCAAATCTAGTTAATAAGAAATAAAATAAACATCTGCCTTTTTTTCATCACTCCAAGTATTTTTGTATTGACCGTCTCCACGGCCGTCTCTTCTATGAATCAACACTACCGACCATACGTTTCGATACGTCACAATCGTGATTATGAATTATATCAAAGTTGAAAAGAAGGTTCGAGACACTTATCGTCAATTGTTTCAGATAAGAGAGACAGACGGTTGGACACGGAGGAACTGTGTGAGGACGCTAACTTGATTCTTGTTAGCGATTCCAAGGTCGGTAGAAACGAGAGTAAATGAAATGTAAGCCCACCCTAATCAGAAGTGCTATAGTTATCTAATTATATATTAGGAACAATGGGACTGATGATCGTGACGTGTGTTAACATTGACAGTTGGGTGTTTAAAAGTACAGGTGGAACACGGATGCTATGGACTGAGAAAATATGTCAGTTTTTTTTCTCATACTTTTTCTAATTACGAGATTTTTAATGAATAATTAATTAGTATCAGACATCTTTATATGGAGTTGAGAGGGTGTTGATATTTATGAGGCGTTGATGAATATTACAAATTTATCTGAGCTACTTTTCTGAACCTGATTATAATTTGATCACCTCTGATGAATGACGAACTACTTTGAATGAACATCGTTTCGAATCGTGTTCTCACATGTTTATACCAACAATATACTAATTATGCCAATACGGATCATTTGGGGAGACACAAAAAAATACAAGTACAATAGAATGTACAAGACAAGACAAGTGACAGTAGAATGATGTATTCAGTGTTTACAAATTCATATATATATATATATATATATATATATATATATATATATATATATATATATATATATATATATATAAATATATATCTGTATTATATAAATATATATATATATATATATATATATATATATATATATATATATATATATATATTTATTTATATATACGGGATGTTATAGTCACGTCACACAAGATACACCTCAACCAGAAAGAATTATCCAACAACTTTCAAGTATCCTCTCAAAAAAATATTCACTTCCACACTATGGATACATTTGGAATTCTCCATATTCAAATAATTCGAAATCCGTGAATGTATATTATACACTTCTCAACACAGTCACGTGATACTTCTTCTTTCCCTCCCCATTCCCTTCTTCACCCCACCGACAAGAGACAATATTACCTCCCCCCCCCCCCCCAACATATCGACACCAGGTCACTTTCCTCTTACCGCAATCCCACCTCCCAATAAGGTCATTCTCTCTCTTCTCTATGTCGGGTAATATTGCCGCCTCGAAACCGCCTCCGAGCCGCCCCCGATATAACAATAAATAGTCAAGACATTGCCTCCACGCGTGCAGAAATGAAACCCACTCGAATATAAATGTTGAAAACCAACTATCGACAGCGTTAAATAATGGAACAGGACCCACGACCGAGCCTTGATGTGATACGTGACAATGTTGGTGTCAGGGTTCGAAACGGATGGTCGTATTGTTAACGAGATGAACGAGCGGTGTTTCGAACTGTCATCGGATGGGTTGATAACGTTTTGTGGAACCGAAAATGGCTTCATCATAAAACGCTAGACCCTGAGTTCAGTCTGGAACGTTTTCATGATTTTATACGCCTACAAAACGTGGAGATAAAATGAATTTATTTCATATTTTATATTCTACAATAAATAATAAATTATCGTGTGATAATCTTTGAAGGTCCGGTAGTGTATATAGACTCTGTCCAAGTTAACGTCGACTAGGGCCTTCCATTTTGTTGTGTAAATATCCATTGGTTGTTAATGCGAAAGATAGAGAGAGAGGGAGAGAGAGAGAGAGAGAGAGAGAGAGAGAGAGAGAGAGAGAGAGAGAGAGAGAAGATAGAATGTCAGATTGAAACAGTGAATAATCGGTTACGTATAGCAAAACGGAGAGCACGTTTTTTTCGCATTCCCTAATAATAATAATAATAATAATAATAACAGAGCACGTTGATGAAGACGTAAGTGAGATAGAGAGAGAGAAGGAGAAAGGGAGAGACAGAGAGAGAGAGAGAGAGAGAGAGAGAGAGAGAGAGAGAATAGATAATATGCGAATATTTTCATGGATTCAAGATACCCGATCGTGATTATGAAGTATGATTTGATTGTTGATTTATATGTTTTTATTATAAGCATAAGTTCATTGAATAATAATTAAGTTTATTTTCCAGAGGAATTTTATCGGTGATCTCACGAGAGAAAAAATGGGAATATTTTCATCTTCAAAGACTGTGAGTATTCATAGAAACATTGAGACTCGATCATAGCATCCGACTCTTCACAAATCTTGTCGAATCCTGAAGCCCGACTCTATAACAACACTCAGTCATAACATCGGAACTTGATATAGATAATGTGGAATCTCAAAAGCCTTCTATATACTTCACTCACTTGAAACATTTGTTTCCATTACGATGTGAAATTTTCAATGAAGTCATTGCGGTTCTCAACCCAGGCTGAGGGTGATAAGGTAGGATCGTTCTGGCTTAGTAACACAGGAACGAACCTACCATCGGACTGCCATCGGACCGAACGGAATGATTGATTGGGACGTATCCTGATAATTCAATAATCTGTATAGATAGTAATGGCTATAGTATAGTGTGGTATAGTGTAATTTCAATAATTTGTGTAACTGAATAATTGAATTGGAGGAATAAATCTTTCATCTTCTTGGTATATTCTCACTTGGAATAGCTATGCTTTGTATTTCCATTCCGGAATTGTTATCTTAGTTCCAACATTCATGGACATGATACACTTAATGAGACTAACAGGTATATTTCGATAGCGATCATCATGTATGAGCAAGATTGTATAAATAAGGGCACATTCGTGCCATTCCTGTGTTGCCATTTGTGTTTTGTGTATTGTTCTATAACAAACAATAACTGACAATACGGACAACAGCTCAAGAGTCTATGGGAGTCGATTCAGCAAAATATAAGTCACTAGCAGGTTGCGCTCGTCTTATACGACGCACCATGACTATGGCACAATTGTGCATCGGAGAAAAACCCAATTTAAATTTCAATATAAATATTTATATATGTTTAAATTTTTCATATTTGGCTCGTTTTCCCCCATCTTATACTACCGCCCGTTCATACTACCCGAAACCCCCGCCCTACCAGGCATTTCATGGAGCGAACGTACACACGCACGTACGTACGTATAGGTACGTAGGTATGCACGCACGATACGAACCAACAGATTCTCCCTCTTGTAATTTTAGAAGAGAAATTTTGGGGATAGCTTCCTACCAGTATAGATTTCCAATTCATGGAAACACATATATTTGTAATACTTTCGAAATGTTATGAAATATAGGTATAACTTATGACTCACGTTGTCTGATTGCCAAGCGCTGGAAAAACGTATTTCCTAGCTGTATGTACGCTTGAAGGTATCACAAATATCTGTGTTTAATCCGCACTTCAATTCAGATATATTATACAGTTCGGGAGTTATGATTCCTGAATGACTCTCGAGTGACTCTTGAACTCTTGAATGGATTCATCAACAACTTGAGAGAACTGATTATAGGACTTATGTGAAATAGTTCGAAAAAATGATGAAATGATTCTGAAAAGCAGTAATCAACACACCATGTATTCATCTGTGTTACCGCCGATCTTAGAGATGGCGATGAGAGACCAGTGGACTGTATTCGGATGCCGACTTGGCATTAATAATCAGGCGAGCATAATCCAAACTCGGATTATGCCTCACCCCAAAACGATACGTATTTGGTCTACGTCGACTTGACGTTGTTATTGACCAAATCAAAGAATAAATAGAAAGCGAAACAAAATAGATCAAACCTGAGTGGTATCCCCGCACACCATTCGAATAAACAAGAAACAAAAGCTTGAGAGAAAACAAAACAACCAACTTCGTAAATGATAAAGACCAAAACAAATGTGAAGAATTAGAAACAAGAAAGTATGGAAAGAGGTCCTATTAACGACTCAAGAAGAACGAAAAATAGAAAAGAAACAACTGCGTACATGCGAAATAATGTACAGTACGTCCGAACTCTAACAAAGTAGAGAAGGACGGGAGATGCTCACACAACAAGAGCTGGTCGAGAATATGAGCGAATTCACCCACTTGACGAGCGACTAAGAGACGTCCGATCTGGATCGAGTATGGAAAAGAACTGAATACTCGACGAGAGCCGTTTCGAGACGTCCGGTCTGAATCGAGTATAGCAGAGAACTGAGCTGCGAGGCCTAGCTTAGTCAGGCAACGCGAGAATGGCGAGCTGTGATTGGACGCACACATCGCGTGACAACCCACCAGCCAACCAGCAATGAGAAAGGAAGGTCGACTAGAAACACGGTTTGCAATGTAAACAACATTCCATGACGTGATCGAATGATTTCATGTTCAATTGACGAACTAGGGAAAACGAGCTAGCTGGTCTCAAAAGACCGGCGTTAACATACCGCCCACCAAAATGAACATTTTAAAGCTGAGGTAAACGATACGGAAAATAAGGAACATGAAATTAGAACAGCAAACTGTTCGTAAGAAGCCTTGTAACTTCATAGGCAACGTGAGCAAAAGATTTTCACCGAGTAATTGGATTGCTTCCCAATTGGATCGGAGAACAGCAAAGAAATCGCACATGATCCGAGCGATTCATTGAGGAGAAAACGCAACCATTTTATCCAATGGTTGCTGACTTTTCAAAAAAAAAATGAAAAAAGAGAGAACAACAAGAAAGTTAACATGAAGAAATGAGCAAAGCACCAATGCGTGCTTTGAACAGAAAAAGTACACGAATGAATGCAAATCTGCCATTGGAGGCTGCATAGGCTTTGCGCGAAACTTGTGGCGAGTAATGCACTGGTGTATGCGCTGTCGCAACAAACCGCGCAGAGAAACGATCCAGTAACGCTGCTGTATCAGCGCCTGTACCGTTCTCGGGCCGGAATGTAGCGATGTTCGGTGGAAGGCATCGCAAATGAGAGATGCGAGGTGAGCTTCTTTGGGGAGTAGGATTGGGTACCGAGCCTCTTCAGGAAGAGAAGAGTGACGCAATCTTCCGCCCACCTTGAGTAAGCCCGAGGGTTCGAGAAAAGGTTTCAGCGAAGCGATCCGGGATGAAACCTGTCCCTGTTTGGCAAGTTGGCTGATCTCGGTTGCATAAAAGTGGTTTTGAGTGACTCTTATGATCAGTTCAAGAGCGTCTTGCAGCTCCACAGGTTTTAAAGAACCCGTAGGAGGGAGAATCTTGGATCGTTTCGCCAATAAGAGACGGACAAATCGAACTACATACCCAAAGACCCGTTGTGCTTTGAGAAGTGTGGAAAACTTTCGAAAATTCACCAGGAGAGGATCTACTTTGACCGTTGTGGCCAAAGTGACCATGGAAGGCTTAATGTCTGGCAATTCAGACAATAAATCAGTGGAAGGCACAGAGATAGGCCACAGAGCATGGGGACTCCTGAGAAAAGAAGGACCCGAGAGGTACAACGGGTATTCCATGAGCTGAGAAGGCAGTATTCCACGAGAAGCGCAGTCAGCGGGATTTTCTTCGGAATCCACGTGTGCCCAATTGGTAGGAGTGGAGTTGTCGAGTATCTCCACTACTCGGTTGGCGACGAATGTCTTCAGTCGATGTGGAGGGGTGGCAAGCCACGCGAGCACAATAGTCGAATCAGTGTAGAGGGTTACTGACTCCACGACAAGAGTGCTGAGTGAGGGAAGAGTATCTTTCAGCACACGCGTTAGAAGCAAAGCAGCAGAGAGTTCAAGCTTAGGAATGGTCAAGGGTTTGACCGGGGAAACTTTACTCCTTGCTCGCAACAAACTAATATGCGAAGTTGCATGATTCGTTGTGTGAAGGTAAAGTATCGCAGCGTAGGCCTTCTCGGAGGCATCACAAAAGCCTACAAGTCGATGTATGCCTTGTGAAGCAGGAAATGCGCGTGGAACTCGGAAGTTCGAGAGAAGACAGATCTCGGCTACCGCGTCCAACCACCTTTGAGCAAGAAGCGGTGGTAAAACGTCGTCCCACTGCACCCGCGATAACCAAAGTTGCTGAAGAAAAATCTTCATCCAGCATACGAGCGGGGTGAGGAATCCCAAAGGATCAAAAATGCGCGCAATGTACGACAAGACCGTGCGCTTCGTTACCACGCCTTCGAAAGGTAAGGTGTGGAATGAGAAATCATCCGATCGGGGATCCCAGAACAGACCAAGGATCTTGATGCCCTGATCGTCATCCGAAAACACGACTGGAGTCTCTAGATGATCCTCCGGAAGTGCACTCAATGCTTCTGGGAGGTTACTGGCCCACTTTCGGAGTTCGAAACCTCCACTAGCTAGAATAGCCTGTAATTCCGATTGAAGAATGCGAGCTTGAGCGACGTCTGCTGCGCCAGACACGATGTCATCCACGTAGATGTGAGATATCAAAGCACGCGAAGCATTGGGGAAAGGAGCCCCTTCGTCGTGCACGAGCTGCTTCAGCACTCGTTGAGCAAGAAAAGCTGACGGTACGAGCCCATACGTGACCGTGTTGAGCTCATATTCTTTTCTGGAGAGTCTGCATTGGGTCGCCAAAATATGTGCTGATATTTGCGGTCAGATGGTTGGACCAGAATCTGACGATACATCTGACGAATGTCAGCACAAATTGCGATGGGATGAGAACGAAATCGGGTTAAAACGCCCGGGAGTTCGCTCTGAAGCTTGGGACCACTGAGTAACAGCTGATTCAAGGAGGCGCCTCTCTCATCTGGAGAAGAGGCGTTAAATACCACTCTCAGCTTCGTGCTGGAGCTGGTAATCTTGTGCACACAATGATGCGTAATCACGTAGTTCGAAGAGGTGCTTGCAAGTTGCATGTGGTTCGATTGAATATAGTCTTGCATGAATGCTTGATACGCAGCATCATGCTCAGGATTGCGTTTCAGTCGCCGCTCCAGACTCAAATTATTCTGGAGGGCGGCCTCACGATTATATCCGAGAGGAGAGGATGTGTTCTTGAAAGGGAGTGCTACCGAATAGCGTCCGGAAGGGTTCCGTGAGTGCGTAGAAAGAAAATGCTCCTCACAAAGTTCATCGTCCGGATCAACTTGAAGAGGACGTGAAACTTCTTCCGATTCCCAAAACAATCGAAGAGTACGATCCAATGGAGAACCAGTGCAAGCAAGCAGAGAGAGCGGAGGCTGGAACTCGGCATCCAAACACCGAATAGGACCCAAAACCACCCAGCCGAAGACCGTGTTTATGGCAGATGAACTGCCACTCATCACAATATCACCTGACTTTTCAAGAATATCAGGGTATAAATCGGCGCCGATCAAAAAGTCGATCTGATCAGGCACATGAAAGCGGTCGTCGGCAAGAGAGAGACAGCGATAACGTTCAAACACCTCAAGCGGAACGGTGGTGGTTGGAAGTTGACTCGCTATCGCAGGCATAACGTAGGCTTGTACGCTGAGAGAGGTTGCAGGGGTGAACCGGGAAGCGATGCTGCATTGAACAGTCCCGATTACCCGAGCACTAACGTGACCAATACCAGAGAGTTCGGAATGACAAGGATTGATTTTCAATCCTAGCTTCTGAAGGAACGAGTGAGTGAGAACAGAGATTTGTGAACCACAGTCGATAACCGCACGGATAGGTTGCAGTTGACCGTGAGAGTCGCGGATCAAGGCGCGAACAGTGCCCAACAGAGCTGTGGGTAGCACTGGCTTGCTTGTCTTGACTTGACAAGCGAGAGTTTGAGGATGAGGCGAGGTGGTCTCCGGATGAGAAGAGACTTCGGTTGCTATTGTGTCACGAGTCAAGGGGTTGATTCGTGCGGTGTGTAACAGCGAATGATGTTTGTTACTGTGACAAGTACCGCAAACACTCTTAGAGGTGCATTGCGGTCTGAGATGAGCGCCCATGCAGTTGAAGCAGCGTTGTAGGCGACGTAACGTGTTGTATTTGTCGTCAACGGACTGTTGCCGAAATACGGAACACGAGTATAGAGTATGCTCCCCTTTGCAGACTGGACACGAAGATTGTTTCGTGGTCGAGCTTGCTGATTTGCTCTGCTCGCGAGATTTAAAGCTGACGGGCGGAGGATTCGCAACTAACAACGAATTGATTCGCTCTGTGGAAGGAGGAATAGCTTTTGAAGAGCTAGCTGCTTGTTTGTCGAGACCACACAATTCCATCGTCCTGGACTGCTCTTCAATGAATTTGATCAACGACGCGTAGCTAGGAGTGCTGTGCGAAGAATGTTTCTGTTCGAAAGCCTTGCGCGTTGATGTGTCGAGATTTGTCAGTGCTAACGTGAAAAGCAGAAAATCTGACAAATCTTCGATATTCAGAGCTTTCAACGCTTCAATCGAAGTTTTGTGAACTTTCAGAAATGATTGCAGCCCAGAATGTGAATTGGTTTTGAGAGGCGTAAATTCTAAAACCTGTTGAACATACGTGGTGGCTAACAACCGAGGGTTATGATACCGACTGACAAGAGCATCCAATGCCACAGAATAATTGGCTTCCGTAATCGGAAACCCGGAGACGACAGACAAGGCGTTGTCTTTGAGGGTGGTCCTCAAATAGTGGAATTTCTGAACTTGATTCAGGTCGTTGTTCTCGTCGACGAGAGATTTAAATAGCGAATAGTATTCCGTCCATCGAGTAATATCACCAGAGAATGCCGGCAACGCAATTGTCGGCAATGAGATGGCTTGAAAACCATTTTGATTTGGCGGCGGAGGCGGAGTAGGCGTCGTCGCGGCAACGGCGGCGAGATACAGCCCACGAGTCGCGTACAACATTTCCTCGAAGCTGGCTTCAACAGCGTCGACCGGTAAGGCATCGTCGCCTTCGTCAAGCTGAGCGTTCAAAGATATTATTTCTCTCTGAACTTCCTCAAAGTTGGCTTCCAAAACGTCAAGTTTGTCGTAGCGAGGTTTGTACAACGGAGCTTTGGCACTATCAAGCGTTTTGAAAGCATCGTAGGAGCGTTGTAATGAAGCGAATATCCGCTCTCGCTTTGCCGTGAGCACTGCTTGTTGTTTCGAGATTTTAGACGCCATTGTAGCGAATGAATAACCACAGATTGCAAAAACACGAAACAAGAACAAGGACCAAAAACTAATGATATGAAATATCACGGAGAAATACGGCCGAAATGCACAGAAAAAGAACAATGCAAAATTCAAGAATTGAATGTCTATGAAACAAGTTGAATCAATTGTTGATAATAACTCGCAAACAAACGGAATAAATTATTGCACCGTGGAAACCCAATTATGTGGAAGCCGATTCAGTGCGGAGGACAAAGAAGTCACCCATGCGATGCCTGATCGCGGGTGCTGACACAAATGACTGTGGAATCCGGAGGTGGACTCCGCGTGGTGCAAAGAAAGGAATCCACAAATGGATTCCAACAAGTAAAAGCAATTGAAATCCGGAGATGGACTCCGCGTGGTGAAAAGAATGGAATTCACAAATGGATTCCAACAAGAGAACGAAATTAGAATCCGGAGATGGATTCCGCCTCACGAATGACGAGAAATTGGAACCAAAAATAATCTTTGGCTCACAGGGACCAAAATGTTACCGCCGATCTTAGAGATGGCGATGAAAGACCAGTGGACTGTATTCGTATGCCGACTTGGCATTAATAATCAGGCGAGCATAATCCAAACTCGGATTATGCCTCACCCCAAAACGATACGTATTTGGTCTACGTCGACTTGACGTTGTTATTGACCAAATCAAAGAATAAATAGAAAGCGAAACAAAATAGATCAAACCTGAGTGGTATCCCCGCACACCATTCGAATAAACAAGAAACAAAAGCTTGAGAGAAAACAAAACAACCAACTTCGTAAATGATAAAGACCAAAACAAATGTGAAGAATTAGAAACAAGAAAGTATGGAAAGAGGTCCTATTAACGACTCAAGAAGAACGAAAAATAGAAAAGAAACAACTGCGTACATGCGAAATAATGTACAGTACGTCCGAACTCTAACAAAGTAGAGAAGGACGGGAGATGCTCACACAACAAGAGCTGGTCGAGAATATGAGCGAATTCACCCACTTGACGAGCGACTAAGAGACGTCCGATCTGGATCGAGTATGGAAAAGAACTGAATACTCGACGAGAGCCGTTTCGAGACGTCCGGTCTGAATCGAGTATAGCAGAGAACTGAGCTGCGAGGCCTAGCTTAGTCAGGCAACGCGAGAATGGCGAGCTGTGATTGGACGCACACATCGCGTGACAACCCACCAGCCAACCAGCAATGAGAAAGGAAGGTCGACTAGAAACACGGTTTGCAATGTAAACAACATTCCATGACGTGATCGAATGATTTCATGTTCAATTGACGAACTAGGGAAAACGAGCTAGCTGGTCTCAAAAGACCGGCGTTAACAATCTGTATTTTATATGTGTTCATATATATTGATCATGTGTGTTCTCTCAAAGATGTATCGAGCATACCAGCAGTGAGATTCTCCATAATATTGTCGATCGAGATCAAGTGATTTTTGTCGACAACTATAGGTTCTCGATCGGTAACTTCACCTGGCGTGATTCTGTATGGTAACTTTACGATCTCGATCGACATGAGAACTGTTCTTGAACCCACCCCAGTGTACCAGCTTGCCCCAGTGTACAAAATGAAACTTGCGTCATGCCTTCTGCGACTTTCAAATATAGACATGTCAGGTGACTGTTGCTACAGCTGATCCGATCGTAAATGTGATTTTATAAACGGAGTCAGTTACCTGTATCCCCACCAGATTACTCATGATCATGGATTCATGATTCATGGATTTGGACGATGAATTGGTACAGATGGAAAGTTGAACCATCATAAGAGCACGGCAAACCAACGCAACTCTCAATACATTGACGTACGACATTAAAATACGTTTGACTTGTTTCAAGAACGTTTGACATTCAATACGTTGAATTATGTATCCTGAATAATACTACTTCATTTATCCTATTGACTTGCCATATATTGACATCTTGTGATGTGGAATCTTCTGGAATCATGGAGTGATATAACTTATTCAGTCGATCAGTTCATCTGACGTTTCTCTAAACGACTCCAACTGAATTCAAAGAAATCATCTCCCGAAGCAGCATTTGAGAAAACAACGCAGTAGCAGCAAACTTGAATGATACGTATTAGATCAATCAAAACAATATAATGAGAGTCGACTAGACCAATCGACTGTCTCCTCGATTCCACAGCACTAACCACCGACCGTGTCGACCCGTCAACACTTATACCAACAACAATCGCATTTAGTGGTGGCGCCGTATTGTGAATTACATTCAATGGAGGTGCCGTGTTGTGAATTACAAAACGATCTAAAGTGCATTATACATCCCCCCCCTCCCCCCTAAAATACCTGACAACGCACAACCCCCCTCATCCCCGCCCCCCTCACCATGTATCGCTACCGCGCTTACGTCAGCTTTATTTCCTCCTCGCTTCGCTTAGCTTCGCCTGGCCTCATACACACTTAGGCGCCGTAACGAGCAGCACACGACTTGAATCTCGAATGCGTCTGAAGATATTCTCCGTGGAGATCCGACCCCCACCCTCACCCACCACCCACCTCATAACCCCATCTCTCCGCGCGATAGACCTCGGCCTTCTGACAACTAATGGGAATTGATTACAGCAAACTCCGTACTCTATCTTCTCGGAATTCCTTCGTCTTTCTCGATTTCCCGGCTCCTCGAGACTGTTGGGAATAACTGGGAGTTACGGGAGTGGGTCTGGAGTTCGGGAGTATATCTAATGATCGTAGCCAGTAAAGTTGATTGAACCTGATACGGCATTACTTATACTTTATTACTGAGTTTAGTTCGAACATCATATTATTTAGAGAATGGAACTAGCCTCCAATTCGGTTCATCCCCCCCCCCCTTCCCTTCCAGCCACCCCCCCCCCTCTCTTCTCCCCCCACTACCTCCACCCCATTCAACCGATCTTCAGAGGACCATTGGTTTGAGAGTCAATAGTTACCTCAACTGGAATTAGTCTGAGCTTATCAGTTCGAATTGAAGACAGATAATGGCGGTCTCCTGAATAACGTTTCAAGTTTTGTCATTTGTTTAATGTTCATCATGAATTATGAGAATGATCATTTCATTGAATCATTAAAATCAGGTCATAATCAGGATCATCAGTGAATATATTTATTTTGTATGTTAGTACAGATATCTACATTAGAGTGATACGAGGCATGATACTGATTCAATCAAGCGAATATTGAATATTCAAGAAGTTATATAATATATTATTGCGATGATGAGATTGAGACAATGTGTATCATTCACCATGATGCTTCAAAACCTGATCACCTCATAATACATTATATTCTCACCTTCGAGAATATTCAAAAACGATGTTTAAAATCTCACAGAGAGTTTTTCCCGGATAATAAAGAAAATACTGCGTCATTGGAGCACGTAAATGCGATATGTCATAGTCATACTTTCACTCTCTCTCTCTCTCTCTCTCTCTCTCTGTTTCTCTCTCTCTCTCTCTATCTCTGTTTCTCTCTCTCTCTATCTCTCTCCCTTTCTCTCTCCCTATATCTCTTCTTCTCTCACCATCCCTCATCATCTTCATCTCTCACTCTCTCTTTCTATATCTTGACCACGTTTCATCATTTGTTGACCCAAACAAGAAGTTATGAGCATGACATCCATCAGTCTCGGTCGTATATCAGTAATAAAACAGCCGGGACTCGGCTGTTATTGGATTCACATCACAGAAGAAGAAGAAGATGGCTCATGTTTGCCACTAGCAGGTTAACCGGACGAGCTGCGCAAAATGTGATGCGCAGAGGGTTGCTATCTTCGGCGTACACACTGATCGGGTGCGTCTGTTATCACAAGTAAAATGGTAGAAAAGAACCAAAGTGAATAAAGTCATATATATGGTCATGCGAAAATTCTGTCGGGATGATCGACTTTATTATGTCAGTTCAAACGTTCGAGAATTAAATAATGAATAACCTGACCCCTAACCTATCGCAAAAATCTTTCATATGATATCGAAGAATCTCAAAAAAGTAGCGCTGGCAAGTATTCGAACCCGGTCTAGAGAGCAGACGCTTTATCAAATGCGCCGAGATGGGATGAGTAGGTCAATCATACGGGTTGCATCTATACTCTCCCTTCCATGGTTGGAGTGGAGAGATCGGGTACGTTCGGGAGCCCACGCGTCTGGATTTCGTGTCTGTATTAGCTCCGCTCCTACCGTTTGGCTTGTGACAACAGTTTCACCCAGCGTGACTGAAGGTGCGCAATACCCACGCGCTCATGATGTTGAATAGGGGGGACGGTCAATTGTTATCTTCTTTTCGGTGAATACGTGTATGTGTATTAAGAAAGTACGTGTGATCGTTCCATACGCAAAATCGGTCCAAATATTTTAGTTATATTTCTGTATTTGTTTTGTATTGTAGGCCCTATATGCTTGAATTGACGACTAGTGATTGACCCGCCCACAAACGTCACAAAACAAAACATCCAATCAAAAGGGCTGTTTATGTGGGATAATTGACATAGCCTTTTAGAGTATCTCTAAATTGCCTCATGAACTATAGATCAAGGTGGCCTGCCGATAACCCACGCCTATCACTATAGTGGTCAATTCCTAACTGCTCCCGACATTATTACCTCGATTATTATTTGACGATTATTGTTTGCCCAACGATCCCACCGACAGCTACGTTTAACGGGGGCACGAATGAGCAAGTGACTATGAAACAATGCCATGATCACATGCTCATTCGTCAGTGAATGAGTGGTGAGTGGAAAGACGCTTACAAAAAAACATGCCTTGTGCGGGACTCGAACGGTGACTTCAGTTCCTGAAGCAGTGCCTCAGCTGTCCGAGCTACCGAGGGTGGCTATCACCTCGAAATGCACTATTTGTCGAATGAGTAATCTTCTCGTTAGTGTTATCTAATGTGGTATTATTGTTGACTCTTGTGGTGTCCCGACTATAGACGATCCTTCCTTCCATCCATGGCGTCAATTGAGAAGCAATTATTCGACCATGGATCAACTTCCGATGTGTAAATGAACTATATATATATACATATATATATATATATATACATATATATATATATATATATATATATATATATATATATATATATATATATATATTAATATGTATATATATATATAATATATATATATATATATAATATATATATATATATTTATATATGTATATATATATTTATATATATATATATATATATATATATATATATATATATATATATATATATATATATATGTATGTATGTATATATATATATATATATATATATATATATATATATATATATATATATATATATATATATATATATATATATATATATATATGAATTAATGTGATGTGATTCATCGAACGAAAGGTATGACAAGCAGTTGGTGGTTCCATAAATAATGTACAGTTGAGGAAAACCTACCCTTGCACAGCGTACCATTTCTCAGTGTCGACGTGACATATGAACGATCGCAATGACTTGCCGTCTGAGCATCTTGTTCATTTCCCGTACATCGAGAGTTAATTTTAACATACAATTTTGATGTTTCCACCTTTGTCATCATAAAATTCGATCAATAAGCATTGTCGAGAAATATTGTCTGCATGATTGAATCCCATAATATATTTGATAATTTTGTGTGACGTTCGTGACCACACTGGCGCAAACGGGACGTGTGAAGAGCGTGTCCGGTACTGGAATAAAGTAGCCAATAGATCTTAGTCGTCATTGCAGCGCGTCGGTAAAACTCAATGGAATACAGTCTTCGAGGCGCCTGAAAAGCCTGAAATACTGGAATAATAAAGATACCAAAGAGTGAACTTGGCTTGTTGTGTTTCCTAAGAAAGAGGATGGCCTATTCGAGGAAACGATTATAACCCAACCCAAAACCCTAACACAGCTCCTTTGTGCTCTAACCAATTCTCCGAAAGCCCTCCTTCGCTCTTGGTATGTGTCTTCGTTCCAGTATTCACTCTTCAGCGCCCTCAAGTCTACTCGGTTGTGTGACATGGGTTTGGGTACACAACCTCACCTGAACCCTAACTAACCTTCATTGAAATGTAGGCCCACCACAAAGCCCATGTCACACGATAGAATCAACTTCATTCCGGTATACGCTCTTCAGCACCCTCGCGGAAACCTTTGCCCTATGAAGACTGGGATCGCCTCAAATCATTCGTGTTCGGAGTAGGGATCTAAGTCGACCGCACCTATTTTCCCGCCTCACCTTCACCCTCCCCCCCCCCTCCCCCCCCCGCAAGCCTCATCCCAACAATTCCTTCACATCACACAAATCATCCACCAATCACACGTCACACAAAATGCAGGTGCACCAACTGAAATGTGACGCGTGGTTAAAAATAATCAAACATCCATTAACACATACCGACCGTCGACTTGAAGACCCGAGGCCCCTTCTCGTCCAACACCACCAAATGGCCGAGACCCCCGCTCGAGACTGTCACGATATCAGGGGGTAAGATTTATGTTGACAGCGATATGTTTTAGTGGGATATATTGGTGTCCACGAGAAATGACGCTTCCGATCGACCGTCTGCGCTATCTCATACCATTGGCGACGGGGTGGTTCGAGCTCACATCTCTCAGGGGTACAAGTGTATTACATGGTTGGTCTAGTTTCTTGGTTATTGAGCCGGTTGAAACTTTAAATTAGTAATAGATTTCGTGGTCAAGGAGAACGCTGCAGCTGGAATACTCAAGGAATGCGCTCTGAAATCTTCATTAAAAGTTCTTTCAAAGATCGTGCATTCAGATAATAATTGAAATATGCGGGTTGATAATATTATGTTCTTCTGCTTTTCATCCAGTTTTTTTCAACGTTCTCATTTACATAATACTGTTTTTACATCAATCAGATAATATAGTGGGTCCCCATATTAGAAATATCATATTCGATATTAAAATTATTAATAATATTGAGTTGACACTATTATGGGATGAGCATCAGGTAATCATTTCATATTTCTCCATTTTTCATCTGACTATCCATCAGATATGATGAGGTGTATTGGAGATGGACCGCCTCGGAAGAGATGCCGCTTAAAAACGGTCTCACTAACTCATCGTCTGCCTCAACTGGGATACAATTGTATCCCAATTGTGTGGTAACAATTTCAATATTAATTGAAGGCGAGAGAAATTACAATAATATATGTCAATATATATATATATATATATATATATATATATATATATATATATATATATATATATATATATATATAAATATATATATATATACATATATATATATATATATATATATATATATATATATATATATATATATATATATATATATATATGAATATATATATATATATATATATATATATATATATATATATATATATATATATATATATATATATGAATATATATATATATATATATATATATATATATATATATATATATATATATATATATATATATGTATATATATATGTATATATTCATAAATATATATATATATATATATATATATATATATATATGTATATATTTATAAATATAAATATATATATATATATATATATATATATATATATATATATATATAATATATATATTTATATATATATATATATATATATATTTATATATATATATATATATATATATATATATATATATATATAAATATATATATATATATATATATTTATATATATATATATACATATATATATATATATATATATATATATATATATATATATATATATATATATATATATATTTATATATATATATATGAACATATTAATATTACCATCCTATCATACATAATAGTTCATTCCAGAGACTGAATACACGAAGTTACATGAATTAATAGAATATTCCAGAGATATCCTGATGGAATGGTTCAAGAACCTGTAATCATTCACATTATCATGCGGGATTATTATCAGGAATGTATATAGAAAAACAAACACAATCTGATGGAATTAATGCAACAATATATATTCGAGTGTGACAGATGGCTTCAGAATGTTGAAAGTGATCTTCGCTGTGATAATAATGGAGTTTTCAAATTGTGTAACGACTAGAATATTTATAAGAGTAAATTGATAACTTTAGGGAAGTGAATACTCATTTGACGGAAAAATAAACAGGCTGACAGACGGGCAGAGGAAGAGAGATAGAAAAGAGAGAGAGAGAGAGAGAGAGAGAGAGAGAGAGAGAGAGAGAGAGAGAGAGATAGAGAGAGAGATAGAGAGAGAGAGAGAGAGAGAGAGAGAGAGAGAGAGAGTAAGCCCGAGAGTAGAAGAGTGATATATATATATATATATATATATATATATATATATATATATATATATATATTCATATATGTATATATATATATATATATATATATATATATATATATATATATATATATATATATATATATATATATATATATACATATATATATATATATATATATATATATATATATATATATATATATATATATATATACATATATGTTTATATATATATATATATATATATATATATATATATATATATATATATATATATATACATATATATATATATATATATATATATATATATATATATATATATATATATATATATATATATATATATATATATATATATATATATATATATATATATATATATATATATATATGTAAGAAGGACAGACAGGCAGGCAATTAGGTTGACACACAGCGGTAAGAGATTGAAATAGGATAAAAGAAACTGGAAATGCAATTTGTGAAGTATATAGAGTGAGTTGTTGAAGAAGAACCTGGAAAAAAAGGAGAAAGAGAGAGATAGACAGAGAAAGAGAGATAAAGAGAGATAGAGTGGAGGAATTGCTGCAACAGAAAAGTGAGAGTGGATGAAAAAAAAGAAAGTAAGAAGAGAAAGCATATCTGATGCGACAAGCGAGTCTAATTGGAATAACGGGAAGATTATAAAACCATTTTGGGGGATGGTATTCTCTTCCAGCTAATCGCTCGGAGTCTCAAGGGGTGGGACGATTTCTTTCAGTCGTTGGCAATATCTCGAGATCAAAGCGGGGAGACGAAGACCAGATGGTTATTATTATAATACACGACAGGGGGTGAAAGACAGAAGACTTAAAAAAGGGGAAAGATGGTAATTGAAATTAAAAATATCCTCAGCTCTCCTCTAAGTAATCCCTTCTCCCCCCTCCCCCAACCCCTCCCAGTCAACCTCCTGTCACTTGAGAGCTCCGTATCTACATGAACCCGTCTTGGAGGGCAGTTTTTATACGGTTGTTCGTCTTTTGTGGAATCCATAAATACGTCTTCCTCGATGCTTCATTGAGAGTATATATTATTATTTTTTTTTTAATACAGTAGAAACGGGCGCCTGAAGAGCGAATACTGGAATAGAGATAGGCCTACTATACCAAGAGTAAACGTGGGCGTGGTGTGAATACTTAGGAAGAGGACGTGCCCATTCGAGGAACGATTAAAACCTGGATGGAATAATCCTAACCACAGCTCCTCTGTGCTAGCTAAGTCAGTGTTTCTCAACCGGTGGTCCGCGGAGATCAATATGGTGGTCTGCGCATCAATCACATTTCAGTGAACATAATGCCATTTCTATTCTTTACTATTCAATTCATATTTATATTTTCTCGTAATTTCATCCATTATCTCTTGTTAATCATTTCACACCATATTACGATAAATTGCAATACTTGCATATTATGTTTAGCTCTGTGTAGTACAGTACTCCATCTTCCGGGCCGGGGCGAACCTCCTTCTGTTAGCAGTTATATACATGAGAGAGGTTATGAGCGACCGTTCTACCTATGCCATACTAATAACGCGCGGGTGGTTCAAGTCACCTTTCGTGTATACATTTAGAAGGGCAAAGATAGCAAGCCAAAGTGCTCTCTCACTCTTACAACAACGAATTCATGTATCAAGTTATCATTTTGTCAAAATATCATCTAGGGTGAAAAAGGAAGATATGAGGATCAACTATCAACTACGAATTTTCCTGCACTGAGTCTTACAATTATGTACTTGAAATTAAAAAACACCATTTTCCTCACCAAGGTCGTCCATATACAAGGCATGAACTAAAAAGATAAATAAACTGCGCCAACAGCAATCTCTACATGAATGTGCATACGACATAAGTTTATGATACGGTAAAAGATAATTCTCAATTAAAACAGTCTAATAAAACACAGTAAGATCTCTAAATAAGAAAATGATGATATTTTATTTTTGATCCACACCGCGCTCCAAAGCAACTGAAACTCATTAAAACATCGTCCCCAAAAAAATTCCATGCGGGGCTGGTGTTGGGGGGCCTTGCCCCCATGTATGCCCATGTATGGCTTCGCGCATACTTGACTTTCAGCTGTTTCTTTGTCCCAGATTTTATTTACCACAATCTGGTCACCCTATATATTGCTCATATTTGTATGATTAACGAAAATATTCCCAAGTGGTCCGCAGTGTGTAAAAGGTTGCGAATCACTGCTCTAAGTCTAACTTATCTCCCAAATCAGTAGTTCATACCGAGGGGTAAACAACTAGTAAATTTGAAATACACCCGATTTCAGATTTCAAGGGATTTCACGGAGATTTCACAGGATTTCAAGAAGATTTCAAGGGATTTTAGGAAGATTTCATGACAAGTGTACACTAGATTTCAAGAGTTGTTAACCCCTAGGTTCCTACGGCATTATTACACGCCATGCAAGCCCACCTACTTTCTTGATAGTCTCTTTATTCCAGTATTCCCTCTCTAGCGTCCCCGTGAGAACCTTCTTCAACCGAACCTGAGAAATCACAGGGAGGAAACATCCAAGGACACTATAACCTAGCCACTATTGATTGATTCCGTCAAACCATCGCACACTTTGAATTGATAGTGAATAATTGTTGAAAACACTCCAACACGCAGACGAAGTTCCACCAACGACAGCTCCACTATTTTCATCACACCACACCAAAACAATGGGACAGGCGCTAAATGACCTCGCTGTCGATGCGCCTTAAAACTCTAATATTCATTCAACAATGGGAACTCACTGAATTTGAATGTTGAATAATAAATACGATCGTCAAAAGTCTGTGCACTGGACGTAGTTTGCAGAGAACTAACTGTAAACAGACTAAAGACACACTATATGGTAAGCACCTCTAGTAAACTGCAACTAATCATCACAAAATAATCAAACAAAATAATCACGCAATTATTGATAATTCCAATTGCTGAATTCTCAGATTGAACGAACCCAACACAACACCATTTCAAACTCATTGTATGTGAATATTATTCAAGATTTCCATAGCCGAAACCTAGTTTGAAAGAAGGAAACTAAAGTAGTTTTCAAAGTCACCGAAACCGTTAATATTACTGATAAGAATAAAGTGAAATGCTGTGGAATAATAGTCTACTAATTGAAAGTAGAGTCGAAACCGATCGAGGAATGTATAATCTTCCCTCACAGCACCGGACCACTAGCACATGAACTATCACCATGGTTACCCCGGAAACGACTCGTTGACACTGGACGGGTTTTACAAAGCGGTCATGACCTTGAGTAATACATGTCATACGTCGGTCGTGGTCAGGGTTGATCCATTTCAATAGAAATTCACACAAATACACGTAATGGTGTGACTCACACTATGTATGGTTTGACTCTATTAGTTTGTCCTCATTACCACATGTTCTGTCATGGTCTTGTTATATTCATTCACTTTGTGGAGATGTTCTGAATTATCTCTCGGAATTGAATTGAATATAATATTCCATTCTGTTGAATGTCATGAAATGGTTCTCGCTTTGAGTACTTTCGTGAAAGTTCGAGACAAAAATAAACCAATACTATTCTAGGAACGATCAAACTTCCCAGTAGATTTTCATCGAGACGAGTGGCACCGTCATTCAGGAGACCGGGGCTCGATTCCTGGCATGGTCGGCCATTCTGACTTGTTTTTTTGTGGTTTTCCTCTGTCGTTGAGGTCAATACTAGGATTGTTCTGTAACAACAGGCCACGACTGACACCTGCCCACTATCCAAGAACACACAATGAGGATACCTTTTATCTCTTCTTCCCATCATCTCATATATCATTCACCGACGATAATGGATCGTAGACATCAATAGAGTGCGTTGTTGAACCCAATATAAAAAATGAAAAGTAAAACAAAAAAACAATAAGTAGGCCTATATTAACAATATTGATATTAAAAAACAATATGAATATTTTCTTTTCACTTTCTATCAAACTATACAATAATTTCATGATTGCAGAGTGAATGTTTGGGTTTCAACTGCGCGTCAACGACCAGTTCATTTTGTGCGAACATAATTCTATTCATTTCATATAAGCCTAGAAAATATCATCCCGACTTCGGTATCAGATGATTTCAATGTTTACATTCAGTCAAACAGAACTAGTCTAAAGCTCGAATACTCTGAAAGCATCGTTCATTTGAGAACTCGAATCCACTGAAAATCTCGTTCAATATGTTTTCATTTCACAAAAACCTGTCCGAAAGGATTCACAATTTAATCACGTAAAAAACGATTAATGGCCCTCGTTTTCTGGTTTTAATTATTAACATATCAAAAATAAAATATAATTAATATTTTGTAAATCCACACAAAAGTTTCTAATTAAAACGAGAGAATGAAATTAGAACGGAAGGGTATTAAATGACTGCGATATATTTTCAATTCACGCCAATTAGCTCTTTCTATTAAGAGTCGAGATTATCTAACGGTACGAACGACTGTCTCTTATGTAAATTAATAATAACGAACAAGTGTTTCGATCCGTTGAACAAATTACAATGGTGAAGGGATGGAACGGTCGACCGTCTCTCCTGTATGTTTGATCATCGACGATCAAAGGTTTTGAACCGTCACAATGGAAGTACAGTGCCCACCATTTGCAAGCATTAAACTCAAGCAGAGCTATTATTGTTTGATGAATATTTGATAATTAATTCTTTCATTTGGTTTAATCTAGAAACTGGAAATGGAAATTTGTATCGACTTGGTGATTCTAGAACTCTTTATGAAGTCAGGCTCCGTATAAATCCTCGAGAGAAAAGAAAAAAAACACTTGGCTTTAGAAATTGATTAAAAAAGCATACATTCTAATTTGGTTCCAAATCGTTATTTAGTACGTATATTGTGAACTCTGTGAGCTCATCTTATAGCGCGAGAATTATCGGTAGAACGACAATCAAGTTAGAGAGAGATAAGTCTCACATTCAAAGACAAACATCAACTGGGAAAAATAATTTTGAACTCAACAAATGCTTCATGTACTGAAATATAAAGTTCTCGTGAACTTCATTTCAAGTCGTTGAAGAGAACGATAAGCTACTTGAATAAATTAGTATTTCAGCAAATCACGACCACTTTTCATCTCTTCAGTCCTGAATGTTTTTTCATGAGATTTGATGACATCTATGGAATGAAACCACCGCACGCACGTTATTGAATAATGTTTGATAGTTGGAAACGAACGCAACGGATTATGCAATGAACGCAATGATTATGTACCCATGGAGATCTGCCTTTCTGGTTAGAACGTGCACCACAAGATTCACAACACATCCAAATGATGAAAAAATCTAACCCGTGTTCAAAAGCCTTCATTGGGGGAAAAAATAAACAAAAGAATGAAAACACAAAAATAATTGAATTTTTTTGCTACATGCGCCGAATGACAATATTATCGTCACACGAACTTCACCCTTGACACCCTATGGTAACATGGTCGGTGTGAAATTCAAGCAATTGATGTTTTACATATAATTTCAAAATGCACAATTTGATCACAAGAGAGAAAGTGTAATAGAACCAAGTTGGGGTGTGAATAAAGTTTTGAATGGGACCAACAATAATCCAATGGCAGCCGCCTTTCATCGGTGTCACCATATACATATGTTGTTGTTGTTGTTATTGTTATGCGCAGCACAAACTGATCCAAATGACTCATCTGACTCAATTCACACTAACCCAAACTAACTTACTAAATCCATGAAATATCCCGAACTGATTAAATCGAAACATCATGTGTATTGACTACAGATCTATTGGCGTCGGTGAAAGATATAATAGATGATGCATGCTGAGATGGAAAGGTATTATATCATTTCTTTTGTTTAGTGGAAATGAGTCCGTCGTGGCCTGTTGTCCAAAAAACATCTTGGTATTGACCTGAACGACAGAGGGATATCACGGAAAACCCCTGACAGTATGGTCGACTTTGCATATATTTATATATATATATATATATATATATATATATATATATATATATATATATATATATATATATATATTATATATATGTGTATAAATATATATATATATATATATATATATATATATATATATATATATATATATATTATATATATATATATATATATATATATATATATATATATATATATATATATATATAAATATATATATGAATAAATATATATATATATATATATAAATATATATAAATAAATATATATATATATATATATATATATATATATATATATATATATATATAAATATATATATATATATATATATATATATATATATATATATATATATATATATGTATAATATATGTGTGAACATACATATAGACATATAAAGGCCTATATGGTAACTTTTCTATTCAACCGGTATCCGTCAAATCTCATGCCCCATCACAAGTGATTGAGAGGTCTTTAGTAGGTTAGAAAAAGGACTTTTACTTCTGGTCCAAGCTATACGCCCCTGCATGGTGACGCACGGTGCTCATGTTGTTTCAATTACCACGTATTTGACTCACCCTCGAACGGAAAAGGGGTGCATTTTTACCGACAATATCGACTCTAATCTGTTGACGTGACGTCACACGCGTCAACGGCTCCTGTCCACGACTCTCAGTGTCCGGTCGTAGGAACATTCGAACACGACAAGCAAAGTCGAATGATTTTGGGAGGGAATCATGGGAATTGGAGTCAATTTCACTTTCATTTCCACCCATTTTTTGATTATCATCGTTTTCAATCCAATGTTAATTGATCATAACTTTATGATCCTGAACACGTTTCATAAATGGTTCGCCAAAGAGAAGTGAATTTTCCCACAAATTCGTAGTAATTTAGTGCGGTAATTAATGGAGTTGAAAAGCAAATAATATTGAAAATGATAAAACTCATATGAGCCAAAGTTTGTGTGAGAGAGGAGCTATCCAGGCACCGAGACGCGTGGCCGAGTGGTAACACACTGAACCGTCATTCGGGAGACCGGGGTTCGATTCCCGCCATGGTCGACCATCCTGACAGGGTTTTTTCGTGGTTTCTCTCTGTCGTTCAGGTCAATACTGGGATGGTTCCTTAATAACAGGCCACGACCGACTCCTTCCCACCATCCAAAACACCTAATATAATAACCTTACATCTCATTATCTCATTCATCATCCACTGACGCCAATATATCGTAGCCATCAGTATAGTGCGTCGTTAAAACCCAATATAAAATGAAAGAGCTATTGGAAAATACATCAATCATTATACGGGATGGGTGAGATGGATGATACAAATATATGGATCAATGAATATATCAATGAATTTCGTAATCTCAGATACCCACTCAAGTCTCCACATATTCAATATTCAGTATTCGAATGGACAGTCCAAAGACGGAAATTGCAATTGTATAGTCAATTCATTCCTTGAAAATGAATTGAGAGAATATATAATGAGTATTACGTTTTCAACTGATTCTTCAAATCTCTAAATAAATGTGATGGTTCTCAAAGTTAACAATAAATACTGAGAAGTTTTCACTATTATCAGAATTCGAATAATATCTATAACTTATACGAGAAAGTAATGGTTCCTCAATTACGACTGAGACTGAGTATGATCGACAAGATATGATCTCTCGCACGAGGAACCATGAGCAGGCTCATTATCTGACAACTCCATAGTGAATACTACATTTTGATGTAACTCATTGAAAAAAATGAAGCGATTAATTAATTCCAAAATGAACGATCAGATCATTTTCATTTCATTCGATTATGAACGAAATTGATCACCTCAATTTAATGTATTCAGTCAACATCTGTACAACATGAATATCAAACGCATAACAATAGAAAAGAGTTGTTAGTTCGATATCAAAGTAACAATTAAATGTTATTATTGCGTGCAATGCACACATTTATTCAACAATTGTTTCAATTTTGACTTTCATTTCACCAACTTTATTCACAGTCATCAACTTCTCGACACACCAACTCGTTAACACTCCTCTATAGGGGAGACAGTCGATCGAAACCGTCACCAGTAACATGACCACGCGTGTGTGACATGCGTGACAGAGTGCGTGCCGTGCGTGAGAGAGACTGGTACCAGACTGTCGTCGTGCTTACAGCACCCAGTGGACTGTGTGTGATGAATGGAAGACGTACAGGGCATCTGAATGTTTTGCACCCCTATACGTGCGCGAGGTGTTTTTCTCCACCCCTATTCCCGGTATGAGGGTGCGTCATGGGTGATAAAGGTCTCAGGAAGTATAACTGTGTGTCATGCAGTTCTGATATATCAGGAAAACGCAGTACATGAGTTGTGGGACGAGCGAGATGGATATTCATATATGATGTATACTCGATAGCTATCCTATACACGGCAGTCGCTTTTCATCAGGCGATCGGTGTATGTTACACATTTGACGTTGTTGTTGTTACATAACAACAAATATAAATTCTAAACCAATCTAAATCAGCTCAATCTAACTGGTTAGAGAAGCTATGACCTATCCATACCAACCTAAATTTACTAACCTTCACCCAAACCAAAATGCATTGAGGGTTGCGTTGGTTTGCCGGTTGGAGATGGTGATCGACTTCACTAATTCGAAAACACGTTCCATTTCCCGTGTACTTTCCTGAGAAATATCAATCGCTGCTCATCTAGTGTTGTTTTGTAGAAACGGCTGATGGGCTGACAAACTTGATGACATCTGCTATCATCTGAGCCGACGTCATTGAGTGAAGTTAGTTCTTTCATCACCACTTATCTACGCACGATCGATAGTTATCTGAACGAGGACAGTGAATTGGAAAATATTTTCAACATGGTAGGGATAGGAAGTGAGGACACCATCTCTAACCAGCAAACCAACGCAACCCTCAATGCATTTATTGTCCCAAACATACATTTTGAAATAATTTAATTTTACTGAAACCAATCTGAAATCAACCAATTAGGCTACTTCCGGTTCGACGAATTGGAACGTGAACTATAAAACAGAGGAGAACATTTTCAATTTTCACATGTACCAGTACCTTGAAATTGTGCATTCGCTTCGCTCATGCAAATCAATTTGAATATCTTTGAAAATGTGCACATGGGGGTACGATATCGCCTTCATGGGTGCCCTGATAAGACGACCCCAACTCGTGATACATTCGAATCTCGTTTGTCCCGGATGTTCAATTCAATTCAATTCAATTCAATGCTTCATTAGCCAAGTTGATTATCATATTCTGAAAATAGGGCATAGTAAAATATATGGCACGTCAAAAATAAACCTAAAAATTATCAAAAATAAAATTCAAAACTGAACCATATGTATGAGATGTACATGGGAAATGAAAAAATAGAAAACAGAATCATTCACATTCATTCATACAGTCAATATCATCATTGTGGTATGAGTATAACAGTGTATTCAATGATTGTGCGTCAAGTTTGAAACGATCACACAAAAGAATGGAAATGGTGATAATCTATCATATTGCAGAACTGTAATTCGATAATAACGATGTAACAGTAGCGTCCGCACCTTGCACGATTCTCAACACATGAAATTCTGAACGAATTTTCTCCCAACCCAACCTATTCCCCCCTACTGCCTCTCTAAGCTGTCCCAACTCTTCCGATTTCTAAGTCGACTCATTCCGGACTGCCGCTCTCGGTAGCTCAGTCAGCTGAGACACTGCTTGAAAAAACTGAATTCACTGCGTTGGCAGTGGGTTCGATAGTCCCACTTGAGGTATGGATTTCTGTTTTGTTCCATTTATTATCACTTAACAATCATCTTTTCATTCGTATCCCCGTGTAACCTAGCTGTTGGTGGGGTCGTTAAGCAAACAATCACCATCATTCCAGACTCACTTTTGAGACTTTACTTGCATTTCAATGATTCAGTCGAATCAGGAGATAGCCCTATAGATTTCTATCAAGTAACAAATGACAAACTTTAGTTACCATAGCAATACAGCAAACTGGTGAGCTACTAAATATTCTGACTGGTCAATTCCAACTGGTGGACATTAGTATATGTCTCTTTCAGCAATGGATGACGTCACTCGACTTAGGCCTATAGATATCAAAGTGTAGATTGTAGAATTCGAAGCGATATTATTTCACGCTTTATCCGTTGATTCATCACTCAATCATTCTCATCATTATAATTCATAATTTATTATATTGGATATCTTATTGTTTCCCCTTCAAATATTGATAGGCGTGGGTTATTCAATCCTTGGTTCAATTTTAGAAATGCCTGAATCATATTTCAATGCATGCATTTGCACAAAAATTACATGCCCAGTGATAATGATAGATTGAAAATTGGAAAAATATTGAAAATTCCATCAACGAATCATCAATATTATTCTATTATTAAATCATTTATTATGTGTATTCCATTATTTCATTCTCATCATAAAATTAAACCACCATCGTGAAATATTAATAATTGATTCACATGTTTTCGACTGAGACGCGTGGCTGAGTGGTAACACACTGAACCGTCATTCGGGAGACCGGGGTTCGCTCCCCGCCATGGTCGACCATCCTGAAAGGGTTTTTCGTGGTTTCCCTCTGTCGTTCAGGTTGTTACTGGGATGGTTCCTCAACGAGAGGCCACGATCGAATTCTTCCCACCATCCAAAACACCTAATAAATAACCTTCCACCTCATCATCCCACCATCTCATTCATCATCCACCGACGCCAATAGATCGTAGCCATCAGTATAGTGCGTAGTTGAAACCCAATATGAAAGTGAAATGACACATCTTCGGTAATACACAAATGATTTAATAATGTCCACATTCGATAAGAGCTTTCACGAAGCTATGAATTCACAATTTTACCATGTTTATTTCAATTCCGCGTATTACAATCAAACCATTGCAGAGTTCAATTCCGAACTCAAATTAGAATATTCCACCTAATTTATATTTCCATATACAAACTGTGGATTAATCGTGATCTTTCATCTTCGGAATATTTCAAACATTACGTTAATAGACCATCACATCAGTCTAATGATCGTATGAAGAAAATACGAACAATTTAAGAGTCCACGG
Organism: Brachyptera risi; assembly: GCA_964007535.1. Classification (NCBI taxonomy): domain Eukaryota; kingdom Metazoa; phylum Arthropoda; class Insecta; order Plecoptera; family Taeniopterygidae; genus Brachyptera; species Brachyptera risi. The sequence goes on along the minus strand of OZ023329.1, from coordinate 17,386,161 downwards.
GAGTCGATTTAGCGAAATATTAGTTTTTTGTGATAACTTTTGAACGGTAGGAGATATCAGAATTCTAATACGCAAGAAACACAGATAATTATGATAGCTCCAAGATGATATAAGTTATGACTACTCAAATCACGTCGCATAGCCGTCAAGAGTCGACAGCTAAAATGTGTCATTTTAGCTGTCGACTCTTGACGGTTATGCGACGTGATTTGAGTAGTCATAACTTATATCATCTTGGAGCTATCATAATTATCCGTGTTTCTTGCGTATTAGAACTCTGATATCTCATACCGTTCAAAAGTTATCACAAAAAACTAATATTTCGCTAAATCGACTCCCGTGGACTCTTAATGTTCTGAGCAATAAAATTTGTGATATATCAGATAATTCAACATAGAAACAGTTTTAATTCTCATTTTTTTACAATCATCATTTTTAAACTGAATCCTCTTTATTATCGTCTGAATGACCAAGCAATAACATCTAACCGCTGGAGATGAAGGTTCCGAGCGATCGTCTCATCCATCTCACACCACTAGCGCACGGGTGGCTCGAACCCTCATCTCCCGTGTGTAACGTGTAACGACGAGTTATGACGGTTCCGATCGACCGTCTTCCCTATCCTACACCACTAGCGCTCGGGTGGTTCGCTTCTTCATCTGTCGTGCAGTATTACCATTAGTTATTCTCAGAAGGTTGACTTATTTAATAAGTGAAGGCGCCAATTGTCCGGTTAAATATAATAGTTATACACTTTTAATTCACGAGGGATGAATGCGCAAGCCACCCGTACGCTAGTGATGTGTCATAGAAGAGACGGTCGGTCGGAACCTTGATCTTCTGTAGACACAAGTGTACTAACTATACACAATATCATCTTTTGTAATTGGTAAGATGAAGATAATCATCACATTCGATGACGGATCAAAACTTCTGTTCGTTATTGTTATGCTATGAGGAGAGACGGTCGATCGAGACTAGTCACGATTCCCAAGTGTATAGAAATGAGTGTTTTTCTGAGGAAATAATTTTTAATAGTCTATATTTAAATGATTTGCAATATTAAAAATTTATGAGTGTGTGGTTTTGTGGTCAATTATGCGATAACGAAGTCTATGAACTTTATTAATCAACTGTACAGTTATATATTTTCAAACCAATGCTATGAGAATACCAACATACTAAAAGATGAGTAACATCAAACCAACATATACTCAACATGAGTTAATCAAGATATTGATAATATGTCATTTGATAGAGATCCAAACACCTTGATGCAAATTTCATCTGATACCAATGTCATATCTGTCGAGCATGTTTGTCATTTTGTTTACACTTCAAAACGACAAACTGACAGAAAAATCGGTCATAACATTTCTTACTTGTTTCTCTGCTATATTATTCTGAAAGGTATTTTTCGGCATATATATCCTCCGGAGTTCTGGAAAAATTATTTACCCGACTTGACTATTCTCCCAATTTTTGTCAATGACCTGAATATACAAACTGAAGCATATACACAAAAAAAATCCAACAGAGTAAGACCGATTTATGTCGATTGGAAGTCCTCGCTCACGCTAATTCGATATAATTCCGGTGCAAAGGTTAAAAGAAAAACAACCCACGCATAGTCACATTTTCAGTGTCAACGTGGGGTATGAACGATCGTATGCAGTGGCTTTCCGCATGGACATATTTCAGTGAAACTGCTTCACAACATTCAGAGAAGTATAATGAAAAATTGTCGATCCATAATGAACACGCACAATATGTTACGTGTTTTCAATGTAAATTATCAAGTAGCGTTACGCGGTGAGGTGAGAATCGATGGGAATATCGAGTGTTACACAAAGACACAAGAGATCTTTTCAACTAAGTTATTACAAAATTGGACTAATCAGCACTTTCGGCAAATACCACCTGAATCTTGTGATGTATTTGTTAGTTTTGCATTTTGCACGGTTCAGGTTCTGTGATCATTTATATCTGTGGAATCACCCTGGTAATCTCAACTGAAAACTTGATTCTGAATTTCTCTTGAAGTGAAAATCTTGTATCAAATTATCTGTTATGAGGTTCAAATTCCTGAATGAGTCCAATTAGGCCTACCATATTCGGATATTCTCCAAAATATAGCCTGGATGAAATGAAATTGGGTGAATATATATATATATATATATATATATATATATATATATATATATATATATATATATATATTCATATATATATATATATATATATATATATAAATATATATATATATATATATATATATATTTTACATATATATGTATATATATATATATACATATATATATATATATATATATATATATATTTATATATATATATATATATATATATATATATATATATATGTATATATATATATATATATATGTATATATATATATATATATATATATATATATATATATATATATATATATATATATACATATATATATATATATATATATATATATATATATATATATATATATATATACATATATATATATATATATATATATATATATATATATATATATATATATATATATATATAGTGATCGATTCGCTTTTTCTCCGTTGCTTTGTTATCATTTTATTTTGAAATATACATAATTGCATTATGCGTTCAGCCGGGTAACACCTCGACTGGAAGGCATGAAACTAATCTTGTAGACTGTATAGTTCCGGGTGACATTCAGATTTCGAGTCAGTTTCGTTTGGCATTCATAGAATACATACAAATAGAGAGTGCAAAAAACGTGGGAAATCTATCCATTCAGAAAGGATGATTGAAGATTTTAATTGTAGAGGCAACCACAACAAACTTGTTCGATAAGTTTCATGAAAATCGAGTGTGTGGTTTTTGAAATCAAGATGTGTAGAATTTCATCACATCACGTGTAATCTCACCCATTCCAATGGAACAGCATATTTACACGTACAACATTATATCTACTGGATAGTATTATATTCAAGAGGTACATTTTAGTTTTCAATAATGTTTTGAAAAAACTCATAGGAAAATTTCATCCATTGCTTATACCAACGTTGAAAATTGATAGTTTAATTGAAATTGTGCTTTCGCGTTGATTGAAAATATACTTCACAATAAACTTGTTGTATTATGATACTATCAACCCAACACCGAGAAATAATTGGAAAGACATGAATAATCGTATATTATGGGTAAAAATATATTCGATCAGAACTATTTCCATTTGCATCGTGATAGCAATTGATAATATAAATTGAAAATATCCGCTTACCAACATTATAAAAACTGAATTATTCAACTTGAAAACTTGGCATGACTGCGAAAACATGCAAAATAATTTCACACCATTATTGAATATTCCAATCGCCAGTTTCTCATATCAACTTGATAATCGATTGGTAGTTTCAATCCGTCCCACCGTTAGTACATTATCAGTCACCCTTGACAAATCCAGTTTGTGAAACATAACAAAATAAAAACTCCATTCATGAATTATATCATTTCCAACTGTGATATAGATTAACATCTATACCAACAGGATCGAACCTCTCGATCGTCCACGTTCATAATTATAAAAGACTGACAATTTAAACCTTCACAAACATCTTGTAAGATTTCCACGACTAAACTTAACAACAATAAATGCTATATTTTTATTGTTCATTGTTTGACTCGTGTTCCGCTCGATGATTTCTGTTGCCAACCTCTGAATGATGAGAACTGCCCCGCAGGTGCGAAGTTAGAGCAGCAGAACATTCGACTATTAATTAATCAAAAACGTGCATCCGAAACGTTTGTCATTTGACGTTTAATGATGTTCAGAAGTTTTTTTCTTTCAATTCTTC
>OZ023329.1:17378388-17380888 GCA_964007535.1 Brachyptera risi | reverse complement strand
TGAGTTGTTGAAGAAGAACCTGGAAAAAAAGGAGAAAGAGAGAGATAGACAGAGAAAGAGAGATAAAGAGAGATAGAGTGGAGGAATTGCTGCAACAGAAAAGTGAGAGTGGATGAAAAAAAAGAAAGTAAGAAGAGAAAGCATATCTGATGCGACAAGCGAGTCTAATTGGAATAAACGGGAAGATTATAAAACCATTTTGGGGGATGGTATTCTCTTCCAGCTAATCGCTCGGAGTCTCAAGGGGTGGGACGATTTCTTTCAGTCGTTTGGCAATATCTCGAGATCAAAGCGGGGAGACGAAGACCAGATGGTTATTATTATAATACACGACAGGGGGTGAAAGACAGAAGACTTAAAAAAGGGGGAAAGATGGTAATTGAAATTAAAAATATCCTCAGCTCTCCTCTAAGTAATCCCTTCTCCCCCCTCCCCCAACCCCTCCCAGTCAACCTCCTGTCACTTGAGAGCTCCGTATCTACATGAACCCGTCTTGGAGGGCAGTTTTTATACGGTTGTTCGTCTTTTGTGGAATCCATAAATACGTCTTCCTCGATGCTTCATTGAGAGTATATATTATTATTTTTTTTTAATACAGTAGAAACGGGCGCCTGAAGAGCGAATACTGGAATAGAGATAGGCCTACTATACCAAGAGTAAACGTGGGCGTGGTGTGAATACTTAGGAAGAGGACGTGCCCATTCGAGGAACGATTAAAACCTGGATGGAATAATCCTAACCACAGCTCCTCTGTGCTAGCTAAGTCAGTGTTTCTCAACCGGTGGTCCGCGGAGATCAATATGGTGGTCTGCGCATCAATCACATTTCAGTGAACATAATGCCATTTCTATTCTTTACTATTCAATTCATATTTATATTTTCTCGTAATTTCATCCATTATCTCTTGTTAATCATTTCACACCATATTACGATAAATTGCAATACTTGCATATTATGTTTAGCTCTGTGTAGTACAGTACTCCATCTTCCGGGCCGGGGCGAACCTCCTTCTGTTAGCAGTTATATACATGAGAGAGGTTATGAGCGACCGTTCTACCTATGCCATACTAATAACGCGCGGGTGGTTCAAGTCACCTTTCGTGTATACATTTAGAAGGGCAAAGATAGCAAGCCAAAGTGCTCTCTCACTCTTACAACAACGAATTCATGTATCAAGTTATCATTTTTGTCAAAATATCATCTAGGGTGAAAAAGGAAGATATGAGGATCAACTATCAACTACGAATTTTCCTGCACTGAGTCTTACAATTATGTACTTGAAATTAAAAAACACCATTTTCCTCACCAAGGTCGTCCATATACAAGGCATGAACTAAAAAGATAAATAAACTGCGCCAACAGCAATCTCTACATGAATGTGCATACGACATAAGTTTATGATACGGTAAAAGATAATTCTCAATTAAAACAGTCTAATAAAACACAGTAAGATCTCTAAATAAGAAAATGATGATATTTTATTTTTGATCCACACCGCGCTCCAAAGCAACTGAAACTCATTAAAACATCGTCCCCAAAAAAATTCCATGCCGGGGCTGGTGTTGGGGGGCCTTGCCCCCATGTATGCCCATGTATGGCTTCGCGCATACTTGACTTTCAGCTGTTTCTTTGTCCCAGATTTTATTTACCACAATCTGGTCACCCTATATATTGCTCATATTTGTATGATTAACGAAAATATTCCCAAGTGGTCCGCAGTGTGTAAAAGGTTGCGAATCACTGCTCTAAGTCTAACTTATCTCCCAAATCAGTAGTTCATACCGAGGGGGTAAACAACTAGTAAATTTGAAATACACCCGATTTCAGATTTCAAGGGATTTCACGGAGATTTCACAGGATTTCAAGAAGATTTCAAGGGATTTTAGGAAGATTTCATGACAAGTGTACACTAGATTTCAAGAGTTGTTAACCCCTAGGTTCCTACGGCATTATTACACGCCATGCAAGCCCACCTACTTTCTTGATAGTCTCTTTATTCCAGTATTCCCCTCTCTAGCGTCCCCGTGAGAACCTTCTTCAACCGAACCTGAGAAATCACAGGGAGGAAACATCCAAGGACACTATAACCTAGCCACTATTGATTGATTCCGTCAAACCATCGCACACTTTGAATTGATAGTGAATAATTGTTGAAAACACTCCAACACGCAGACGAAGTTCCACCAACGACAGCTCCACTATTTTCATCACACCACACCAAAACAATGGGACAGGCGCTAAATGACCTCGCTGTCGATGCGCCTTAAAACTCTAATATTCATTCAACAATGGGAACTCACTGAATTTGAATGTTGAATAATAAATACGATCGTCAAAAGTCTGTGCACTGGACGTAGTTTGCAGAGAACTAACTGTAAACAGACTAAAGACACACTATATGGTAAGCACCTCTAGTAAACTGCAACTAATCATCACAAAATAATCAAACAAAATAATCACGCAATTATTGATAATTCCAATTGCTGAATTCTCAGATTGA
>OZ023329.1:17335888-17373388 GCA_964007535.1 Brachyptera risi | reverse complement strand
ACAGTCATCAACTTCTCGACACACCACCTCGTTAACACTCCTCTATAGGGGAGACAGTCGATCGAAACCGTCACCAGTAACATGTCCACGCGTGTGTGACATGCGTGACAGAGTGCGTGCCGTGCGTGAGAGAGACTGGTACCAGACTGTCGTCGTGCTTACAGCACCCAGTGGACTGTGTGTGATGAATGGAAGACGTACAGGGCATCTGAATGTTTTGCACCCCTATACGTGCGCGAGGTGTTTTTCTCCACCCCTATTCCCGGTATGAGGGTGCGTCATGGGTGATAAAGGTCTCAGGAAGTATAACTGTGTGTCATGCAGTTCTGATATATCAGGAAAACGCAGTACATGAGTTGTGGGACGAGCGAGATGGATATTCATATATGATGTATACTCGATAGCTATCCTATACACGGCAGTCGCTTTTCATCAGGCGATCGGTGTATGTTACACATTTGACGTTGTTGTTGTTACATAACAACAAATATAAATTCTAAACCAATCTAAATCAGCTCAATCTAACTGATTAGAGAAGCTATGACCTATCCATACCAACCTAAATTTACTAACCTTCACCCAAACCAAAATGCATTGAGGGTTGCGTTGGTTTGCCGGTTGGAGATGGTGATCGACTTCACTAATTCGAGAACACGTTCCATTTCCCGTGTACTTTCCTGAGAAATATCAATCGCTGCTCATCTAGTGTTGTTTTGTAGAAACGGCTGATAGGCCGACCAATTTGATGACATCTGCTATCATCTGAGCCGACGTCATTGAGTGAAGTTAGTTCCTTTCATCACCACTTATCTACGCACGATCGATAGTTATCTGAACGAGGACAGTGAATTGGAAAATATTTTCAACATGGGAGGGATAGGAAGAGAGGACACCATCTCTAACCAGCGAATCAACGCAACCCTCAATGCATCAATTGTCCCAAATACATTCTGAAATAATTTAATTTTACTGAAACCAATCTGAAATCAACCAAATAGGCTACTTCCGGTTCGACGAATTGGAACGTGAACTATAAAACAGAGGAGAACATTTTCAATTTTCACATGTAGGCCTACCAGTACCTTGAAATTGTGCATTCGCTTCGCTCATTCAAATCAATTTGAATATCTTTGAAAATGTGCGCATGGGGGTACGATATCGCCATCTGGGTGCCCTGATAAGACGACCCCAACTCGTGATACATTCGAATCTCGTTTGTCCCGGATGTTCAATTCAATTCAATTCAATTCAATGCTTCATTAGCCAAGTTGATTTTCACATTCTGAAATTAGGGCATAGTAAAATATATGGCACGTCAAAAATGAACCTAAAAATTATCAAAAATAAAATTCAAAACTGAACCATATGTATGAGATGTACATGGGAAATGAAAAAATAGAAAACAGATTCATTCACATTCATTCACGCATTCAATATCATCATTGTGGTATGAGTATAACAGTGTATTCAATGATTGTGCGTCAAGTTTGAAATGATCACACAAAAAAATGGAAATGGTGATAATCTATCATATTGCACAACTGTAATTCGATAATAACGATGTAACAGTAGCGTCCGCACCTTGCACGATTCTCAACACATGCAATTCTGAACGAATTTTCTCCCAACCCAACCTATTCCCCCTACTAAGCTGTCCCAACTCTTCCGATTTCTAAGTCGACTCATTCCGGACTGCCGCTCTCGGTAGCTTAGTCAGCTGAGACACTGCTTGAAAAAACTGAATTCACTGCGTTGGCAGTGGGTTCGATAGTCCCACTTGAGGTATGGATTTCTGTTTTGTTCCATTTATTAGACGAGCTTTAGCGAGGATTCAATTTGGCATACTGAAAAAAATTGGTGTTCGTTTTTATGTTTTTTTTTTTTTTTTTTTTTTTTTGTCGGTTCTCCACAGGTCAAACGGCTACAGCTATCAACTTCAAACTTTTTTTCGTCATGGTTCCTTATCTAACTTAGATCTGTATAGTTTTGTGGCATTATCGGGTGGTAACTTTTTTTTTTATGAATTTTAGAAATTTCAAAAATCCCCATTAGAATAACCCGGAGGAAAATACTTGAAAAATCAAAATCTTTCAAGACCTCTCAAATTTTCGCCGAATATAAAGGAAACTATTAAGCACATTTTGAGAGATTTTCCGCATCAATCGGATGAGAAATAACGAAGAAAACGCATTTATAAAGCATTTTCCCATCAATTTAGGCTATTACGGGAACCAATTAAATCTATAGCAACAAGTGTCACCAATTAATTCAAAACGATTGAAATGAATGAAGAGGAAGGCCGTGACAAGTAAGGTAGGATTCTCGTAAGGTTTTTGAACGTTTGGAGTGATCCAAGGTCTGTAGATGTAGATTGGTTTGACAAATTATTTTTCATTCTAGATTTCTATACCCCTAAGCTCGTCTAACAACGCGCATCCCGCGTTTTCCTAGTTTAGTCGAATCAGGAGATAGCCCTATAGATTTCTATCAAGTACCAAATGACAAACTTTAGTTACCATAGCAATACAGCAAACTGGTGAGCTACTAAATATTCTGACTGGTCAATTCCAACTGGTGGACATTAGTATGCGTCTCTTTCAGCAATGGATGACGTCACTCGACTTAGGCCTATAGATATCAAAGTGTAGATTGTAGAATTCGAAGCGATATTATTTCACGCTTCATCCGTTGATTCATCACTCAATCATTCTCATCATTATAATTCATAATTTATTATATTGGATATCTTATTGTTTCCCCTTCAAATATCGATAGGCGTGGGTTATTCAATCCTTGGTTCAATTTTAGAAATGCCTGAATCATATTTCAATGCATGCATTTGCACAAAAATTACATGCCCAGTGATCGATATTGATAGATTGAAAATTGGAAAAATATTGAAAATTCCATCAACGAATCATCAATATTATTCTATTATTAAATCATTTATTATGTGTATTCCATTATTTCATTCTCATCATAAAATTAAACCACCATCGTGAAATATTAATAATTGATTCACATGTTTTCGACTGAGACGCGTGGCTGAGTGGTAACACACTGAACCGTCATTCGGGAGACCGGGGTTCGCTCCCCGCCATGGTCGACCATCCTGAAAGGGTTTTTCGTGGTTTCCCTCTGTCGTTCAGGTTGTTACTGGGATGGTTCCTCAACAAGAGGCCACGATCGAATTCTTCCCACCATCCAAAACACCTAATAAATAACCTTCCACCTCATCATCCCACCATCTCATTCATCATCCACCGACGCCAATAGATCGTAGCCATCAGTATAGTGCGTCGTTGAAACCCAATATGAAAGTGAAATGACGTATCTTCGGTAATACACAAATGATTTAATAATGTCCACATTCGATAAGAGCTTTCACGAAGCTATGAATTCACAATTTTACCATGTTTATTTCAATTCCGCGTATTACAATCAAACCATTGCAGAGTTCAATTCCGAACTCAAATTAGAATATTCCACCTAATTTATATTTCCATATACAAACTGTGGATTAATCGTGATCTTTCATCTTCGGAATATTTCAAACATTACGTTAATAGACCATCACATCAGTCTAATGATCGTATGAAGAAAATACGAACAATTTAAGAGTCCACGGGAGTCGATTTAGCGAAATATTAGTTTTTTGTGATAACTTTTGAACGGTAGGAGATATCAGAATTCTAATACGCAAGAAACACAGATAATTATGATAGCTCCAAGATGATATAAGTTATGACTACTCAAATCACGTCGCATAGCCGTCAAGAGTCGACAGCTAAAATGACACATTTTTTAGCTGTCGACTCTTGACGGTTATGCGACGTGATTTGAGTAGTCATAACTTATATCATCTTGGAGCTATCATAATTATCCGTGTTTCTCGCGCATTAGAACTCTGATATCTCATACCGTTCAAAAGTTATCACAAAAAACTAATATTTCGCTAAATCGACTCCCGTGGACTCTTAATGTTCTGAGCAATAAAATGTGTGATATATCAGATAATTCAACATAGAAACAGTTTTAATTCTCCATTTTTTTACAATCATCATTTTTAAACTGAATCCTCTTTATTATCGTCTGAATGACCAAGCAATAACATCGAACCGCTGGAGATGAAGGTTCCGAGCGATCGTCTCATCCATCTCACACCACTAGCGCACGGGTGGCTCGAACCCTCATCTCCTGTGTGTAACTTGTAACGATGAGTTATATGACGGTTCCGATCGACCGTCTTCCCTATCCTACAACACTAGCGCTCGGGTAGTTCGCTTCTTCATCTGTCGTGCAGTATTACCATTAGTTATTCTCAGAAGGTTGACTTATTTAATAAGTGAAGGCGCCAATTGTCCGGTTAAATATAATAGTTATACACTTTTAATTCACGAGGGATGAATGCGCAAGCCACCCGTACGCTAGTGATGTGTCATAGAAGAGACGGTCGGTCGGAACCTTGATCTTCTGTAGACACAAGTGTACTAACTATACACAATATCATCTTTTGTAATTGGTAAGATGAAGATAATCATCACATTCGATGACGGATCAAAACTTCTGTTCGTTATTGTTATGCGATGAGGAGAGACGGTCGATCGAGACTAGTCACGAGTGTACAAGTGTATAGAAATGAGTGTTTTTCTGAGGAAATAATTTTTAATAGTCTATATTTAAATGATTCGCAATATTAAAAATTTATGAGTGTGTGGTTTTGTGGTCAATTATGCGATAACGAAGTCTATGAACTTTATTAATCAACTGTACAGTTATATATTTTCAAACCAATGCTATGAGAATACCAACATACTAAAAGATGAGTAACATCAAACCAACATATACTCAACATGAGTTTTGATAGAGATCCAAACACCTAGATGCAAATTTCATCTGATACCAATGTCATATCTGTCGAGCATGTTTGCCATTTTGTTTACACTTCAAAACGACAAACTGACAGAAAAATCGGTCATAACATTTCTTACTTGTTTCTCTGCTAAATTATTCTGAAAGGTATTTTTTGGCATATATATCCTCCGGAGTTCTGGAAAAATTATTTATCCGACTTGACTATTCACCCAATTTTTGTCAATGACCTGAATATACAAACTGAAGCATATACACAAAAAAAATCCAACAGAGAAAGACCGATTTATGTCGATTGGAAGTCCTCGCTCACGCTAATTCGATATAATTCCGGTGCAAAGGTTAAAAGAAAAACAACCCACGCATAGTCACATTTTCAGTGTCAACGTGGAGTATGAACGATCGTATGCAGTGGCTTTCCGCATGAACATATTTTAGTGAAACTGCTTCACAACATTCAGAGAAGTATAATGAAAAGTTGTCGATCCATAATGAACACGCACAATATGTTACCTGTTTTCAATGTAAATTATCAAGTAGCGTTACGCGGTGAGGTGAGAATCGATGGGAATATCGAGTGTTACACAAAGACACAAGAGATCTTTTCAACTAAGTTATTACAAAATTGGACTAATCAGCACTTTCGGCAAATACCACCTGAATCTTGTGATGTATTTGTTAGTTTTGCATTTTGCACGGTTCAGGTTCTGTGATCATTCATATCTGTGGAATCACCCTGGTAGTCTCAACTGAAAACTTGATTCTGAATTTCTCTTGAAGTGAAAATCTTGTATCAAATTATCTGTTATGAGGTTCAAATTCCTGAATGAGTCCAATTAGGCCTACCATATTCGGATATTCTCCAAAATATAGCCTGGATGAAATGAAATTGGGTGAATATATATATATATATATATATATATATATATATATATATATATATATATATATATATAATATATATATATATATATATATATTCATATATATATATATATATATATATATATATATATATATATATATATATATATATATATATATATATATATATATATATATATTTACATATATATGTATATATATATACATATATATATATATATATATATATATATATATATATATATATATATATATATATATATATATATATATATGCATATATATATATATATATATATATATATATATACATATATATATATATATATATATATATATATATATATATATATATATATATATATATATATATATATATATACATATATATATATATATATATATATATATATATATATATATATATATATATATATATATACAGTGATCGATTCGCTTTTTCTCCGTTGCTTTGTTATCATTTTATTTTAAAATATACATAATTGCATTATGCGTTCAGCCGGGTAACACCTCGACTGGAAGGCATGAAACTAATCTTGTAGACTGTATAGTTCCGGGTGACAGTCAGATTTCGAGTCAGTTTCGTTTGGCATTCACAGAATACACACAAATAGAGAGTGCAAAAAACGTGGGAAATCTATCCATTCAGAAAGGATGATTGAAGATTTTAATTGTAGAGGCAACCACAACAAACTTGTTCGATAAGTTTCATGAAAATCGAGTGTGTGGTTTTTGAAATCAAGATGTGTAGAATTTCATCACATCACGTGTAATCTCACCCATTCCAATGGAACAGCATATTTACACGTACAACATTATATCTACTGGATAGTATTATATTCAAGAGGTACATTTTAGTTTTCAATAATGTTTTGAAAAAACTCATAGGAAAATTTCATCCATTGCTTATACCAACGTTGAAAATTGATAGTTTAATTGAAATTGTGCTTTCGCGTTGATTGAAAATATACTTCACAATAAACTTGTTGTATTATGATACTATCAACCCAACACCGAGAAATAATTGGAAAGACATAAATAATCGTATATTATGGGTAAAAATTTATTCGATCAGAACTATTTCCATTTGCATCGTGATAGCAATTGATAATATAAATTGAAAATATCCGCTTACCAACATTATAAAAACTGAATTATTCAACTTGAAAACTTGGCATGACTGCGAAAACATGCAAAATAATTTCACACCATTATTGAATATTCCAATCGCCAGTTTCTCATATCAACTTGATAATCGATTGGTAGTTTCAATCCGTCCCACCGTTAGTACATTATCAGTCACCCTTGACAAATCCAGTTTGTGAAACATAACAAAATAAAAACTCCATTCATGAATTATATCATTTCCAACTGTGATATAGATTAACATCTATACCAACAGGATCGAACCTCTCGATCGTCCACGTTCATAATTATAAAAGACTGACAATTTAAACCTTCACAAACATCTTGTAAGATTTCCACGACTAAACTTAACAACAATAAATGCTATATTTTTATTGTTCATTCTTTGACTCGTGTTCCGCTCGATGATTTCTGTTGCCAACCTCTGAATGATGAGAACTGCCCCGCAGGTGCGAAGTTAGAGCAGCAGAACATTCGACTATTAATTAATCAAAAACGTGCATCCGAAACGTTTGTCATTTGACGTTTAATGATTTTCAGAAGTTTTTTTCTTTCAATTCTTCGTTTTGTATCATTGTGTTATTCAGGAATTGGATTTCAAGGGTGAACAAATCGAACAAGAATATGAAATCATGATACCAATGCTAGTAAAATGTCCGGATATATCACAAGACAGATTCACAATACATATAATAAGTTCCAGACTTTTGGAAGCTGTGAGACTTTTATCTGTGAATCTGTGGTATATAGAGAGAGAATGGTCACGGACAGCACAGTCCTAGTGTCAAAGTTCTTGGTTCGAAATTCATAATAGTCTAACGAAGATTATTAATTCGGTGACATTACCGCTTTGAAGTCTTGAACACAATCAACAGGTGGCTCTTCGAAATGTCCTTATATTAATTCATCCTCAGCCTCAATTGTGAAACAATGATTTTATATCAAAATTTTGATGTCAAGTCGAGAAGATATATGTTATATTGATGAAGTTCCAGATACATTTTTTTCCCCATAACAAATGATCAAATTGATGATCACTCCCGAACTTCCGTTGTGACACCTAAAGAGCGAATACTGGAATAGAGGTATCACCAAGAGTGAAAGTGGCTTGACCTGTTTTTGGGGAAAGAGGATGTGCCCATCTAAGGAAATGATCAAAATCTGACCTAGATACCCTAACCACAGTTTGTCTGAGGTCTAACCAACTCCCCGAAATAGTAGCTTCCACAGTATTATTACACGCCAAGCCCACCTTCACTCTTGGTAGTATTGCTATTCCAGTATTCGCTCTTCAGCGTTCCTCTTGTTTATTATATTCAGAGTTGTGAAAATAGTTACATTTGTAAATAATTATTTCATTCGAGAATAATAATTGTGATCACCCTTGGGGGACCCATTCGAACGATCCCACGTTCTCATTATATTGGTCTCTGGAGAACAATTCCTCATGACAAATTCAGAGGCTGATAATGATCAGAATAGAGTAGTTTTTGTGTACAGCTTCTTCACACATTCTTCAATCTTCTAATACTATGGGCGAACGCAGCATATGCGTTGTGGGATGAGCAAGTTATTCAAATGATGTTTAATTGAAAACTCTACACATCAATTGATTCAGATAAAATAACTATCGAATCTGGAAAGCCGTGAATCTTGGCAATGGTTCTGCTATTATTCTTTATCTATGGGCTTCTGTCAAGTAACAAACGACAAACAATAGTCACCATAGCAATTACACAGCGAACTGGTGAACTACCGAATATTCTGATTGGTCAATACCAACTGGTGGACATTGTTGTCCTCCTCTTTCAACAATGGGTGACGTCACTTGATAGAAGCCTATTTGTTGAATGATCGACATTCATGAAACTAATTCTCTCTGAATGGTTGGTTCGAATTCCATATACAGAATTGTGATAGTGTGCAGTATCATTTATGTGTTTACATATGGAAAAAAATGTTTTTTCATTAAAAGATTTTATTTCTCAAATTTTGGTGCCTTGCCTAATTTTATGGGGTTTTCAGAAGAAATTCGGGTTGATGGTTCTCGGAAACGGTGCAAACGATATGACCCAAAAACTATACACTTCCAAGTTGGATAAGTTTACGTATACAAAAACAAAAGTTTCATGTCGATCAGTCGACTCTTGCGACCTGTGCAGTGCATACAAAAAAGCACACAGATATACAGCTCCATATATGAGGGAGGGGTGGAAGTCTTCGCTACCACTCATCCAATTATTTCCAGCTTCGCCACAATTGCATTCAAATCTGAACATTTTGGATTACATCGGTTAAACACACTCCAGGTGAGATACATATAGATACGGTATTGTGATTTTGAATAACTTTGCCGAGCATAACGTATATAGAGATGGAATAATTTTGACGGACCCCATCAACAGCTGGGTTATATGGGGGTACGTATGGGTGGGTGATTATGGAACTGTGAAGTGATGATAAGTGAAAGGTACGTTCTCAAAAACCCATGCCTAATGCTGGACTCGAGTCTACGTCCATCGATGAATTCGGTTTCCTTAAGCGGAGCCTCAGCTGACTGAACTACTGAGGGCTGAGGAAATGAAATATATGAAAGAGAAAGAGAGAGAGAGAGAGAGAGAGAGAGAGAGAGAGAGAGAGAGAGAGAGAAAGAGAGAGGGAAAGAGAGAAAGAGAGAGAAAGAGAGAAAGAGAGAGATAGTAAAGATAGAGATAAAGAGAGGGAGAGAGAGAGAGAGAGAGAGAGAGAGAGAGAGAGAGAGAGAGAGAGGAGAGAGAGAGAGAGAGAGAGAGAGAGAGAGAGAGAGAGAGAGAGAGAGAGAGAGAGAGAGAGAGAGAGAGAGAGAGAGAGAGAGAGAGAGAGAGAGAGAGAGAGAGAGAGAGAGAGAGAGAGAGAGAGAAAGAGAAAGAGAGTAAAGAGAGAGAGAGGGAGAGAGAGAGAGAGAAAGAGAGAGAGAGAGTAAAGAGAGAGAGGGAGAAAGAGAGATATAGAGATAGAGAAAGAGAGAGCGAGAGAAAGAAAGATAGAGAGAGAGAGAGAGAGAGAGAAACAGAGAAAGAGAGAGAGAGAGAAGTGCTCCAAACATGTAAACACTGAATTCATTACAGTCATCTCAATTTCTCCTTGTTTGGTTCTCACTGATCTTCAAATATTATCAGTGACTCTTCATTTCAATATTGTTATCATAATTGAATTTCAACTTCAGCCAAGCTATTTAATATACAAACTGTGCAATGAGGTTCAATGAAATGCATATGGTTACAGATAGGCCTACTTTGCTTCGTGAACACAGATTTATGAACTTTCCAGATATACTTTTCAAACTTCGAAGAAGAATTTTGAGAAGATTTCATATTTTTTCATTTTATCATTTCTCGCCTCACAAAGCCCCATATTTCAATTTTTCCTCATGTAATAAAATTGACTCACGATCGCTAGATTCATGGATTTGAACGGTGAATTATTACAAATTCAAATTCATTTTCAAATTCGAAATGAATAAATAAATTTCAAATTCCTCTATTGTATACATAATACATAAGGAATTACAGTTTCAAGACATGTACAATTTTTATTCCCAACATTGGTTACACTAGGTACATTGCTTACATCATTACACACACCTTTGGTACAGATAGATTGAACCCCAAAAAAAAAATTGAAAAATGAAGTAAATATAAAGATATTGTGTTCTTCAAATTATGATAAGATCCAATTTGATGAATAATGAATACAATTTCAGTCATGTAGCAGTGTTTGGTATTAGATACTAAAGAAAAAAAAATGAAAAAAATGTGTAGAAGCCCGCATAAGAGAAAAAAAATCTTGTGTGTGGGTTGACATAGGCCTAAGTAGAATGTTGATGAACTTGCGATATTTTCGTGACTGTCTTGAATAATATTGATCATCATTTTTTCCATTTTTTTTTCAATTATCATTTTTATCAATTTTTTAATTTAATTTTATCTCCATTTATTTATTTGCCGGTTTTTTTCTCTTCAACATATTTTCAACATTGGTATGGGATGGAGAGTTGGCATCCCTGAGAGCCCGGCAAACCAATGTATTCCTCAATATATTTTGATCAGTCACTCAAAGTTAACAATTGTTGTTTTCAGAAGGCAACCATAGTTACCTTGTTCATCACCCAAACTATAAGTTTCACTGCCATCTAGATATATCTGTTGCGCTTCCCAATACAGATAAAAATCGGGAACCGTCCTTTATTCTTCACCGCCTTCTAAACAGCGTGTGATTCTCTCCGTCATTATAGAAATAACATCTTAATGTTATTCATCGAAGTTACCAACCCAACGCGATCTAATTATGCGTTTTAATGGCTTTTAAATAAATTGTTATATTGTTGGTTGGCGTGAGAATGGCGCGGTGTCTTTTGTAGTTTGTAATTAGGAATTATCCTTTATTTCTACAATGAAATTAGCATTGTTGAGTTCAGCACCTTGTAAATTATAGACTAGTTCACGCAAACAAGGGATTTCATATATGTTTTTATTTGGTTGGTACTTTCAATAGACAGCTGAGGTGAGAATTAAATACGAACTAAAATATGTTATTTTGGTGGATATACTTGAATGGAAGGGAAACGATTGTGTTGGAAGCGTGAAGAGTGAAATAAGTATGTTGTATCGTATTCATTATTTATAGCATAACAGTTCTTTTTACATATGAAATGACAACTCAACATTGTATAAGTGGACCTATTTGTATAATTATACATAGGTCCGAGGGTTCAACAACAAGTAAATTTGGTATACACCTGATTTCATATTTCAAGGGATTTCAGGAAGATTTCATGGGATTTCGAGAAGATTCCAATGAATTTACAAAAGATTTCAAGGGATTTCAGAAAGATTTCATGAAAGGTGTACACCGGATTTAAATAGTTTTTAAACCCCCTGCAATAATTTGTCACCGCCAACATTGACATAATCGAAATTGATACAATGAATTACAAATATTTAATTCTTGGAATGCTTCATGTCAAACTTAAGGAATATTCTAATGAAAATCCTAGCACCATATTGCACGTACGCAGGTTTTAAACCGACATATTCTTGGAACTAATCGTTTCTTTTCATTTCCGCAAATCGAGCCGCGTAAAAAGCATTCTTTCAACATAGAAAAAAGTGATAACATAAAGACTTGCTTGAAGAAAAATTTCACCATTAATTTGATGCAATTTATATACTGCGATTACTTCAAAATATCTGAGAATTAATCACCCATACAAGAGTCCAGTCAATAAAAACTATTGATATTGTGTCAGGAGTGATTTTTCAAATCATACTCCATTGTTTATTCAATGTGCTAACACGTTTGGATTGAAATGAAATTTGAAGATTTTGGTGACTTTTAAATTTTAAAAAAAGTGTCAAATAATTAGTTGGTACCACGAATATAATGCTGGATATTCATAAAATACCTATCATGATACCATGTGAAATAGAATACATATCGAACAAATCAGGAAATTCATAATGATAAATTCAAATTAGTCTTTTTGAATTGCGTTTCGTTAATGGTGTTTCGATCTGTGACTTGTGAGTCTCGATCGACCGTCTTCCCTATCCATCAACACCACCTCGCAGGGGTGTCGAAACGTCAAATCTCACGACAAACAATCTCGCTCCGATCGACCGTCTTCCCTATCCATCAACACCACCTCGCAGGGGTGTCGAAACGTCAAATCTCACGACAAACAATCTCGCTCCGATCGACCGTCTCCCCTATCCGCACTCACTAGCATTCATGAGTTTCAACCATGAGAAAAACACTCGCTAAATACACCGCAAATCATGGCTTCTATAACTGTCAAAAACTTTTGAATTATGTTCAACTCTTCTTTTTTAATTTATTTAATTTCATTCTAGTCGAGTTGGTAGCCTTTTTCTCACCAGTTAGCCCTGCAGTTGGCTACAGTGACTTGACTACTGTTTTGTCCATGCGAACACATTAGCGGCCTTCTGTAATCACAGCGGGGGGCTGGAGGCGGGGAGGGGGTGGGGGAGGCGGGGGGAGGGACTGAAGGTTCGGAACAGACGTGTGTCAGTGTGGTGGAATAGGATGAGACGTCCGAGCGAACAGGTAATAAGTGCTGTGAGAGGAAGTTTTCGAGATTAATCGAACATGGTGAGACGAATCAAGACCAAGGAGGTTCGAGGTTTGAAAGACCTGGACATTAATCTATTTCAAGACTTTTTTTTGTCCGGAATGACTTTCTTGAAACGAGAAATGATGAATACTGAATAGAATTCAATACCAACAGTAGTCATCCCAGAGTTTATCAGGTGAATATTTACAGTGTGTTGCTTGAGTCTCATAAAATATTACTTCCTTCAGGGTTGTGACAAGGTGGATTGAGGGTTGCGTTGTTAGGCCTGTCTCTCTATGGTGGTTCAGTCTCTCAGCCCATCATTGTTGGAGAAATGTATACCTATTCATAATCCAGATATCCGATCTCATACCGATCGTGAGTGATCCAGTGGTGATACAAGGAACTAACTTGGTTTACAAATAAGCTAAACTACGTTCACGTTTGCTCAGCTGTCTGCAACAGTATTCCATGACGGAAAAAGGAGATATGATGTTGAATCATGCGTTATTGAATGATTGTGAAGTAATTCATAATACTACGAGTTTTATTGCAAGTTACTCAAATACATTCAGTTGTTATTCATTCATTCATTTATTCGTAACATCTTCTGCCAGTAGATTCACAATACTCTTTTTACATGTGTAAACATGTTTACACCTGTAAAAAAGTATTGTGAATATGAAACTGCAGTTTCATATTGAAATATTTGGCACGTCAGGTACATACAGTACATAGGTATAATACATGAAGACACAAAACAAAATACAAACATATAATATACATATTAAAATTGGAACATTTACAAAAAATGTATGACATTTTTGTTGTTGCCCTAGCCCTATACATATAGCTCTACATGAGGATCCATCGTGCTATAAGCTTATGTCAAGTGAGGTCACTCATTGTTACAAGAGGCAGACAACAATGTCCACCAGTTGGAATGAACCAATCATAATCTTGTATGATTCACTGGTTCACTGTATTGCCATGAACGATTGTTAGTCATTTGTTATGTAACAGAAGCCCATCGGATAGTCTCTTCTATGACATCAATGGATTTCTCATTTCATAGCCACATCAGACAAACATTTTATCATCATACATCTATTATACATCTATCGAATATCCCTTTCAATCATCTTTTCCTCTCTACTTCTCTTCGATTCAGGTTTCAAGCTCTGTTATTTCCCAGATATGTATCATGAGCAAAAGTCTGTGGAACAATGAATAAATGGATGCATAAGTAGCCACTGTTCTACACTTCTCAGTTGAACATTCACACTGAGACGAGGCCGACTGTTTAATTTAGTTAACTGTCATCCAGGAGACCACTGGAGTTCGATGCCCACCAAGGTCAACCATCCTGACAGGACTTTTCCGTGTTTTCTTTCTGTCGTTCATGTCAATTCTATAATAGTTCCTTATCAACAGGCCACGACTGACTCCTTCCCACCATCCAAAACACCTAATGAAAATAACCTCTCATCTCACCATCCCATCATCTCATTCATCATCCACCGACGTCAATAGATTGTAGCCATCAGTGAAGTGCGTCGTTAAAACTCAATAATAATAATGATAATAATAATAATAATAATAAAAAAAATAATAAATAATAACGTCTCAGTTACACGTTCACTCCAGTCTCCAGCATATCCAACCACCTTGACTCGGACCGACCAGCCATTCTATTCGCCAGGACAACAATAACTACCGGTCAACAAAACAACGTCTTCAAACTCAAATGAAATGATCATAATAATGATCATAATAATAATAATGATGATAATAATAATTCTTTACGTTACAAGTCGTTAAAGGACAAGAGAGACCTTCACAATTGTCTCACATTTTCTCAGCTTCGGTTGAAAGAATTCTCCGGGTCGTCGTCGCGGAAACCGAATCGAATTCAATCCACTCGAATAAGTGTAACAGCCTTTTGTCAGACATGATTTCTTTTCAGGTGAGGTGTAATTATGGATCTTTTTCACACCAAAAATGGTGCATTTCTTTAGTAGGACCCACACTATATCTTATTGTACTTGGACTTGTGTCGGTCTTCCAACTTTCATTCAACTCATATATTCCACTATGGTATGTTATATATATATATATATATATATATATATATATATATATATATATATATATATATATATATATATATATATATATATATATATATGGCCTATATATATATATATATATATATATATATATATATATATATATATATATATATGTATATTTATATATTCATATATATATATATATATATATATATATATATATATATATATATATATATATATATGTATATTTATATATTCATATATATATATATATATATATATATATATATATATATATATATATATATATATATATATATATATATATATATATATTTGAATATATATATGTATATATGAATATATATATATATATATATATATATATATATATATATATATATATATATATATATATTCATATATATATATATATATATATATATATATATATATATATTCATATATATATATATATATATATATATATATATATATATATATATATATATATATATATATATATATATATATATATATATATATATATATATATATATATTCATATATATATATATATATATATATATATATATATATATATATATATATATATATTCATATATATATATATATATATATATATATATATATATATATATATATATATATATATATATATATATATATATATATATATATATATATATATATATATATATATATATATATATATATATATATATATATATATAGGCCTATATATATCGAGACTGAGAAACGAAAAGCAGGTTGGAGGACATTGAATGCCTTGCCACATGAAAAGATCATGTAAAAGATCTCAAGAATCCCTTCCACTATATAAAGAGGCCTACTAGAGTGGTCGAGACTTTAACGAAATGTGCTTCGTTAACAAACAGACGGCGGATTGGGGTAGGAAGTGTCAGTTTGACTTTTCTGAAAGATATTTTTACCCTTTATAACCTAAATAAAACTGACAAGAAAAATTTTGGGTTTTTAACCCTTTTTGGGCCCAAAATATGGTTTTCGATGGCTTTTTGCCGAAACCATCATAACTTTTGCTGTATCTAGCACAAGACCGTAAATAAAAAACTGTGGGACAGCTTCGACAATTAGCTACAATTTGGCTGATTCAAACATTCAATTTGTGTTAACACAAATACACAAAATCAAAACAATACGGCAAAAACGGGGGTACGAGTTTTTTTGAGAATTTGGAACTTGTCATAACTTCTACACTTATCACGCTAGAAACGTCCCACTTCGCCAAAAACTACTTCCATGTTTAAAGACGACATTCACGTTCTAACATTTCACATATCTATCATAGCATTAACGCAAAAAAATATTAAAAATCCTTGTGTAATCATCGAACAAGCCGCGCGGACGACGGCAAGCAGCTTGACGGACCGCCCACTCAGTCAATGCGCGCTGCTGATTGGCTGTCGCGCAGTCCTGCACCCACTGGATGAAAGCGTGCTATAGTTTTAGTATACCACCTATTTATATTTAGTAACATCTTATCACATTGTTAAGATTTATTCTAATCACTTATTTTATATTATTACACTTGCATAAGTCAGGTTCTACTACTGTTATAATTAATTAAAAATTTGATACAAAATCCGAGTCAATACAAATACGATTAATACAGAATACTGTGTGGCCAATCTAATGTATAACGGGCTCGTTGAAACAACCTGTTTCGGAGTTACCACAGTTACAGTTCATCGTGCAAGGTGATGATATTTTTCTACACTGACATCTATTTGTCCTGCAACCAGTCTTACAATTACAAAACACTAGCTCTTCACAGCCTTGTGGCATTGCTGGTAGAGTCATTGTTTTCACAGACAGAAGTGTATCACTGTCACGTATCCATCCATAATCTTCGGGAGATAGCTGAATGTATCCTGGTGAACAGGCGTTGATCCAAATAGACGCCTGAAGATGTGCCCTCTGGATGTGAAACTTCAGGGCGTCACTGGTTGGTGGCATTAAAGCGGCGTTGTTCGCCTTACCATACATCAGGTATCTTAATTAAATGAGAGATGTATGTTGTTAGTATAGAGCCTACGCCTAATCTTAACAATACCATCATGAAAACAGCATCGGAACTAGAGAACTACACAGTTTCTATACCGTTTGTATAGTTTGTCTACTTTTCGCATTTTTGAACGATGATAAACAAATAAAATGAAACATGTATATCAACACACTCAGTTGTATAATAATTAATATAATATATGTAATAGTACATAATAATGATAATGAATATATATATATATATATATATATATATACATATATATATATATATATATATATATATATATATATATATATATATATATATATATATATATATATATATATATATATACATATATATATATATATATATATATATATATATATATATATATATATATATATATATATATATATATATATATATATATATGGTAGGTGTAACTTTGCGGAAAATAGCCCTTCTTTGATGAGTGTTGTTAGTTCTGAAAAGAGAACCATATATATAATATATATTCTAATATATAATATATAGATTATATATTATATATATATTATTCACATATATATATATATATATATATATATATATATATATATATATATATATATATATATATATATATATATATATATATAGTTCATCTCTCTTACCTGGCTTTATCAGTTGTCCGAATTTCTTCGTTATCCTTGTACAACTTGCATACGAAGGCTTCTACATCTTGTTGGATCTTTAATGACAAGTCATAGCCAAGTCCTGAGAGCAGATTGAAGTGTTTCAAAAACACCGCAAACGAAGATTTCTTGCTTCTTCCGAAAAAGTAGGATGTTGTGTCGCAGCCCGTGATGGAATGAAATTGTATTAGCGACTCAACCGATCCAGCTGGTAGTTGGTTATATATGTCTTTGATGGGAATATATATTTTCTTTTCTCCTACTCCTGACAGCATCCACAAGTTGTCACAATCACGCAATTTGTTCCAGTGTGCAATCAACAGAATTAGGACATCAGTGTCACAGGCCTTGACAACAATAGTGTTGGCATTACAATGCAAGGCATGGAGAATAATGCGTGTGTCAGCTTCTTCGTGCCACTCTTGAAGAGCAGTAACATCGAGGTCTGGGGAAGAACTTCTAGCTTCTTTAATATCAAGAAAAGCTCCCCCAATCACAACGATTTTCCCCTGAATACGTGATGAGACAATTAACTCTTGGGAGAGAAATCGAGAAAGATCTCGCTTGTTGTCAGAGAGAGACAAGTAATCACTCCATTTGTTTGGTAGAGGCACGTCTCTGTTCTCGATAAGCCTACGAGTAGGATTTGTGCCTTTTGCTCTTCTTTGTCGTGTTCCTCCTTTGATTGATCCATCAATGTAAACGTCCATAGTGATGTCAATCCTGTCATAATATTTACCCATATATAACACTGTTTGTGTGAATGCATCTGACAAATCGCCGAACGTTTGAGCTTTTGCTGGCTTTCCTAATGCAACAATGGTGGCCTGACCATCTATAATTAGACATGATTTTCCTGTTATTTGAATAGATTTCATACATGTAACCTTTTCCTTCAACACATCAGCTAAAATTGCCTTCGAGCTTTGCCTTAATTCTCCGTTGAGTTCTATAATGGAAATAGGTACTGGCATTAGTTCATGTTGCAGCATAGCTCGCATGTTTACCTTTCTTCCAGCCTCAAAAGCTCTCATGAGCCGTTGAAGAACGCTTTTATCTACTCGCTCTACCTTTTTTTTACTTATGTCGTTAACAGTTTTCTTCAATAAAAATAAAGAAGCCATGGTTATGGGTTTGTTCTTCTTTATCGGTGAATGAAAGTTAAGGTTCGGTATGGTACTTTCGTTGTCTGATATGCCATCAGATTCAGACGTACAATGAACTGAAGACTGCTCTCGAATTAACCTTTCTTTCACAAAATGTATCATTTGACTCGTTCCCAGTGATGCAGCTTGAAGTAACTGGCATTGAATTTCGTTAGTGGCAACATCTTTTGTGATCGGATTCTGAAGAGTGGGTGTTGCATGTACACCAAATACATTTGATGACTTAAGAACACATAATATCTTAGCTTCATCAACATTGTCAATACGTTTTCTTGATCTCAGTTTCTCATTTGATTTAGGCTGTTCATCTACGTCTATATCGAACAGAGTCTTTGTTTCGGCGGAAAGGTGGCTTCGCATATTGTATGAGAGAGCCCACCTATGCAGCGCCGAGTCAATCTTTGTGATTCCCACTATACCACCACCCTTCTTTCCTGTAGCGTTCATCCATTCTTGACTTTGATCTGGTGATACCTGGTTAAAAGTCTGGTCAGACCTTTTCACCACAAAGTTACCCATCTCAAACTCACGCAACACTTCTTCTGGAAGTTGGTTCATCTCAGCAATGTACACGGATCCCCATCTGGCATAGTTTGTGTGGTCATAACGCATGAACCACGGGAGCATTTCTCTGAACGACGAGAGATGAAGATTCCATTGGCCATCTCTCTGAGCTCGGGTGAATTGAAGTAGTATGGATACCATTTTCATGTAATTCCACCAAAATAAATTGGTAGCGTCTTCTTTGAGTTTCACTTCTAAAGCAACTAGTGTTTTTTGGAACCTTACATCCATCAAAAGATCTAATATACTTGCAACAGTGGCTTTATTTTCGATTACGTCAGTTATAACAATCCTCAATGTATCATCAAGTTCTTCAACGAGTTTTGGGAGCAGAATAGTCCACATCGCTTGAAAAGTCAGCTTGTGAGATCGCATACCTTTATTGTACGATTTCCCACTGAAAACCATCTGAATGCTGTTTTCTCCTAGCAGTGTGCTTTCCAACCAAATATCGTCCAACCCACATCCATTCATATGCTGGCCAATCACTTTAAGAAAGTTCATGGATATGTGCAACCCTCCTAATCTAGGGATCAGCTTTTCTTTATATTCCGTTTGCGACCATTTTAGTTCCATCAAACGACAATAAAGAGCTTGATCCACAGTGAGTACGGTGTATTTCTGGCCGATCTTCTCAGAGACATACAGGCAACGTTGGACAACAGTGTGTAGCGTGTCGTATTCGTGAGCTGGGGCTTGAATAATTGGCAAATATCCAATCGTTGTGATTTCAGGATTACAACTGGACAGATTTTGGTTGAATTCAGTCCACCCTGGTTTTATGTCAGTGTTTTGTCTTGAAATGATGAAACTCAAATCTGTTGCTTGAGCTCTGACCTTTGCAGTGGTTTCATTTCTGCTTTGTAAAAACCACTCTTCTCGCACCGGGGTGTTGAAGACAGGCTCAGGCTTTTTTGGGACCCTGACTGATAACAGTGTAGTAAGGCTAGCAGGGATCACTAATGTATGTGAAGATGGTTTTACTATATCTGGTAAAATTAAATCGGGAGCTGGACCACGCTGCCAAGCTGCCATCTGAGTGGCGTGAAACGTATTTTTACCATCTAACGTTCCATCGTTTATGTCAATGTTATCGGCCGTGAAGTGCGTAAACCTGCCACTTACTAGATTTGAAGGCATAACTGCACCACGCACTTTATCGAGTGTGTCCAGAGTTTGTTGAGCCAAAACTGTATCGATATGTAAAACTTCCTCATAAGCTATACAGTTTCCAGCCTTATGAAGAAGTTGTACCAGTTGTTTGGATCGCGTTGCCTGATGGATTGTAGTAGCGAGGCCAACGTGCTTGGGAGTCCACTGTCTACCTTGAGTGACAAAATACACTATGTCTTGAGAAAGAGAGAAAACATCTGTATTATTTTGATCATCATTTTCCTCTTCAAGCTCTGAATCCAACTTCTCACAAGACCCAGACCTCAATACGTCTACAAACGTATATAGCATATCTGGAATACAAGCGATCGCAGCATCTTTGGAAATGTCAAGACTTCTTGTTTTTTTATTTTCATTAATCGCTGATCTTAGCATCAACGCTGTGCGTACAATTTGTCTTAGTTCGTCATTGAAATTGTACGCTGGCATTGTCAAACTTGGATCATTCATTTCAGTCTTGTCTTCACACGTTAAATGAGAAAGAAGCATGCTGT
This sequence comes from Brachyptera risi, assembly GCA_964007535.1. Classification (NCBI taxonomy): domain Eukaryota; kingdom Metazoa; phylum Arthropoda; class Insecta; order Plecoptera; family Taeniopterygidae; genus Brachyptera; species Brachyptera risi. The sequence continues at coordinate 17,352,153 of OZ023329.1, read as the reverse complement.
TACAGAATTTCAATGGCACTATAATTGTTTCTCGTTCAACACTACTGCGTTGTAACGGCCGAATAAATACATAATCTTTATTAATGTGCCGTTCAAGTTTATCTTTGAAATGAGTTCTTCGAGTAACGTGATGTTGAGGTATGGGTTCGTTTGCTTCTTCAGATAAAGTAACATATCGATGCCACACAGAAGACATTGATATTGATTGTAGCTTGTCTGCTGCATACTTCAGTTCGTCGAGTAGCCATGCAAAGGCTTTTGTTGAAGATTTCTCGCTGAAACACGTGTTTTTGACAGACCTACGAAATTTTTGTAAACATTTTAAATGGTATTTACCTTCGGCAGCGACGAGATCTTTTATATTCACGAGACGAATTCTCATTATATAGTGAGATGCCGCATCTTTAAGTATGTCTTTACTTGTTTCTAGGCAAGCAATATTGTACATAGTTTCTTTAGAAGTTTCCTGGCAAAACATACATAGTTCACTACAAAACGTGCCTTCTGAAGATGTTCGTGTCACTCGCTGAGACGTTATTACCGCGGGCATATTAGACTGGCTGTAAGCTGATTCATTCTTTTGCACAAGGCGATTAATAAGAGTTTTGCTTGTAAATTTCTCATGACAATTTCGGTGCCAAACTATACGAGCACTATCAGCGTCTGTTGAAATAGCCAACGCTGCTTCACATCTTTCAACAGCGTCGTCAAAAGCACTACACGGATATTTTAGTCTAGTATGAAAAGCATTTATAAGAGATTCCAGGCCTTTTGCCGTAGAAGTCAAATCATTCACGCACTTCACATTGTGTTTTTGACAAAACACACAATATTCGAAATTAATTTCAATATCCCTCTGTCTCTTTAAGCCACCGCTAGCAAGGGACATTGTAATAACAGATAGAGTAGAAAAAACAAAGAACACGCAAAAACACTGAGAATTACAACTGCAATACCAGTCACAACGAAAAAAATATATGATATTACTGTCAACTTCTCTGTACAGCTACTGGTAAGGTACTGACTACCAAAAATAGATGGTTTCCCAAAATACTTAATTACCTTGCTTCACACTAGACCTAGGTTCTAAGAGAATCTTCTAAACTTAACGGAAGTACTGGGAATTTTCACTTTATCTGGAAATCAAGCTAGGGTTGGTGGTTTTTCCAGTAAAAGCCTTACTGCTATGTCGGCGCTTTGTTTCTTCTATTCCAAACGTCAATCATAATACGTGTACACCTGTATCCACTGTAGCAGGTATAGACTATGCGGCAAGTTTTTGTGATGATACTGTGAAATATTGTGCTTGAGTTGAAACCCCTTCATCATTTGTGTTTTTTTCTATCTTCTACACATAATACAATGTTTTACTTACAAGCATGACACTATTGTGGAGCTCTGTATAATTTTTACGATATACAAATGAAAAAGATTGGGCCAATATGTTTCAATACTATTTTTAAAATCGAATAATCTGCGTTCACAGAAAAGTAACCATGCGTGTAAAAAAATTTATATTATAAAGACATACAATACACAATATGTCTGTATCAATCGTATTTGTATTGACTCGGATTTTGTATCAAATTTTTAATTAATTATAACAGTAGTAGAACCTGACTTATGCAAGTGTAATAATATAAAATAAGTGATTAGAATAAATCTTAACAATGTGATAAGATGTTACTAAATATAAATAGGTGGTATACTAAAACTATAGCACGCTTTCATCCAGTGGGTGCAGGACTGCGCGACAGCCAATCAGCAGCGCGCATTGACTGAGTGGGCGGTCCGTCAAGCTGCTTGCCGTCGTCCGCGCGGCTTGTTCGATGATTACACAAGGATTTTTAATATTTTTTTGCGTTAATGCTATGATAGATATGTGAAATGTTAGAACGTGAATGTCGTCTTTAAACATGGAAGTAGTTTTTGGCGAAGTGGGACGTTTCTAGCGTGATAAGTGTAGAAGTTATGACAAGTTCTAAATTCTCAAAAAAACTCGTACCCCCGTTTTTGCCGTATTGTTTTGATTTTGTGTATTTGTGTTAACACAAATTGAATGTTTGAATCAGCCAAATTGTAGCTAATTGTCGAAGCTGTCCCACAGTTTTTTATTTACGGTCTTGTGCTAGATACAGCAAAAGTTATGATGGTTTCGGCAAAAAGCCATCGAAAACCATATTTTGGGCCCAAAAAGGGTTAAAAACCCAAAATTTTTTTTGTCAGTTTTATTTAGGTTATAAAGGGTAAAAACATCTTTCAGAAAAGTCAAACTGACACTTCCTACCCCAATCCGCCGTCTGTTTATAAATTATCGGAATTAAATCCAGTCTATACTGATACTCTCCGGGTGCATCATCCGATGACATCTGTTAAAAAGTGATTGCAAATTCGAATACACACATATTGTATTGTATTTTCTGGATTATAGCGTTTCATGAAGGGACAAAGTTATCGAAGACAGAAATATTGTTACTGATTGATTCAGTCTTCATTAGCAACAGAAGGATACATTTCCACTGGTGCCAATAATTTCAAAAGATGACAATACATACATACATGACAACAATGAATGAAAATGGAAACGGAGATTACACAAACATGAACACATAGATAGATTCAATTAAAGGTAGGCCTACAATTATAGTTGAATAATTGAACAGAGAAGCGTGAAATAGCACACCGTAGTTAGCCTATTCACTAGTCCTATAGATATATCTTATATAACTTATATCTTATATATATATATCTGTTATCGATGAACGATTGTTACGCTTCGAACGGAATATCGTCACATCGAAGATAACAGATGTAATTAAGAAGGATATAAAATATTATCATGAGTTTTCAAAATGTTACTCTCACTGATTTTCAGTTGAACTGCAAGAATTATTGTATCATCTGTATCAATTATATGTTTTGACCTTCACCGCATTCTGCAATAATTTCTGTATCTCTCCTAACTCTTTTCCCACACATAAGCCTTGAATAATTCTCAATGCTATTTTTTTCAACCCTATTAGTCAATCAATGATCACACCCAATTACTATGTACATGTGGAATAATTACTTTTTTTTGTACCATTTTCCCTTCTTTCTTTGTGTACCATTTTTTCGTGCGTACCAACTCATTGTGTAATATTAATATTCATGGCTATGATTGGGTTGTGCTTAATTTATATTTATATTGTATATTATATTGTAATTATAATAATCGATGAATAAATAAAACGAATGAAAAAAATCGTATTGATAAGGATGTCATACTTTTCGAACTGCATGTGAATTATTTGACACCAGCCAAAACATGAATATATGACAAACTATTTTCCAGATGAAAATGAGTGATATGACTGACTATGACGTATCTGACGATGACGTCATGTAATTATTATGACGTCACGTCGTACCACCACCAATTATCGTCTTGACACGACCTCTGACCCGGTCGGTCAAACAGCTGGCACTTGTTATCACACGATCGATCGAACAAAACACGAACGAACCACACTTTTCACAACGAAACCAATCGAATGACTCATGTGATGTTGACTGATCAGCACAATCAGAGTGAATCTGTGTTCTCAGTTCATCACATTCAATTCATGACAATTCAATCGATGAATATATTACATCATATACCTTTTTTCATCAACATTAGAACTTGATGTAGAATCATAGTTTATCAATCAAGGTCTGATTCTAACTTATTCCTCATTTTATTGTTACTAATTGAGATTTTGATTTCATAACCACAATGTTATAACTAATTTTCAATTTTGGCAACTATCATTCCAAATTCATAGTGAACTGGACCTTCTTGGTCACTTACCGTGAAGATGAACAGCCATCACGAATAAATTATTTTCTCTCTCAATTTTCAATGATTCCTCAATACTGTAATTTGATCACTCAGAAAATATAAAACTATGATCATCACTTCATTTATCCACGACCTCCGAATATTTGTTACTCAAATATTCATTTCTATGATTTCTCACTATGATTTGGATTTCTCTCCGCTATCTTCAATGAATTTCCAATTGGAAAATTCAGTGCTAAACTATGTGTACTAACTTTCACTAAAACTATCACTACCACTCATTACTATTTTCACTATATATGATAGCTATATGACTCTCAACAACTACTTCTACAGAACCAGTGAAAATCATGGAATTCTAAAAATAATTCCCAATGAAACGGAAGTGAAAACATCGGATCACATCACTCACAATGGTCGCCATTGATTCTCAATAGTTCAAGAAAGTAGAGTTAGCATTTATTTCTAATTTTTTTTCACGAAAAATTTGAAAATGTAACGTTGTTGAATGAAAATAGAGATGAATATGGGCTATAATTGGGTGATAACTTTTGAACGGTATATAAGACATCAAAATTCCGATACGGTGTGAACACAGGCACGTTGAACATCTTCAGGACGGTTTGAGAGAAACCTATTCACTTATACCGCATTGTCAAGCGTGGGCCTATATACACCTTAATATAAGTTATAAATATGTTTTAGCCATTTACACTTGACAATTATGCAATATGTGTGAATAATGAATCAACTGAACATAACTGAACTAATGAACATGACTGAACTAATGAACATAAGTGAAATGATGAACATAACTGAACTAATGAACATAACTGAACTAATGAACATAACTGAACTAATGAACATAACTGAACTAATGAACATAATTGAACTAATGAACATAACTGAACTAATGAACATAACTGAACTGATGAACATAACTGAACTAATGAACATGACTAAACTAATGAACATAACTAAACTAATTAACATAACTGAACTAATGAACATACCTGAACTAATGAACATAACTGAACTAATGAACATACCTGAGCTGATGAACATAACTGAACTAATGAACATAACATAACTGATGAACATAACTGAACTAATGAACATATCTGAACTAATGAACATAACTGAACTAATGAACATATCTGAACTTATGAACATAATTGAACTATTGAACATAACTGAACTAATGAACATAACTGAAGTAATGAACATATCTGAACTAATGAACATAACTGAACTAATGAACATAACTGAACTAATGAACATAGCTGAACTAATGAACATGACTAAACTAATGAACGTAACTGTGTTTCCTCTGTATCAAAATCTCGATATCTCAACCGTTTGAAAGTTATCACCAAAAACTTGTATTCCGGTAAATCGGCTTCCCAATTCCCTCTTGTTTCATATTATTTAATTTGTCTCACAGGTTCTACCTACACCCAAATTCCATCCACGAAATATTCATAATGAGAAGCATGTAGCTTGAATTGATCTGAACTTCATGTAGGTCTGTTTACAGAATCATGTTCGACGTTAGTGAACACAAGTATGGTAAACTACCCGTGTGATCGTGTGCCTATACTTGGACCCACGAGAGTTGGAGCATGGCTGCCAATATGACAAACACAAACACCACCGCCATATTTGCCCGTGAAATTGTGACACATCTCAAGGGTTGATGAATTATCATTCGAAACACAACCACATCTTTCGAAATGACTGGATTTTTCGAAACTGCCGCGAGTTTCTCTTCAATGACGAAAAGTTTTAACAGAAATTGTACAAATATTCAGTTTGTAGTCGACCTTTATCTTTCGTGGAAACAAGTCAAGTTGGTTACTGTTACTTCTGATGATCACGAAAGTCTCTCTCTCTCTCTCTCTCTCTCCCTCTTTTTCTGTTGCTCATCAGTAGCTCTATCATTTTCATAAAACATACAATACACAATCGCTTGAGAACATTTACTATTTCAATGTTTCTCTATTCAGATCATGTCATATTATTTCTCTGAAGAAAAAACTCAGAAGTCAGCGATCATTGCTCATCCAACAATAAAACCTTTGATAATTCATCTCGACATCGTCACAGTTCCCCCCTCCCCCTCCCCTTTCTCCCTCCCTTCGAGTTGATTCATTAATTAAATCATTGTACTCGGCCGTTGAGAGATGATCTGAAAGAGGTACGACTGGTGTGTAAAAAAAGCCCCCCCCCCTCTCGCCCCCCTCCCCCCCCCCCGACCGACCGGCCAAGCAGAACCCAAGCAGGGGTTGTTTAAAACCTAGGGTTAATCTCACAACCCCAGACAGACAGACACCTTTCATGCTAGATGTTTCAGATGATTATACACAATCAGGATTGGTGGGTCGAAACTTATGAACGTTTGTGTTGATGTATAGGGGAGACACCCGATCGATACCATAGTAAACCATCGAAAAACTGAAATACATTTTATTATATAATGGGTATATATATTTTTAATTAGGGTAACCGAGAAGGGAGACTTTATGACTGGTATCCAAGGCAAATGAAGGATCGAAACACCCGTATATGATGTTGATGTAGGCTGGGGGACTTGTCGTTTGGAACCCTCAATTCTAGTCAAGCTTGTGCTTTTAGTGTAGGCTCTAATGTGTTTCATCCTCAGTAAAGTTTTTTGTTGTTGTTGTTGAAACCAAAGGGTATATAGTTTTTTTAATCACCAGTGAAATAAATTTTTTATATTCATAAACGTCATTTTGTGGTTTGCATCTGAGGTCGGTGCCATGGAGCGGACTGTCAAGTTTATGACACGGGGCTAAATGATTGTGGGATGGAATGTATAAAAAATTAAGTTGGTCAATTACGTTTTTTTGTTGTTGTTATGTTTGTATCAAGCTCGAGAGCGGGCACAGCTTGATCGTACAGTTTTACAGCGCTGCCTGACGTGACTAATGTGAACTTCACTCTCTCGCAATAAACTCACTGTCGCAAATATTAGAGGTTACATTTATTTTAGTAATTGAAATAACTGAAATGAATAATGTGGAGCTTCCATTGGTATAATTTTTTAGCTTCAAGAAAGCTTCATTTTTTTAAGGAACCTTTTTAATTCAATTGTATGAGTTTTTTTAATGAGAAAAAGAAATATGTTCATAAGGTCTGATGAATCGATTGAAAACATCATACTTAAATGCATGAAAACATCATCAAAATACATCGGAATTATTGTAACCAATCCATCGTGAGACTCAGTCCCGGTATAATTTTTTCTTGTGATGTGAGAAAAATTACTATATTCCAAAATCAAGTGGATGCGCGATTACCGTTATTTATTGTGTCATTTCATTATTGCATCGAACATTTTCAGCTCTAATACGCTTGGCAATATTATGTGATATACTTCAAATTGATATAACTTGAATCATCTTGATATTTGTGAGTCTTCTCCATTAAGAATGTGAGATGATTATATTGTTTGCTATAGGTTATACAGAGATGTGAATGAGCTGGTGGTAATGCTACTATGATTTGATGATAAATGAAAGGACGTTTACAAAAACCCATGCCTCATACGGGACTCGAACCCACGCTACACAATGACTTCATTTTATGAAGCATCGCCTCAGCTGACTGAGCTACTGACGGCAGCTCTGTGGATTGAGATCTTCATATCTCATACCGTTCGAAAGTTATCATCAAAAACACTGATATTTCTCTAGAATGACTCCCACGCACTCTTAACGACCCCACCAACAGCTAGGTTATTAGGGAATCTCACTGGTTCTCACACTTCAAGCAAATCTTATATTCTCCTTTTTTGGTCTGTATTATAAATTCTCTCCCAAGATTCCACATAGTATAAACGTTCAAATAAAATTATCACATAATCAATAATATTCTATATTTTGGCATGAAATGAACGCATTTCTTGGCTTTCTATCTGAAGAATCACCCAACAGATCCTGCACCCTGCCCTCCCTAAGGGTGTCTACCCGAACCTAATGACGCGTCTGCGCATAGCCCTTCTCCCCCCCCCCCCCCCCCCCCCACGGCCCCGCGGTGATCGTCAAAGAGCTTCACACGAGCTAGCGGGATCGTCAGTAGCGGTCCGACCGTCGAGTTGAACGGTGCGTAGTTCTTGTGCGCGTCGACCCGATATCAACCCGACACTTTCAGTGATAAAGTCAGAAACTATTCAAAAGATATTCGAATTCCATTACAAAGACTGTAGAATCGTTTTATTAATTACCGTGAAGTGTTTTGGGTTTTAACGTTTTTTTTTTCGAGTGTGAAATTTTTGACATTCCAAGTTGATAGTCAAAAAATAGCGGGAGTAGATGGTTTTTCGGAGATTTTGATTACAAATGAAAAATATTCGAGAACAAAAACTGTGACTTCATTCATAAAAATTGTGTACCTTGAAATTTGGAAATTTTAAATATTGTGTTTTGATAAGTTCGAAAATTCAAAGTTTGCAGTTAAAACTGAAGCAAAGTTTTTCGGATACGCGGCAACAAAATGATATAAGTGACTCATTCATGAATATTGTATATCTTGAATTTTGAAAACTTTAAATATTGTGTTTTGATAAGTTCGGCAATACAAAATTCGAAGTCAAAAACTGAGAAATGATTTTTGGATGAAAATTATATACCGGTAAAGCATTTTCGTTCGTCAAGTTTCAAAAATCATCTTCAATTATTTCAATTGTAATTTATACCCGAGATGAAATGTTAAACGATCGCTCATTTGCCATCTGCCGTTCCTGTCACAAGTGACATTTCCTGATCTGTTTCACTGCCTGTTAGATGAATCCTGACACTGAATATTACAACGAAAATATGTGTCGTCATTTTCCATGTGACCGTGATTAGTGTCCAAAAGTCCAAACACAGAAAAGTGGAGTTGAACAAACATGACATGCCGTGGTGAATAATTTACAATGACACGACAATTATTCCGAATACCAGAAAAACATAAATAAATAAATCCCGTTCTATCTAGATCAGAATCTATCCGATTTTAATTGGCAGCAACGGATTAAAATCAGTGACGGGAAACGACTGAAAAAATGTGTATTGATAAAAATGTCATTAAAATCAACTATACAAATTAAACGATATCATTATAATCAATGAAACAATTATACAACGGAAACAACGAGCTGTCGATGTTGGAATTGTCACGCGCATGCTATGAGAGTCGTTAAGCCTCCAACGGCGACGTCGGGACAAGTGTATATGTAGCGCGCACCGACGGCCACTTACGCCAGTACGACGCTAGACGCCGTCGAGGAAGGTCGTCACCAACCTCCACTTCTACATCGCGGTCCTCGATAAAACAGGATTACTGTGTATTCTAAAACCGTGTTCCAACTAGGAATTTTCGCGTGTGTTCTCAATTAAAACAAGTGTTTTCAAATAATGAATTAAAATAATTATAAAAGTTCCGATTGAAAATATAATGCTGATTTATTTTCATCATAAATTATGACGTACAACATCGCAACAATGAGTGTAAGTGTTTATTTATTCATCGTCGTTTTGTCTTCGGTGGAAATCCGCAGCGAAATAATGACGACGCCGATAGCGACGGCACCTCCACTCCGATACGAGGCGCCCGACGATTGCCAGTGGTGGGTCCGCGAGAACCCGGCCGGCGGTGCTGACGAGGTCTCTCTCACGTGCAAGCTCCGCACCATCAACAGCGAGTTCGACACGACCAACTTCAGCGTCATCCCCTCGGAGCACACCACCTCGCTCCGCATCGAGTGTAACGACGTCCTCATGTCGCGGAGCTCGCTCGACGACCGGAGCTTCGTCCATCTGACGCGACTCCGCGAACTGATCCTGGACCACTGCAAGCTGGGCAAGTGGCCAGCGGGCGTCCTGACAGGACTCAGGGACCTCAGGAACCTGACGGTCAGGACGAGGAACACGGACTGGCCGGCGATGTCACTCGAACTATCCGCCGACAGTTTCCATCCCGTACGACAGCTCGAACGACTTGATCTCAGTTACAATAACATCTGGTCGTTTCCTGAGAATATATTCTGTCCGTTGACGAATTTGGTCAGTCTGAATATGAGTCGTAATCGGCTACAGGATATCAGTGAGGTGGGATTCCGGGAGAAGGCGGCGCCTCCGCTGCCGTTGATAAGCACTCCCGATGACGGCGGTGAGAATGCAGAGTCTGAACCACCCAAGTCGACGATATCCAGCCCGTGTAGTCTCGACATACAAGTGTTGGATTCCTCTTTCAACCACTTCGTCCTGATGCCGACCAACGGTTTCAGTGCGCTGAGGCGACTCAAGGAGTTACATATCCACGACAACGAGATCTCGATGGTCGCCGATCGAGCACTGGGAGGTTTGAAAAGTCTGCAAGTTTTCGATTTATCGAATAATAAAGTTGTTGCTTTACCGCCTGAACTGTTTCGTGACTGTGCACAAAATATCAAAGATATTTATCTACAGAATAATTCCATAAGTGTTCTTGCACCCGGTCTTTTCGCTAATCTCGGTCATTTGCTATCGCTAGATTTGTCAAGGAATCAATTAACCAGTGCTTGGATTAACTCGGGAACTTTCTCAGGTCTGATCAGGTTGGTACTATTGAATCTCTCCAATAATCGCATCACGAAACTAGACACTTCTTTTTTCAAAGATTTGTACACCCTCCAGATCTTGAACCTCCAGAACAACCTCCTCGAAACAATTCCCGCCGAGACGTTCGCCCCGATGAACAATCTCCACACTCTGACTCTGTCATACAACCGCATCACCTATCTGGACGCGTATTCCCTCAACGGTCTCTACGTTCTCAGTCTGTTCGCCCTCGATAACAATCTACTGGAGGGGATCAATCCGGATGCGTTCAGGAACTGCAGCAGTCTTCAAGACTTGAACCTGAACGGAAACGCTTTGACATCGGTCCCACTAGCTCTCAAAGATATGCGGCTATTGAGAACGGTTGATCTAGGAGAGAACTCGATATCGAGCTTAGACGAACCGGGATTTTCTGGTATGACGAATCTTTATGGGATGAGATTAATCGGTAATCAGTTGACGACGATCAAAAAGAATATATTCGGTGAACTACCCTCGTTACAAATTTTGAATCTTGCGCGTAATAAGATCAAAAAAGTCGAACCAGGTAGTTTCGACAAGAATACAAAACTTCAAGCGATTCGTTTAGACGCGAACCAATTGTCCGACACGAACGGTCTCTTCGTCGACATGCCCAGCCTCGTCTGGTTGAACATCTCCGACAACCTCCTCGAGTGGTTCGATTACTCCGTCGTGCCGCGCGGCCTCCTCTGGCTCGACCTCCACAAAAACTCGATCAAAGAACTCGAGAACCACTACGACCTTGACGAGGAGTTGCACATCCAGACGCTCGACGCTAGTTTCAACAAACTGACCAGCGTCAACGCGGCGTCGATTCCCGACTCCGTCGAACTGCTCTTCCTCAACGACAACCTAATCAACGCCGTCGAATCGAACACGTTTATCAGAAAGACGAACCTCAGCCGTGTCGACCTCTACGCCAATCAGATCGTCAGCATGGATCTGAACGCGTTACGCTTGACGCCCGTGCCCGATAATAGACCGTTGCCGAATTTTTACATCGGAGGCAATCCTTTCCAGTGTGACTGTACCATGGAATGGCTCCAGCGGATCAATAAGCTGGACCATCTACGCCAGCATCCCCATGTTATGGATCTAGAAAGCATATACTGTAAACTACTGTACAACCGACATCGCACGTATATCCCTCTGATCGAGGCAGAGTCGTCTCAGTTCCTTTGCACGTACAAAACGCACTGCTTTGCGTTGTGTCATTGCTGCGATTTCGACGCGTGCGATTGCAAGATGACGTGCCCGACCAACTGCACGTGCTACCACGACCAGTCGTGGTCGGCGAATATCGTCGAGTGCGCCGGCATGGAGTACACGAAGCTGCCGAGTCGGATACCGATGGACGCCACCGAGGTCTATGTCGACGGCAATAATTTCGGTGAATTGACAAGTCATTCGTTCATCGGTCGTAAAAACCTGAAAGTTTTATACGCGAATAACTCGAATATTGCAGCGATATATAACGATACTTTTACAGGTTTGAGACGGCTCACCGTTCTCCATTTGGAGAACAATCACATAAAAGAATTGCGAGGTTTTGAGTTGGAAAGCTTAGATAATCTTCGAGAGCTTTATCTCCAAGGCAACGAGATCCATTATATCGATAATCGCAGTTTCACCCATCTCGAACAGCTCGAAGTGTTACGAATCGAGAATAATCGACTGAATCGATTTCCGGTGTGGGAGCTCAGCTTGAATCCGTACCTCGTCGAGATCGGACTCCGCGACAACCACTGGTCCTGCGACTGTCAGTATCTGCACACGTTCCGCACGTGGCTGCAGGGCAACTTCGACAAGGTCGTCGACGCCCGTCGCATCAACTGCATCATCAACAACGTCACCAATATCCCCGGTCCCCCGCTTGCCGACTTCAACGCGACGTCGTGTGCCGCCTTCACAGGTGGCTCCACCGCCGTCGTCGAGAACAAAGTCATCAACGACTACCTCCCCCTGTTGCTAGTGACGCTGTGTCTGTTTCTCACCGCGACGGGACTCGTCTGCGGTGCCTTCTATTACCGACGCGAACTCCGCGTCTGGGTTTATTCCCGATGTGGTTTACGTATGTGCTACAAAACCACGGCGTTCGAAGAGGAACAAGATCGTGACCGTCTGTTCGACGCGTACATCAGTTACTCGGTGAAAGACGAGGCGTTCATCAGTCAAGTCCTCGCGCCAGGACTCGAAGGCGGAGAACCTAACTATAGACTATGTCTCCACTATCGAGACTTTAACGTATCCGCTTACGTGGCGGATACGATCGTAGAGGCGGTGGAATCCTCTCGGCGAACAATCGTCGTCTTATCTAAAAACTTTCTCCATTCAGAATGGTGTCGTTTCGAGTTCAAAAGCGCCCTCCACGAAGTACTGAAAGACCGACGGCGTCGTCTTATCATAGTCGTGTTAGGTGAACTACCCCAGAGGGACTTGGATCCCGACATGCGGTTGTATCTGAAAACGAATACGTGCATAGAATGGGGCGATCGCAGTTTCTGGCAGAAGTTGCGGTTCGCGATGCCCGACGTGAAGAAGTCGTCGTCCTGCGAGACGAGTAGGTCGTCGATGATGCGGTGTCAGAGGTCGAACGTTTACTCGTCGGCGTCCAGTCCGACGCTGTCGCTGCCGTTGCCACCGCAACCGCCTGGCGGGAAGCTGTTGCCGCCGTTCCTGCATCACCAGCAGAATAACCTGCAGTCGGGCGACAGGAGGCCGCAGCCTCTCTGGGCGTAGCGGATACAGAATAAAAGGTAAGGATCAGTTTATAACGATGTTTATGCATATATTGATCACCGTCTAAAAATTATTCACTCCAATCATTGAGTTGGTGAATATTCTCACGGGACAGAGTGGCAGAACCCTTGTTGAACAGTTTACATACCTTGGTCTTGGTAGTGTTACGCCTAGTAATCCTGCTAGGAGCGCTGGGACCTATAGTGATCCAGTTATATTGTATACATTTCAAAAATTGTATGCTTTGAAAACGGTTATCGGTACAAAAAAAAAATTGTTTTTCTCCTAATAAAGCTACAGTGAATTCTGGTGAATGTAATAATGGAGAATGACTTAAGCTCCAGTGATAAGAACACAACTTAAAAACGGAAGTACGTTAGTGAAAACGATATAAATCTTCAATTGAACACCTGAGAATCATTTCAACAGATAAAACTGATGATAAACGGCCGATAAATATATTCACAGACAAATCCAGAAAGGCAAATATATACTGATGTAATTTTTTCATTATTATGGATGTCAAACTTACTGAACTTCATATTCAGAAATGTGTGTGAATCAGTCAATATCACCCAGAATATGTTGAAAGATGTGTAATAATAAGGTCAAATGTCATGTAGATAAGTTGAGACGCTCCATGACCCCGATGCACAATTTATATTAATGACTTTATGTTTATACCCATGCAAAGTTGTATGAGGTATAGTACTTCATCATGTTGAATTGTCTCAGACGTTATCAAGTAGACTCGAAACAGCCGACATTTGGTGTTAATTGATAGAAGAGACGGCCGATCAACTCCATCAAGATAGTTTCACCACAGATAAGTCGTTCGTTTACAGTGATTCATGAATGGCGTTTTTTCTTGTTATGTTGGCTACATGATAAATGGAATGGAGGGTTCATTATGAGTTTTATAGCAATATGCAAGTAAAGAGAGTGGGGATATGTTACATTTTATTATGAAGGGTGAGAAGGTACCAACTGTACCAAAACCAGAAAAAACAACTGTCCTGAAAATGAGCTGTACTGAAAATCAGCTGGAATAAACTTGTACTATCGATCAACCTGTACAAAATATGAAGAGGGCTGTATGGCTTCTTTCTTCTACAATTTTGTTTCGACAAAAGCTCACCCAGCTAACCCTAACCATCACTAGAATAATCCACGAATCAAATCGAGTAATTATTTGTGGAGTTGACTCAACTTCAACTTTTGTACAGGTTGTTCGATAAGTAGAAGTTGGTACAGTTATGGTACAGTTGGTTGTTGGTACGGTTGGTCTCTTTTTAGTACACGTCATCAGTTTTTAGTGCAGTTGGTCGATTTCTAGGACAGTCGCTTTTCAGTACAGTTTGTTCCATCTCAATGAAGTCATATACATTTTTTGACGAGCTTTAGCAAGGATTCAATTTGACATACTGAAAAAAATTGGTGTTCGTTCCTATGTTTTTTTTTTTCGTTTTTTTTTATGTTTTTTTGTCGGTTCTCCACAGGTCAAACGGCCACAGCTATCAACTTCAAACTTTTTAATTATGGTTCCTCATCTAGCTTAGATCTGTATAGTTTTGTGGCATTATCGGATATCAACTTTTTTTTATGAATTTTAGAAATTTCAAAAATACCCATTAGAATAACACGGCGGAAAAAAATTTAAACATTTTTATTTAAAAAAAAAAATGAAATTTTGTGTGAAGTTGAATAACATCTTGATACACATTTCTGGGAATTCTCAGCTTGATCGGGTCAACCATTTTGAAGAAAAAACATGAAATGTGCTAAATTGGTACCACTCGAAGCCGTTTTTACCCATTTATAACTACTAAAATGTTACCCATTTGGCGAATTTAGGCAAAAGTTTGGCAATGAAGTCGACACATACTATTACTTTCCGCTCATCTAACAACGCGTATAGGCCTATAGCGTTTTCCTAGTTAAATAAACACCACATGAAAGTGTTCCGTTGCGGTCTTTGAAGGCGTTCAAGATTGAATAGGACCTCTTGTTTTCGTGTGTGCATTTTAGTTGAACAAAAGTGAACGTTTTTCTCAATGTGATGAGAACGTCTTTGATGATACGCCATTCGTTTTTATGCGCAATTACTGTTCAAACGAAACCTGAAAATCCGAAAACATTTCGTTCCAACATATCAATTCACTGAAAGTTATCTGAAATCTTAGTAATCCTCAAATTATTGACGACTCGCAGTCTCCGCCCCCATGACGTCAGAAATCATACCGTCCAATCAACAAGGCTGTTGGAACTGTGCTAAAATTCAAATATCCAATCGGGGTATCTCTAAATGACTACAAATGATATGATCCACTGGCTGACTGGTGAAGCCACGCCCTCTTGAAGTTGTCAATTGGATTACGAATTCACCACTAGTCGTTATAGTGTTTGTTTAATTCGGTGTATTATTCCATCATCTTGCAGACAAACCTTTCAGAAGCTTTGTAGATATTCTTGAGAATGTTTATGTATTTGTTATTCTTTTCTTGTGACAATTGAAAAAATATATACTGATATTATTTCGTTGAATGATATGACTGATGGATTAAAAGAACATTCACGATGACTTATCAACGAAACAATCATCAATCAATCATTGATTGAAATAGTTAATTGGGAAGTGAGCCTCGGAGGTGAGTAAGTATATCTTGGAGAGACAGTTTCAAGAGATGAGACAATCGTTTTATTCATTCATAAACAACAGAACTTAAAACAAAACCATTGTTACCATATTATTGTTGAGGGTGGAACGAATAGAATCGTCTAGACGGTACACCACAAGGGCGATCTCATCACCTCAATAAATGGATGATAATCAGATAACTTACTAAGCAAATATGAATCTTGATGTAATAGTTTCAGAAGTTAAAAAAATTGAAACATTTGCAGAACATTGGGATTTTAATACTGGGAGCTTTTCTTTTTATCAACATCGAAAACTGGATGGATTTGTGCGAATACGATTTCAAAGCGGCGGCTCTTGGTTGATTTTATACTTCGAGGAGGTTTTGTCACCATATAAATAATTGTCCATGGGCTATTTCCGATTGAAAACAATGAAT
>OZ023329.1:17325888-17330888 GCA_964007535.1 Brachyptera risi | reverse complement strand
TCTCCATTCAGTTTCCATCTCTCCGTTCTTTTTTTTAATCTAGATAAATAAAACTAAATATACAGCGCCTCCCCCTTCCCCCTACCACCGGCTAGACGACGTAGTGGACCAGCATCCGCGCGAGATGAAGGTTCCGAGCGACCGTCTCCCCCATCTGACATCACTGGCGAACGGGTGGTTCAAGCCATCATCTCGCTCCAGTGAAACAGTTCACTTCACACAGACCTTTTCTCCAGATTTATATATTATTTTTCAAAAATAAAGTAACAGAATGGAAGTTTCTAGAAGAATGCGGGTTCTTGGCCCGGCGGGGGTAGCAATTTATTTTTACTCAATTTATTCAAATACGCAGTGTGGTTTTTAGGCAAGATTAAATCTCAAGTTTTTAGAGTATGAAAATCATTAAATTATTTCGTATCAACGATTTCTATCGTTTTTATTATAAGCAATTAAAAACTGATTCAATTTCTTGGTAAAAGTCGTAAAAGTTGATTTCTAAAGTTAGTTTTTATTATCTATAAAAATTCATAGAGTAAAGTCATAAAATGGGTTGGGGATAGCCACAAAGAGGGTTGAGGAAAGGGGAAAGAGAGTGTATATAGAATGGTTATACCGTAGGTAAATAAAATGGATGGAAATTAAAAAAGCTTTCAAAAATGACAACAGAAGAGCCACCCAGATTTTGTATTTTAGTATCGTCCTGACATGGCCTCGGTGGTTCATAGGGACGTGTATGATTCGAATGATGGTTCTTGCTGTGTGATTCTGGATAGAAACACGAACAGAATCGAATGATGTCTACGCGACAACTCAGAAAAATGACTGGTTTTTGATGACGAATAAATGAATTATAACTTATTTCCTGAAATTGAGATGATGAATTCTGTGTTGTCTCTAAAATTATAGGGAGAAAAATGTCGTTATTAGGCGTCAAAATCTAGTCTCATTGTATAGTGATGCCATTCAAGACACAAGAGTTTCATGGTTGGGGTCAGTTTGGTAAGGTTTTAGACTCTGTTTTTGTATCTTTGTTTTGGTCTTGTATTTTTCCTTCTCGTATTCTGCGTAGGCTCAGTTGAAGACGGCTTATGCTGCATTTTTCTCGAAGAAAAAGTTATATTTCACCGTTCATTTTGCCATAATTGAAGTAAGTTCAGCTTAGTTCTTTACGTTTGAGTTCAGTCCTTCACGTTTAAGTTTAGCCCATTACGGTATTGTAAAGTCGCTATAGCCGGTCAGTAAAACTCACGGGAAGTTTCACATGATAATGGAAAAAAAGTCAGCAGAGATTAATTCGTAGTTTAATAATTCGTCCGAATTTCCCCTCTTTGTAATAATATCCCACAAACAAGTACCGTTCTCATCACAATATAATTTGATCACACTCTGTTTTGTTTCTCCTATTTTTTTTTTATTTATGAAAAATATTCCGAAATCCTTGTCGAAAAAAGGTTGTGGCTGTAATCGGAGAAGCTTCGGTTTCACACCACCAGGGCCATTAAAAGCGCCAAAGTGTCAAGTTACGGGAGCAGATGCTACATACAAAAAGTCTGAGAGCTTTTTTTTTTGTCAGGTTGTTTTATATTTTATGTAAAAAAAATTTGTCGTAGAGAAGTCACAACTGTTGTTGCTTGGACCTATCATCTGCGTGAAGGTTTCGATCGACCGTCTCTCATCGGGGTTAACCATAACGGTCGGTAGTGTCGATACGTCAACATTAGGTTATACACCCGGGTGAAAAAAAGCTTTGTGGAATATTTATTTTGTTCAGGAAGAATTAATTTCAGAATTGAAAATGTACAGAACTATTGACATCGTATAATCGATAATCCCCGGTGTATTCAACATCCACTGGAGATTGGTTTCGTAATCGTTCAGATTAAACCCAGATATAAATCCATTAGCACACTGCATTTCATTCAGGTATTAGCTCATTGAGCTCACGACCGAGCTTCTAATACTGAAATATAATGTATCATAATTATATATTCATAGTTTTTCGAATATGACATTTTGTTTTGAAAAAAAATTCCTAGTGCTAGAATAATTCACCGATTTATCTATAGTATTCATATCTCTCACAAATAATTCAACCATCGCTAGTTTTGTATTTCTTTTTCATATTTGGTTATTTTACCGAACAGAATTGAATGGATATATGCTCAAAAATATGTAATACCTTGACAGTTACAACAAGATGTAGCCCATGTAAAATTCGTAAAATACTCCGATTGGATAATTAATTTGATAATAAATTAAAAAAATTGATTCAGGAAATTCTGATTCCATTAACCTCATAATGGCACGGATAATAATCAGTTCGAATCTAATATTTCTTGAAGCGAAAAATATCACAAATTGGTGAAAAATATGTTTACATGAAACAATCTGATATAGGCCCATGAGTCAATAATATGATCAATAGATGAATTCATGTTGTATCATCAAACTAATAAGTTGTATGAATGATATCAACTAATCATTCTGAAATATACTGGAATATTTTGTGTTTGACATTTACCTGTGAGTGTTGCTACCCTCTTCAATAAAGCCCGATGAAATGCCCAATGAGAAGGGTAGTTAGTTAGGGTTTGAACTGGACAGATGTTCTGTACAAGTAATACTCGCTATATATGTAGTCTATAGAGACACAGTGATGGGGGAAGGGGGGGTAACCGCAACATTGCCTATCGTCCAAGGGGGGGTAGTGGGGGTGAATAACTAATAAGCCCATTCAATACATTCAGACTAGTCGTGGAAAGTGCACACTGGAGTACCGGGAATGGAGGGTTGATGAAGGGGGAGGGGGGGGGGGGGGGGGGGGGGAGTGCGGGCGTGCGATTAACTATCCAAAATTATACAACAATGAATACGTGCTTTGATTATTAATTTGGAAAGAGAGGAATCTGAAACTGAAATATTTGCGAGTTGAAAAAAGATCCCTTTATATATAGAGAGACGAGCGTGTTTATGTTTAGTCATTTTGTTAAACATTTTTTTATCTATGGAATCTTTTTTAATAAGGATAATATTCTGCATGTGGATGTGCGCACACGGACACACGCATAGAGTGAGGGTATACTAAAGTTCACTCTAACTCCGTCTTCTTTGTCCCTCTCTCTCCATTTTTCTACCTCTATCTCTTTTTCTCTCCCTGTCTCTCTCTCTCTCTCTCTCTCTCTCTCTCTCTCTCGCTCTCTCTCTCTCTCTCTCTCTCTCTCTCTCTCTATCTATGTTCTTCTTCTTCTTCTTCTCCTTCTTCTTCTCCGCTATATTTCCCCCTCTTTCCACCCTCCCATCCATTCTCTCGATCACTCTCTCTTTGTTTCTTTCTCTCTCTCTCTCTCTCTCTCTCTCTCTCTCTCTTCTTCTTCCTCCATGTTTTTCGCCCTCTCTCTGTCTCTCTTTCTTTCGTTTTTGTATCTGGTTTTCCGTATAATTGGATGGAACCAATTATGATTTCTTGACTAGATTGGGTTTTTCGTTATTATTTTAACAAGGCGTGCGCGCGCATCTCAACCCTCGGAATTTGTTTCTATTAACCATTTGGACCAACTCGTTTTTCTCGTCCACACATTCGACCGGCTGTCTTTGGTCGTCTTGATACATAGACGAGCGACAGTTTCCGATCCACTCAACTTTTTTTTTTAATCAGAACAAGTTTCAAGGTAGCGGTTTGTCATCGACATATTTAACGAGCAATTTATTATGTTTATAATCATTATTTTAACTAAAAGTTAATTTCACTGATCGATTATCGGGCACATTTTTTCCATCATTCTTTGGTAGCAGAAACTGGTTCAAACACCTTATCGTCAAAGGTGAACCAACAATCGTCTCCTCCATCTCTCGTTTATACAGTTTTCAATTTGTATTTTCAACATGTAACAGTATTACACAAATTAGTATAACGACATTCCTAATAATTATGAAAAAGTTGAGCCACTTGTCGAAATTCAAATTAGTTTCTCGTCATCAATTACAAATAATATTCCGCGATTGTTGATTTGATTGTTGTGTCGTGTTGCGTAAGTAATCAACTAAAGAGAACCGACTCCGTTGACTCATTGCGTTGTGCGTATGCGCAGTGAACACAGTGTTTTACTTGTTGCTGACAGCTGAGAAAACTGTTGAGAAATTATCACAGATGAGGAATCAAAAAGGATTCACGTTGACTTTTCACTTGAAGTTGATCCTGAATTAGTTCCTATACATGGGCCTATAGTCGATTGAGCGAAATATCAGTTTTTGTGATTGCAACTTCTGAACGATATGGAATAACAGCATCATGATGAGGGGAAACACGGATATTTTAAACTACTTCAGAGACTTGATCAGGAAAAAATGATTTTGTATCAAGTTTCGATGTTATACAAAAAAAAAAAAATACTTTCAAGATAGTATAAGTTATGAATATTCAACTCCTACAGCAAGATTGAACTGAGAAACGTGCTCGCTTAAATACGCGGATGCAGTCCTTTAGCATACATTTCTGATTCAGATTATGAGATTTAATTAAAATCACACGTATTTCAGAACACTTGAAAAATTGAAGTTTATATGTCATGGGATAGATCGATTTTTCTCCTCTATCATATGTCGACAACAAGAGATCGGGTCATTTTATATATCGATTTTCATTTCATCTTAATTTACGGAAAACTCGATATTGGTCGAGGTGCCGGGTTCTTCTCCTGACTTCTATTTTCTTCAAAACAGACCTTGATTATACACCGTATACATGTGGTCATTCATAGTATATCATCGGTTACCGAGTAGCAATATGACGTTCGCTTTTTTATACCAACTGACTGTTGGAAAACCTTTCGGGTATGAAAACAATTCAACTAAGCTATGATACAGAGAAAATAAATAATTGATGAGTCAATTCTGATTCTTCGATCAGTTACTGAAGTGAATTATATGTCGATGATACAACTATTCATTCTTTGTCAAAATTAGGAATAGAATATCTGGAAAGAGGTTGGGAAATTCAGAAC
>OZ023329.1:17313533-17325688 GCA_964007535.1 Brachyptera risi | reverse complement strand
ATATATATTTTATATATATATATATATATATATATATATATATATATATATATATATATATATATATATATATATATATATATATATACCTCTTGGTTTTTTCATCAACGAGTGAATTGGTCATATAGTGCGCAATGCATCGATCATGGTTCGGGAAGAAGTCCCTAATTTGCGAAGTAGTTTACCGAAGAAAAACAAGGAATGAAAATTTGAGTAATTATGAATCTGAGTCGTCAGTCGATGATCGATTATTCACATCACTTTGCTAGTGAAGTCAAATGACCCTGGGTTCGTTTCCCGCACGAGACCTGGATACCCATGAACATCACACACCTGCTTATGCGTAGCCTACCCTCAAATCACCAGAGTCGTTGAGCAAACAATAGTCATCAAGAAAATATATACAGAAATGCAATTTTTATTACATTTGTAATAATTATATAGAGCAGTTTGTGACTTCGTTTTGAATATACATCATCATACAATATTTTTTTTCCTTGGTATCCTAATTTGAAGTTCACAACCTTCAAATTTGTAATGCTGATGTCTTTAAAATTACCGTGCAAAAACTTTGAAGCGTAGAAGAATCTTCGTCGTACCATCAAAATGCTAATGTTTATCATATAATTATTACTTACGAAATATGTTTGGAGACCCGGTTGATACTTGTATACAAGAAGAGCATATAAAAAACAGTTTCCTATATCATTATTAAATAGATCATAACATTTTATTATACATGATTATAGTGGGTAAATTCGTACCCAGGAATTATGTAAATAATAAAACTATTAGGAATTTTCAGTTTGTTGGCTCCATTTTAATTGCATGTTGATGTTGGTATGACATAAACGGAATAAATGACGGTGTAAAACAGTACATGCAAGTGTAGTACAGTTGGTAATAATGACATTATGTATCTAGTTCTGGCTTGCAGCCGTATCCCGTGTGCTATTACCTGCACGCAGGGTGACAACGTTTAAGAGCGACAAATGAAGTTCATTTTAAATAGGTGACCTTTTATAAATTGTCAGTGATAATCTTCCGTGAGGAGAATGTTTTTATAAGATGATAAAAAATTGATGGATAGAGTGAAAAAATACTTGCTATCCAAATTATTCGAAAACTGAGAAATTTCCGAGTTCAAATCAAAACGTATCAAGATCAGGGTATTTTTCGTGAACTGATCTAGCGATCAGATCAAATCCCATATTTGATAGGATATTAATTCACTCATGATGATCAAACGTTTCATTTTTGCAGTGTCTCAAATTTCTCAATTTTAAATTTTCTTCCCATAGTAAGAAAAAAGTTTCGTTTGGAGAAAACAAAAATATTGTCATGAATTCAAGAACATTTCAATTTGGAAAAAATGATTTGGATTTCATTTTTTCCACCATCAATTCCATCTCTATCTCCATCATTGATTTGAAAAGAATCTTGAAAACTGATAATATATATAACTTATAATGAATAATTATCCTATATATTCTGAACATTTTTATATCGTATAATATGGTAGTAATTTTGAATCACAAATTGCCTGTTATTTAAAACCCAACTGAAAGGTCATCCATTGTTAACCTAATTTAAGAAAACTCAACTGGCCGTGCACATAATATGTCCCAACATTATGTTATGTGACAACATTACTCTCATATCAAATATCACAATATACTTCATTTTCCACATCCATTCAAAAACATCAAGACATCACACAACCTTATTATATTGATGAAAAGCTTTCGACATCGCACACAAACACATACACACACACACAAACATCCAAACAACCAATCACCAAAACCAGTATCCCCGTCATGCGATCGTTCACCGACGCCTCAAGCACCGCTTTACGAACCGACGTCGTTCACTCTTCACTAACGGACGGTCATCTCAGACGCCGCGACGCCCCCTGTGAACTAACACAACGAACAATAGAGTTATGAAGTCTACCACCTTGATAAAGATAAAATAAAAGAACGTGAGATATTGGAGGGGTTGTAAAAAAAGGGAATATTGTAGTACAATAGAGCAGTGTAGTGTAACAAAGTAGAGAGAGATAGATATAGTAATTTGTTATAGACCAAAAAGAGAGAGAGATATAGTTGAAGCGCCTCGGTTCAAGTCTTTGATAGATAAAGGACTAGTTTTTATCGATGCTCGAAAGCATTATCACACAGTGAGGTCGGGTTATTTGATAGCGATGTAAAAAGAAGAGTTTATGGCGTAATGTTTGTTAAAGTACAGCGAAATGTCCGGTGTCCCTAATAAAAGACGGGATAAAAAGGGAAACAGAAGGAGTGATAAAATTAGTGAACACAGGTAATTCGCGTGTATGGACACAGATATAGCATGGCTTCATTCACCAGATAGAACAGAACGGCAGGATAAAACTGAATACAAGAAATGTATTCTGCTGGATGGAATCAATTGGAAAATAACTGATAATACACTCTCTGTAATGGATTCTTCTATTCATTTTCGAGTGCGCGAAATTAGAGAGGCTTGATGGTCTTTCATTTTGTTAAATTCACTTCTCAATTCAAACTGAATATTTCTCGATGGGATGAAATCATGATTCCTCTACAATCATCACTTCAATTGGAATTCCATATATTATATTGGACTATTTTTCTAGAAGTGATTTTGTATTGTGAATGTTGAATATTATATATTCCTAACCCTTCAAGTTGCATTTTGATATGTCACCATAAAAAATGATTCAGCTGGTATCATATCATCTGTATAATGGGTCTACCTACTTCAGAAGAAAGAAATATGAATGAAGGTAAGAGAGGAATAAGAAAGACAAAGATAAAGAAAGAGATGGAGAGAAAGATAGTCCTCCTCATGCAGCACTAAGCTGTGTGAAGTTGGCTCCAGTAAATCTGACAGATCTCTTCTCGGACGTTTGGTTCTTTGCACATTCAAACCAGTCAGTTTGTGGGTGCCCCATCACCCTACATCTACTCCACTCCATTGACCACCACACTGCGGGCACCGACCGTCCGTCTCGCGTATCTCATACCATTGACGACCGGTCGTGTCGAGCCGTCTTGACCACCACACTGCGGGCACTGACCGTCCGTCTCGCGTATCTCATACCATTGACGACCGGTCGTGTCGAGACGTCTCGACCACCACACTGCGGGCACTGACCGTCCGTCTCGCCCATCTCATACCATTGGCGACCGGTCGTGTCGAGCCGTCTCGACCACCGCCCTCTCTAGACCTACCTCCAGCTTGACATGTCACCGCCTCAGAAGGCTGTGACACTCGTTAATCATGCATTACCTGCTGTTCTCGGTTCCCATAGAAACATGAACGAAAAACAACCTTTTATGATTTTATTTCCACTTTAAAAAATGGTCGTTTTATGACAAAGATCTTCATCTTGTACGAACTGATGTAGATGATCTTCTCTTATGATAAGCTGTATTTTTTTCGTATTCAAACTGAGAGTAAAAAAAATATATGAATGATGTGAATGTTCATATTGTAAAATTCAAAAGTTTTTTGGCGAAATGGTTATGGTTTTGACCATCCAATAGTTTATTAATCAATGTATACATCAAAGTTGGATATAATTTATGGTCAATGTGCTTGTTGGATATACAAATCTATAAAATCGTAATTTATTCAAACGATTCTCATCAAAGATCAGCGCACCTCTGTTTATACTGGTAGCAAAAAAATTGGAAAACTGAATTTATGTTCAATTTTGTTCCAATTGATCGTTTACTCATGAATATTGTAGTCGACTTGAGGGTTATTTTCAGTGGACAATGGAAGTGTTCAGTATTACATTTTCTCATTGTTATGACTGACGAATTCAATGATTGTAATCAAATATAATTTCGGGATACCTGATCATTAGATTTTCTTATAATTGATTATGGATGATTTTAAGAGCGTATATGAGTCGATTCATCGAAATATCAGTTTCGAGTTATAACTTTTTTGGACGTTATGAGATATCAAAACTCCATACAGAGGAAACACAGATACTTTTGATGCTTTCAAGATGGCAAGTGACATAATTTTCAACACATAGTGCATGGTCATCAAGCGTATATACAGCTGAAACACACATATTCCAGCTGATATACTCTTGACAATTATTATCCCACATGGATTAAATAGTTATGACATCCCATCTTGGATCAAAAGTCGCTGTGTTTCCTACGTATTAGAATGTTGATAATAATAATGATAATAATAATGATAATAATAATGATAATAATAATGATAATAATGATTGAATCTTTATTTCATCTTGATTGAACAACAAGTTGTTATAAGACAAGTCATAAGTCAACATGATACATACATATAAGGTTAAAAATAAACAGATAAAACTACAATATCAATAAACTATTCTGATAGAAATTCCCATATCTATCCCATGATACATGTAACATATCCCATTGGCCTACCGTTCGAAATTCCCCCCCCCTACCCCCCCCCCCCCCCACCCACCCAACATTTCACTAAATAGACTCCCTTGCACTTCTAAACAGATAAAATGTACAATAACTGTATTTTCCGTACCTCATAGCGAAGCTATATAAACATGTGACTGCCTCCACAGCGAAACACACCACATTATTGATCACCTATCCTGCCATTACTTATCCCTGGGACCCTTCAGGAGACTCCGAGTGGCTCTATATTTATATTCCCGCCAAAACTAACCGCAAGCCATCCATTATTATCGCCGCTACCCTACTTGAGGTACTATCCCCTCCCACATCATAGCTATACATGCATACAATACTTCACCACCAACCATCGGGCGTTTCGAGATTCACATATACTCGGTGATATCGCACGGGACAGCCGGTCGGCAATTAGACACTTCATATATTTATATCAGGTTCA
Source organism: Brachyptera risi (assembly GCA_964007535.1). NCBI lineage: Eukaryota > Metazoa > Arthropoda > Insecta > Plecoptera > Taeniopterygidae > Brachyptera > Brachyptera risi. The sequence goes on along the minus strand of OZ023329.1, from coordinate 17,320,804 downwards.
ACGGCGCTCAGTGATAATGATATAATAATAACGCATTCTCAGTCAATATCGGAAACATATCAGGAAGACATTGTTTCCCCATATAAAAGCCAAGGATGAAAGTTTGGGATCGTTTAACCGGGGCACACCACCAGGACGATCCTACCTTTCCTGATGAATGGTTGAATATCATATAGCTCATTCAATGAATGATAGTATTATATATAGTGATGAATTGAGGGGTGGATAATAATCAATGATGGAATAATAACAATGAGATCTATTAGCGTCGGTAAATGATGAATTATATGATGGGATGATGAAATGGAAGATTATCATATAAGGTGTTTTGGACATCCGCAATGGGAAGGAAGCCACTTCGACCTCTGAAGTTAATCACAAATAACATTAATTGTCGACCATTGGCGGTAGTCGAACCCCAATCTCCTGAATGACAGTTCAGTGTGCATGCAACTGGTCCACCCGTCTCAGTAATAAACTACGCAGTGTAAGAATATCTCATCTCGAACCTCGATGATAATACAATACAAACTGTCACCAACAGGGAATAGGCTACAAGAAAAATGGTCGCTCCTCTTTTGTTAGTTCAGTATATTGGCACACTTGGCCGCCGCGCGGTTTGACAGCGCTAGTGCGGGCGTGACATCAGACAGCTGATTGATCACCTAGAGGGGGAGGGGGGACGTTTTGGCGGCTAAAGCTAGGTCATGTTTTTGCCTCCACCCCCCTCTCTCCCCCCCACTCCCTCATGGCCGCAAAACGTAGACAAAAAGTATAATAATACAGTTTGTGTTGCCGGAGTAAATATGCGGACATTTGTCAAGTCTCCCTGCGAATAAAGAGCTCGTAATTTATGTGTGGGGCTTTTTGAGATGAATGACAAACTAAATGTTTGGAGAGAGAGAGAGAGAGAGAGAGAGAGAGAGAGAGAGAGAGAGAGGGTGGGAGAGAGAGAGAGAGAGAGAGAGAGAGAGAGAGGGTGGGAGAGAGAGAGAGAGAGAGAGAGAGGGTGGGAGGGAGGGTGAGAGAGAAGATGTGACCATTTTTGTTGTTAGAATTTTTTTTGTATCGAATTTCAGAATCATTATTCTATATTAATAGGCCCATATAACAGTGAAATAATCAGTCATCGTCGTCAGAAAACTTCGATGTCTTCATTGATCTTTCTCCGATAAATGATCGAAGACAGTTTTCTTTGCTGATTTTTTCATTGACATATTATGGTCGTGTCACATATACAATGTTTCACTGTTGCTAAGGATGACAAGGTGGGATCGTTCGGACGAGGCAATACAAGGACGATCCACCCCAATAGGAATCATTGAATATATCTTATAACTCAACATTCAACAATTGACTCGTAAATGGTGAAGTAACACGTACAAGCACAGATAACGTGACAATTATTTAATTTGTGAAAATTGTATATGAAATGGTATACATAAACATCAAATAGAAATTCAAAAGTTGTTGTTGGTTATGAATACATGTATACAGAGAAAACTACATTCTCATTCTTGAATTAAATTCTAGCTTCTATACATTCTAATTCACATTCTCATTCACAATTTCTATTTAGAATTTAGCCTACAATTTATAGATATCAAAATTCACTCAAAATTCATTGCTGAATATGGTCACCCGTTATTCATGCGAACCTTGTTGTTGTTGTTGTTGTTGTTGTTGTTGTTGTTGTTGTTGTTGTTGCACCTTGCACGCAGCTTGAACTAACCCAAATGACCCAATATAACAAATCAGCCTATAACCTATAAGCACGGTACACACGAACGATTACAGTTGCCCCAATCGCCAACTAACATGGCTGACCGAATCGGATCGTCGACTTGCCTATGTTCACACGTCGATCATAATCGAACGGCAATCGACGGTCACTCGGTTGAACGTCAATTTCGCGCGGTATCGGAAGTAGCCAATCAGGGACGAGTAATCGCGTCCTAGTCGCGCCATATTTGACGTCACACGATTTCGTGCACGCTCATTGGTTGTTTACTGACAGTTGGACGTTGGCGTTGCCGTTTTTAGAACCTCTCTATCCTCACCAACCCAACTCCAATCAACAGCGATCGAATTGATGGCATGTACACACGAACAATTTCAGGTTGGTTGCCCAAGCCAGTTGGCGATTGGGGCAACTGTAATCTTTCGTGTGTAACGTGCCTTAGACTTGATCAACCCACACCTGGGCCTACTATAATCTATAACAAAACAAAAATTCTGAACATATATAATCCGAACTAAATCCAAACTGAATCCAAACTAAATTCAAACTGAATCCAAACTGAATCCGAACTGAATCCAAACTGAATCCAAACTGAATCTGAACTGAATCAAACTAAAACCAATCCAAAACGTACTTCCGATCGGACAAAAAGCAATTCCAAAAAAATCATCTTTATTCATACAATACCAAATTGAAAGCAATCAAAGTGGAATGATTTATAATAATGGTTCAAAATCCTATTAAATATGCCGTAATTCAACTACATGTATGGAAAAAGTCGTTCTTCATGAAGCAGTGAAGTATTATTTGATAGTCATGTTTTCCTCTTTGTTAGGTTGTTAGACAAATCACAATCAACACTCGTGACTCATAATTATTGTATTGTTGGTAGTACTTGAACTTGTATAAAGTGACATATTGAAGGTCTCTCGGCAACGAAGTGTTCAAGTCACGCTCGGCTTGTTTTTCTAACTTCTTTGACTTTATCTGGCAAACCGACTGAAAGAACATCGCCCGAAACGATATTTCTTGATCTGCTAATCTCTCTTGACCTGCGGGTTGGCGGCTCGAAACGGTCGACTGTCAATTGTTATCGACAGGCGAGACGGTCGCTCGGGACAGTGTTGTATGGGAACGCGATGGTGAAATGGTAATTGGTGACCGCAGGCTAGTGGAACGGAGAATAACATTTAGAAGAGAAGATAAAATGAAAGAAAGAGGCTAATTTTAAAAGGCAGTTCGCGATAAAGAGAGGATATATTGGAAGGAAATGGGAAAAGGCGATATATGTGGTTATGTTTGAGGATGAGAGAGCGTAGGTGAAGAACTTGGAATATTGTATCCACAATGAAATTGTAACGATCTTGAGAGAAAGTCCGAGGACTTGATACTTCGGAAATATATATGAACGCGTTTCTTTCAGTCATTTTATATTCTATTGATATCGAAATCTTGAAATGGAATCAATGTGTCCCAATTGACAATTCAGCTGGGCTTTGGACGAACGTGCTATTGGTTGTTTCAAGACTTCAAGGCGGTCTTGTCAACAATATGAAGAATTATCTGTGGACTATTTGAAATAAAAAACAATGAGCTTTGACACCAGAACTTTGCTGTCTGTGACCATACTTTCACATTGCAGATATGAGTCTTTCAGTTTTCAAATGATGCCGAACAAATTGATAGTATATAGGCCTATAGGCCTAACCCGTTTCTTGTGATATACCCGGGACATTACCAACATTGGTATTGAGAATAAACCAAATACACGAATATTGGTATATCTTTCACTTTGATCTTCCAGGCAATATTCACTTCTTTCCATTGACAGCAGATGTAAAATTCGTTTCTTACAGTAAACCTCATCCTGTGAAAGCCACTATACGGTCGTTTATATATCACGTTGATACTGAAGAAGTGAAGATGTTACGTTGTGGGTAGGTGAAGACCTAGTACAATTATGATTGTGAAGAGCTGTGAAGACTTGAATCTATCGAGAGGAGGTTCGATTGGATTGAAGGTGTTATCCCCATTGTACAGAACTACGCTAAAAGCACAGCCTTCCAAAGCTATTTATTACTGTGGTTAACCAGCTATCTCGACCATTGACAGCTCGAGACGTCCGGTCGTTGCTGTCGGTGTGTAGGGGAGACGTGCGATCGACACGACGCGGCGTCAACAATGTATTCAAGAGAGACGAATTAATCGAAATCGTGAGACAGATCGCCGGTGGTACGAGAGAGAGAGAGAGAGAGAGAGAGAGAGAGAGAGAGAGAGAGAGAGAGAGAGAGAGAGAGAGACAGAGAGAGACAGAGAGAGAGAGAGAGAGAGAGAGAGAGAGAGAGAGAGAGAGAGAGAGAGAGAGAGAGAGAGAGAGAGAGAGAGACAGAGAGAGACAGAGAGACAGATCGCTGGTGGTATGGTCTGGGATAGTGGTGGACAAGGAAAGTGGGCACAGATTGAGGATAAATGCTGGGCCTATAACGTTGTATAAATGCTCTCCAGAAATTTCTGATTGAATACAGAATTGATCATTGACTTTTTTCATCAATTCTAAAACTGATAATTTATATTTGTTTGATGCATTTCACCATATCAATATTCTCTTGGAGTGAGTTGTCATCGTCCTTGTGGTGACTGGTCTGAAAGATCCTACTTTGTCTCAGCCTTAATTGGGGAACCATTTGCTTCCATGTCAAATTTGACATGTTGAAAACAAATCACCGACCTAGAAGCCGTTTTTGGACGAAATTGAACCATTCAACTTTAATCAACAAAAACGAATTTCAAAAAAGTCATACATATTTTTGCAGATAGTGGTGAATTAATATTTTTTGAAGTGAGGGGCTTATGTCGATAATAATATCACATAGTAGTCAGAATATGTGGGCTAATTTATTATGATTTATTATCAATCAGAATCTAAAACTTCGACAAAGTCATTGTTTCCCAGTTGAGACTGAGAACACATGTATGATCGTTCGGACGAGTTACAACAAGGACGGTCTACCACTGAACATATTTCCGTTTTCCATATTTCCGTTCATATTTCGAATTCAGATTCATTTATTCAGTTTCCAAAATCGCTTCGCTCTACTTCTATCTTGTTGTGCGGCCACTTTTCATTATGTCCGGTTTATCCCCACATTGGAATCTATTCGGAGGTACCAACCTTATAGTCAATGTGCATGCAGGTAATGATGCTCCAGTGTATTACAATACAAAAGGATACCAACTCTGAAGCGACAAAAAAACTAGTCTTCTTTGAAGTCTACTTTGTCATGTCGATCTATATACTTCGTGCTGCACGTGTTGTCGGTTCCGAGCGACCGTCTCGTCTATCAATTAGCATCACCGGCAGGGGTTTCGATCCACCGGAAAGAATGGAAGAAAGTAAACGTGATGTGGAAAAGTGAGATAGTCCTGAGAAACGATTATGTGCGCCGTAGATTTGTGCGCAGATTCTTTGATTTTGAATAAAAACGTGGTCGATGTTACAAGTTTTTGATTGACTAGTTTTTATGGAGACGTCCAACATGTGATGTTACGTGAAAATCGAGATCGTAATGAGATGTTTGTGAGAGTGCTTTTATTGGTGAGATATAATATGGATGATACAGTTTTTCCATTCATTCCATTGTGATTCACATGCCCTCTTTAGCCGGACTTCATAACTTTGATAAGTGATAAGTGATAAGTGAACATAATGGGACATGAAATAAAATGATTGATTCATGAAAAAGTACAATATATAATAATTATAATGAGTATTGCCGATGATACAGTTGAAGAGGCAGGGCAACCGGGTAATTTCTGTAACTTGTAATTTGTGATTTATAGTCAGTAACTGTGCCTATACTTGTAAAATGTTGGAAATGTTTTCTTACGATAGGCCTACTATGGAAAAGACGAGAGATAATTGAGTTTTGTATTAGAATGTAAATGAAGAAAACATTCAATGCGTGATTGATTGATCAAGCAACATATTCACGAAGTGAAATTAATCGAACTGAAAAAGAAAATTACCAATCAGTTAGGCCTATATACCTGTGATAAAAAGACAGAAGTAAAGAAAGAGATGAGTCTCCAACACATTGCACCGTACTCTATATTCATTCGCAATTGGTATCTGTAAATTGGAGAGAAGCAACTTTTTTAAATCACCCTCATATACTTGAGTGAGGTACTTTTTCGACTCAAGTATGAATTCACTATCGAATTTCGCTATACAGAGATTAAAAGTTGCCTGCGTGACATCATAATAACATGAGAAATATTGAAATTTAATTAAATTAAAAATCTGTTCGAACGTCTTTATGAATTGATAATTCATAGGCCTATGATGGAGTGTGAATATGATGAGGGGGGGATTGAGAGGAAAGGAATATTTGATTGATAATGGAATGGAGAAAGAATATTATTGAATCTGTCAAAATTGAAACCAATTAGAGTTGGTTTTACACCTCATGCATTCAGCTTGAAGTGTTATTACTGCTTCCCAAGTGAATATATTCGTTTTATATCATTCATGAAAGTACCAACTTTTATTGTTCAGAGGTATAGCATCAACTATAATGTTATTTATAACAATTTGCTCGAGATGTTAATATCTCCAACTTGTAATTTGCACGCGTAAGTTAATGCCCCTTCAGTGGCCTCTTAATTTCAGCCGTAATGCTCATTGCAGGTTTTACACATTCGAAACCATGTTGTGTTTTTCAGTCGGTCGATATTTTTAATTAGTTCAAACTTTGTTTTGGCTTTTGTCTGAAAACTTCGAAGCGCACGAAACACTTTCTTTTGAATTTCACTGAAATAATTGCGTTGGAAAAATTAATCACCTCTTTATCTTTCATCGCGAACATAATATTAAAGAAAACCTTACGAAATGTAAGGAACAAGATGTAAACGGAGGTGAACGAAGGAATTTGTTTCGAGAATGTCTTTAAAAACTCCGTAACATTTGCAGAATCGAAACAATATAAACGATCGCAGAGGCTTTCCGCCTGAGCGTATTGTAATGATACTGCTCTATTCTTTCTCTCACGACGCTAACATGATATCAAAGAAAACCTGACGTAATGTAAGAATCATGATGTGAATGGAAATTCACGAGGGGATTTGTTCTGACGATTTATATGAAAACTCTGTAACATTTTCAGAATCGAACACAATATAAACGATCGTAGTGGCTTCCCGTCTGAACGAATCGTGGTGAAATTGCAATTGAAACTGTGCATAGAAAAAACTTCTCTGATATTTCTCGTCCTCAATGAACATTCACAAATAGGCCTACCTATTGACGAATGATAGAATCCATTATTGGCAAATATGATGGAACAAAAAAAATACACACATATATATATATATATATATATATATATATATATATATATATATATATATATATATATATATATATATATATATATATGTATATATCAAATATATATATATATATTTATATATATATATATATATATATATATATATATATATATATATATATATATATATATATATAATGAAA
>OZ023329.1:17273533-17308533 GCA_964007535.1 Brachyptera risi | reverse complement strand
TAGCAACTGAGCTACTTGTGCCGGTATCTCTCCAAACGACGAGGTTGAAACGTCAGTGACGTCAGCGTTGATATGTACACCCCTAGCGCAGATGATAGATACTAAATACAATACGACCGGACGCTATAATTAATGTAATCTAGGTTCATTATAACAGAAGTGGATGGAAGTTTTGACAATCCATATCGACATCTCGAAACACCCTACCGTTATCGATATATCATACAGAAAACGGTCAATCGTGACCTCATGTGGAAAGCTTTATCGGAACGACGGTTCGAAATGACCGATTGTCAGTGTTGAATCGCAGAAGAGACGGTCGATCGGGGTCTATGATTTGTATGTTAAAACGAACCATTGTTCTGTGGAAGCGTTTGGGAGGACGGACCCGCGGTCGTGATGGACGGACCCGCGGTCGTGATAATTATAGATGATTCTTATTGCGAGGCTTCGAAGGGAGATAAATATCGTCTGGTTATTTTATATACCAGTAGTCACAAGAGATGAAGCCTCTGAGTGGGGCACGTCTAATTGTCGTAATACAACTCACTTCAAAGATAGTTTAGTCGAAATATCAAAATGTCGAGAGATCTTTTCAGTGCAGTACCGTTTCTTTTTTTGTTGAAGACAGTATGAGGTTATTCGAGGTTTATTTTGAGGTTCGTTCAAGGTATATTCAAAGTTTTTTCAAAAGTGCGTGAAATCTGATTTGGCTGACCATTTTTTCAAAGTTCACCTCCGAACGGTAATCCTATAGGATATCAGAATTGAAAGATTTTCAAAATTGCGTTATCGAAAGATCGAAATGTCAGAAAAACGTTTCATTGACAGATCGTTTCGTGAGAAAAGATCTGAGAGGCCTAGTCGTAATACTAGAATGTCGAGAGATCTTTTCGGTGAAATATATATATATTTTTTTGATAGACGATATAAGGTTATTCGAGGTTTATTCAAGGTTCTTTCAAAAGTGCATGGCAGTATATTCGGCGAAATATCATTTTCAAAGGTAAATCTTTGAACATTATGAGATCCCCACACTAGAAGATTCTGTGTTCAGGGCTTGTAGGACCTGTCACTGGAGGACAGAAAGAATGATTCCAACTCAAAATTGAGATGATTTTTTCTAGTTTTGTCTTGAATTATGGGAATAAATATCGTCATCATCACTTGAGATCCAGTTTCGGGGTTGTGATGTTCTTTAAGAAGGGAGGATGGCAAATTCAACACACAAGACATTAACATTATTATCGACCGTTTCCGGCAATAGAATCATTCATTCCCCTCATCATCAAGTCTTTGAACACTTGATGGCATCAACTCAAGGAGTGTATCGAAGTTCAAAAGGTTCAGAAGTTAGACATTAGGACTTCTTTTAGGTTCCACTCGATGAACATCCAACGAGCCGTGATTCCCGTATTTATCGAACCGACAAAAACAAGTGATAAGCGCTTTCAAATGACTTGACGAACAATCCAATTATTGATAAGGACGTTATACCATAATATAGCAATGCTTTCTCGGCGCGTGTGTGTGTGTGTGTGTGTGTGTGTGTGGTGTTCTTTCAAAAACGTTGTTTATTCATTTCGGGTTTAACGATTGACCATATTGATAACCGATATCCATTAGATTGGCGTGGAATGAATGATCAATGAGATGATGGGATGAGGGTTTGTTATAGGTATGGAAAGGATGGTGGCCGCCCTCAGTTAGTTGAGATTTCCCTGACCGAACGATCCTACCTTGTCATTCTCAGTCCTGATTGGGTAACAATGTCTTCAAAGCAAGTTCTACACGTGATTTTTGAATTCGATAAATATATATATATATATATATATATATATATATATATATATATATATATATATATATATAGGCCTAAATATATATATATATTTTTAAAATGATCATGAATAATTATTTATAGTTTCGAGAATTGAGACCGCTTCGATTTTTGAAACAACCAGGAGGTGCCTTACTTAGACCTGATTGAGAAATACTGATTGTGAATCAAGATTTCAGTGTTGTTATGAAAAAGAGGAGATGAGAATTGAGTGATCATCTCAACAATCGTCAAATCACAAATATGAAATTCATGAAAAAGAGCATTTCTCATTTGTGTATGTTCTTTAATTTCCAATTGATGGGCGTAGGCCTATTATCTTTTATATATGAGTAGAGCGTGGATCAGGAATGATCATGCTTCTACATGAATAAAGACGTTAAGACATCGTGTATGCAAACCATTATCCTCTCCCTGCCCTTCCCCTCCCTCCTCCTTCCTTCTCACAACTCAAATAATAACATATAGCTAATAGTTGAAAAGCAGACATAATCTTCAAGACTTTAAACGAATTTCAATTTATCTAAGCAGTAGAAAAAACACCCACCTGTAGGTCACGTTATTTGTTTATTGTTATCGCTAGACGTGAATCAGAGGGTCTCAATATGAAGGTGCCAACCGTCTATTTCCCCTACCACTCACCATCAAGGCAAGGGAGGTTCGAGCCTTCATCTCTCGCGTGTAACTCGTATTCACGCGAGACGAAGGTTCCGATCGACCGTTTTCCCCCTCTCCAAGCACAAGCGCACGGGTGATTCGAGTCATTGTATTGGTGAGTCGTGAGAGACGCACTGGAAAAAAACATCAAATTTTATTACTAATCGTGTCATAATAAGTCAAAGGAAAAATATAATTTTTCTTGATTATCTTGATATCAATTATTGACGTATCGAAACTCTTGACCGTTGATGATTTTTGTTACGAGAGACGATCGATCGGGACCGGAAAATGATGTGATAGTTGAATTTGGTCGTACTATGTAGTTTTTTTGAATGTTATCTGTGATATTTATTATCTAATCGTGAGGTTAGGAAAATGTATATAACAATTTCAATGAACGAAGGTGAAATATTTCATTAAAACTAATTAGAGAGTTGAAAGTGTCTCTAAAAATAGGCATCACGTCTACATCCGACATGCATGTCTGAATAATCATATCATATTAAAGTATTGTGGTATACTATTCTATATTCTGTCATTTCATTCCATATCTCATTAGATATTGTCTTTTTTTTCAAGGCAATTTATTCACATGTTTTATCAGTACATTATGATAATAACGTAGACCCACGAAGTCACATAAGATTTGACCTGTCTGTGGGTCTACACTCTGTTAACATATATCATGGTCATTTGGAATACACATTTGGAAAGCTACGCGGAATAAGATTAAAAACAGTTGAATTTATAAATATATATGTTTCCCTTTGAACAATGCAATTGAAAAAGTAAATAGTCTGAAGAAGGAAATAAGGGAATGAAGCATTATATAATATTGGGTGAGCATCATTAGTGTGACTATTTTTCATCTCTGGTCAAGTATTTGCACATTCACATCTCGGAAACAATAATTTTGTATCGTATCGGAAGTTATTGGGAAAAAAAAAAAAATATATATATATAAATATATATATATATATATATATATATATATATATATATATATATATATATATATATATATATATATATGAATATATATATATATATATATATATATATTTATATATTTACATACATATATATATATATATATATATATATATATATATATATATATATATATATATATATATATATATATATATATATATAAATAAATATATAAATATATATATTTATATGTATATTATATACTATAGGCCTGATGAAAAATATATTAAAATTATCATGACAGATATGCCTACGTAAAAAACTGAGCCCTCGGAAATGATCTACAATTTTGGATATTGATTGTATCGTCAGAGAAAATCGATCAGTCGATTGGTATAACTGTCAATCAAATGAAAATTGAATTATAATTGCTCTAAAATCTTATAAATTTCACTTTTTCTTCTTCCACTCCATCACTTTATCTCTAATTGTTGTACCCATCCTTACTCCGTTTCTCATTTTCTGTTCTCTATTGTTTTTGTTTTTCTGTGGCGATTTAATTTAAGTTCGTATACGGTCAGAGATATGGATGAAGATCATCATCCATGATATTTGAATTGAAAGCGTGATTAATGCTGATAAAATATGTGATGTTCACGAAATGATTATTGATTTCACATGATTGGAATGATTGGTTGAATCTAAGGCTCACATGCTTATTGGCTGATAATCAGCAGTCATGGACGGTTATTATTTGAAGACGATGTACAGAATATTGACCAAATCACTCAAGGCCCCCCTGGCACGCATGACATGCTCATGAAAATAGAGTTAATCATCTTGAAACCATTCAACAGATTCATGGTATTCATTCTGACGTATCTCAAAAATGATTCAATTCTCCAAAAATAATGTCATAATTGAAGAGTGTGAACAATTATCTTGGGTTTGGCAAGCTTTTTATTCAATCACCCCATTTCATGAGCATGAACAAATTTGGTGAAGATGAATTTCTAGCTGAAGTAATTGCTATGTAAGACGTGAATTGGATCAAATATCTCCATGAAATATACATTCAAAATACCAATTTTTCGTGAAATTCGATATTAATCGAAAATTATATTAACATTCTGATAACATTCCAATTTATTATCTTGCAGATAGATTCGTCAAGCATTGAAGCGAATCTTGCACGGATATAAGCTCCTCCCACTCCAAGTGGATACTTTACAATCTCGATATGAACTCGACTATAAACAGAAATATCTCGATAAATGGAGAATGTTATCCATTTCTTGCGATTTTCTTCTATATTTTCCCGTCTTTTAATGACCAGTTATTGCACAGGAATATGACATTAGAATTGTTGTCTATTCATAAAGTCGGTATAACTGCAACGACATTATCGACATTTTTATGTTGTTATGACTTGCTGGAATAACGACGTATGGAATAAAAACATGTTTTAATGGTATCAGCAAGTTGGTATAACGATATCTACGTGTAGTACCATCCACGAATGAGAATGAGTACAGTGCAAGTCATGAATATTCTAGGCTGATTTTTGATTGGTCCAAAATAGCGATTACTGTCATGTACCTCACTGATTTCATCCACTTGCAGTTACATGAATTAGTCGATGAAGCTCATTCAAAATGTAACTTACGAAAAAAATCACTCAGAATGTTATACACAGTAAAACTAAAGCGGGCAATGCACGTATTCTAGGTACGCACGTATGCACGCCTCCATACTCTAGGTACAGTCTGCAAACTGATGAGAAGTAATATATGTATATATATATATATATATATATATATTGAAGAAAAAAAATATGTATATATATATTTGTAAACAAAATTATGTATATGTATATGTATATATATATATATATATATATATATATATATATATATATATATATATATATATATATATATATATATATATAAATATATATATATATATTTGTATGTATATATATATATATATATATATATATATATATATATATATATATATATATATATATATATATATATATTTATATATATATATGTGTATATATATATATATATATATATATATATATATATATATATATATATATATATATATATATATTTATATATATATCGGAAATCTATAGGTATATGAATATATATATATATATTATATATATATATATATATATATATATATATATATATATATATATATATATATATATATGAATGAATATATATATATATATATATATATATATATATATATATATATATATATATATATATATATATTATATATATATATATATATATATATATATATATATATATATATATATATATATATATATATATATATATATATGAATATATATATATCTATATATATATATAGGCCTATATGAAACTTGTCTCAAATTTCATCAAATTGATCAAAGCCCACTGAAATGCACTGTAATCGAATGCTAAATCAATTTGAATGCTCAATTGTATCGAGGGATCAGTATAGTTGTGATGAGGCCCATATCTGATTATCGGAGGACGGCTGACCCCATGACCCCCATGTAGCCCCCTCTAAATGAGCCTCCCGAACACGCAGTTCGAGGTCTTCTCTCCAAACCCGCTCATCATGAGCTATCGTCTTTTAATATTTTCATCTTTACAAATGACGAGTCTTTATGTGGGCCGTATTACTAATATACTATCCAACGTCCTGGTCCAACATGGTTTAATCCTCTCTCTCTCTTTCTCTCTTTCTCTCTCTCACTCTCTCTATCTCCCTCTCTCTCTTTCTCTCTCACTCTCTCTCTCACTCCCTCTCTATTGCTCTCTCACACTCTCTCTCTCACTCCCTCTCTATTGCTCTCTCACACTCTCTCTCTCTCTCTCCCTCTCTCTCTCTCTCTCGCTCTCTTTCTCTCTCTCTCTCTCTCCCACTCCCTCTCTCTTTCCTTCCTGGTATCTTCTTCTCTCTCATTCTCTCTCTTTTTCTGATATATTATCTCGCTCTCTCTTTCTCTCTCTCTCTCTCACTCAATCTATATTGCTCTCTCACACTCTCTCTCTCTCTCTTCCTCTCACTCCCTCTATCGCTATCTCTATCTTTCCTGGTATCTTCTTCTCTCTCATTCTCTCTCGTTTTCTGATATATTATCTCTCTCTCTCTTTTTCTCTCTCTCTCTCTCTTTTTCTCTCTCTCTTTCTCTCTCTCACTTTTTTCCACTTTTTCCCCCTTCCTCTGAAATCTCCTCTGTCTATCTTTTTCCCCATGTATATATGAATATATATATTTGTATGTATATATATATATATATATATATATACATATAAACATATATATATATATATATATATATATATATATATATATATATATATATATATATATATATATATATATCTATATATATATATATATATATATATATATATATATATATATATATATATATTTATTCACATATATACATATATATATATATACATATATATATATATATATATATTATATATATATATATATATATATATATATATATATATATATATATACATATATTTATATATATATATATATATATATGTATATATGTGATTAAATTTTATATATACATATATATATATATATATATATATATATATATATATATATATATATATATATATATACATATATATATATATATTTATATATATATATATATATATATATATATATATATATATATATATATATATATATAAATATATATATATATGTATATATATATATATATATATATATATATATATATATATATATATATATATATGTATATATTATGATGTTTTCATATATATATGTATGTATATATATATATATATATATATATCAGGGACTGAGACCTTTATGTATAAAGGTCCCGGTTGTGGTTACGGTTATGAACGGAATTTTATAAAGGTCCCGGTTGTGGTTATGGTTACGAACTGAATTTTATAAAGGTCCCGGTTATGGTTAGGGTTATGAACTGAATTTTATAAAGGTCCCGGTTATGGTTAGGGTTATGAACTGAATTTGATAAAGGTCCCGGTTATGGTTACGGTTGTGAAGCAAATTTTATAAAGGTCCCGGTTGCGGTTAGGGTTATGAACTGAATTTGATAAAGGTCCCGGTTATGGTTACGGTTGTAAGGCAAATTTTATAAAGGTCCCGGTTGCGGTTAGGGTTATGAACTGAATTTGATAAAGGTCCCGGTTATGGTTACGGTTGTAAAGCAAATTTTATAAAGGTCCCGGTTGCGCGCCTGGTGTTTGAGCTCATATCCAATTTTTGTCAACATTTTGCCTAATTATACTACCCAGTGATCACCAAAGTATGAGATCCGATTCGAATTTCATAATTTTCAATAATAATTTCAGTAAATTTGTTTTAAATCACTGCTTACCGTTTGGTGGCACATTTTCCGACCGTGCAAGATGACTTATTGGATGAGTGAAACGAAGACTCAATTTCACCACACTCGAAAAAGAGTTTTTTTCCGCGTTCCACAGGTCGAACGGAGATGAAAATTCAGTTGAAACTTGACATACACAAGTGTCCTCATTTAATTCGATACTGTATAGTTTTGAGGCACAATCGGTTGGATCACTTCTGAGAAAACTCATTTCAATGTTTTCAAAAATCCCATAAGATTAACTTTGATGAAAAAATGTGTGGAAAATATTTTCTTCGAAAGAATCCAAATTCTCAGGGAATTTCAATATGATGATGATGCACATTTTCCGAACTTTCACTCAAATCGGATCAGTCGTTTTGATATGAAAAAAATTTGTGATTTTTTTAATCACTCAAAGCTATCAAGATATCAATTAAATCCAAGCAACAGGTGTCACCAATTGAATGGAAACGATTAAAACAAGGCCTTCTCAATTATTATAGAAATTAATCAGGAAATACGGGGGCAGTGACGTAATTGTTTGGATCTCACGGTGGATATAAATAACTAATCCAAAGATATGTTGATAGGCTCTAGCTCATCCATCAACGCGGCCACACAACGCGTTTTCCTAGTCTATAGTCGGTAGACTACCAGTCAGCAATTCTTTTGTGCAAGTAAGGCCTACTCACAAATCGAACTAGATTTCTTTCCCATTTTGAAGCTGAAACTTGGTTATAATTTTCAATAACTACATGGGATTTGAATAAATTAGGCACGACTCGGTGATGATTATGAAGTTGATAAAATTACACTATCAACACATCTCATATATCGCACATCAACGCGGTTTGAAAATATTCACTGTCACCATTCACACCAGACACCATGGAACCATCTCTTTCAATCTCTTTTGAAAGACTGACTGATCATTCGGACTGTTTTTCAACTTGTTATAGGCCTACCCAAACATGTTATTTGGACACATTTTTAACCCCATTCATAAGTGAAGTCTCGGTAGAGTAAGAGTTCGTTTACACTTTTTTTTACCGTTAAACGTGCATCCGAGTGATGAAGGTCCTGAACGACCGTCTTCCCTATCCCACAACACTAGCGCACGGGTGGTTCAAGCCGTCCTCTCTAGTGTCAATTACATATTTTAGAGCTGTTTCGAGCAAACTTTTGGAATTTCCACAAATACTAATCTTTGTAACCACTTACTAGACACAGATCTTGGAAGAGTGATTTTATTACACTGTCACTCAACTACCCCTCCTCCCTCTCATGAAGCTCGGCCTCAAAACCTTGACATAGTAGAGTTTATGTCTGCAGTGCTGGAAGTTGAATGACTTTTGACAAAATACAAGTTGTTGGCGCCGTTATAAGTCCAATAGGATTTATTTGTGACGCGGGATGATAATCTTACGACTATCGTCGAGTGAATTTGATGAGTGGACTGTATGTAGGGTAATTGGGAAGAAGTTTGTAATAAATAGCACGATACCTGTGTTTCCCCTGAGGTAATCGTCTTGAAGCGTCTTGAAGCGTCGCGACGATGTTTGAGAGAATGCACTTTGTGAAGACGTTGGGTGGGAGAAAGAAGTACGTACGTATTGGAGGTTGGATTTGGAAACTAACGAAATGGTTTGGGAAATGGTGATGAATAAATGATAAAAAAGGAATAGTATGGCTTGATTTAACTAAATAAACTTCACTGCTTTACGAGGAGATACACTATGCAACTTGCATACACGAGAAAAGACACTGACGAACGGGTGTCCGAAATGACGACTTATGCAGGCAATATAGGCCGAACCATACGACACGAGAGATGACAAATAAGTGACCTGAGATCGAACTGCAATGAGAGGTACATGATGTGCCTGTTTGTGGTATCTAAAGGTCAACGGATGACGACATAATAACTGGAGGCATATTGCGTATTACAACTAGGGGTAAGGGATGCGAAAACAAAACACAAGGGGGAAAGACCTAGTTGGTCGTCATAATAGGATTGGCGCAAACATACCGCCTACCATGGAAAACAATGTTTTGCATAAAGAAAACGAAAATGATACGAAAAAAACTTGGGAAAAGCACCCAAATTAACAATCGACGGGGAGAGAGACCAGTTTGTTCACTGGTCTCTTGTACACTCCGGTAGGAGTGCGCAAGGTCACCACACGGACTACTTCGTCCGGGCCGGGATGTACATGAGTTACCCGACCGATAGGCCATGAAAGAGGGGAGCGTTGGGGTTCAAAAAGGAAAACGACGTCGCCTATTTGAAGATTGGGGGAGCCGCGCAACCACTTCCCACGTTGCATTTGGGAGTTCAAATACTCTTGGGACCAGCGGGTCCAGAACGTTTGGTGCAAATGACGAACGCGGTCCCAACGAGTCAAGATCGACTTGTCAACAGAAAAGTGCGATTCAGGGGGTGCGAGCAGAGACGTGCATGAAAGATGCGCTTCCTTTGGAAGGAGGAGAGGGTGACGAGCGTCAGCGGGTAGAAACGAGTGACGTAGCCGGCCGCCTACCCTGAGAAACCCGGAGGGGTCGAGAAAAGGCTTGAGAGCTGCAAGGCTGGATTTGACTGGCTGATGGTGTTCTAGTTGACGCAACTCGATGAGGTAGTAACGTCGTTGAGTTGCGCGAATGAACAGGTCGAGGGCATCATTCAGTTCCGGAGGCGACAGCGGGCCGGTTGGAACAGCTGTTCGCGAACGCGTCGCCAGTAGGATACGAGCAAAACGGACTACGTGACCATAAACGCGTTGGGCCTTGCGTAGGCTTGAAAACTTGCAGAGATTGTCAAGTAGAGTGTCGACGGGGACATGAGCGTTGAGGCTGACCGTAGCAGGTTTGACCTCCGGCAGCGCAGTGTCCGATACGAGTGAAGGAGAAAAGCGTGGCCACGACGCCGATGAGTCATGCAAGAAAGCGGGACCGGACATCCACAGGCGGTGGTTCATCAATTCTGCGGGTGTCAAACCACGAGAAGCACAATCAGCTGGGTTGTCAGCCGAAGGTACATGGGCCCAGGAGTCGGGAGACGAATCTTCGGTGATTTCCACTACACGGTTGGCGACAAATGTTTTGAGCCGGTAAGGAGGGGTGGCCAACCAGGCTAAAACAATAGTGGAATCCGTGAATAAATGCACCGAAGAGATGGACAAATCGATTTCAGAGTTGGATACATCCTTTAACAGCCGAGTGAGCAGCACGGCGGCAGAGAGTTCCAACTTGGGTATTGTCAATGGTTTGACAGGGGCTACCTTACTTCGGGCACGCAAGATGCTGACTGAAGACGAAGAGGTTGGCGAGGCTTCGATGAGCACGTACAACACAGCTGCATAGACTTTCTCGGAGGCGTCGCAAAACCCGATCAGTCGACGGAGTCCTGTGCCGTTGGAGAAGATGCGCGGAATCCTGAAGAGGGATAGTTCGTGCACTTCGGCGACGGCACGCAACCAGGCGTCACAGAGATGCGGAGGTAGAGTGTCGTCCCACGCGAGAGGAGTGAGCCATAGCTGCTGGAGGAACATCTTCATCCAGCACACGAAAGGCGTAAGAAAGCCGAGTGGGTCGAAGATTCGGGCTATGTAGGATAGCACTGAACGTTTGGTGACGGCTCCTTGAAAGGATTGAGTATTAAACGAGAAAGAGTCCGCACGAGGGTCCCATAGAAGACCGAGGATTTTGATGCCCAGGTCGTCGTTGGAAAATACGAGGGGAGTTTCCAGATGGTCGGCCGGAAGGTTGCGCAGTGCGTTAGGATCATTGCTAGACCATTTTCGTAGCTCGAAACCTCCTAAGGAGAGGAGAGCTGTCAGTTCTTCTTGCAAGGTATGTGCTTGCTCGAGGGTTTCAGCACCAGACACGACGTCATCGATGTACGTGTGTGCAGTTAAAGCGAGGGATGCGAGCGGAAACCGGGTTCCTTCGTCGGCGACGAGTTGGCGCAGAACTCTCTGAGCGAGAAATGCGGAAGGAGTAAGACCGTACGTGACTGTGTTCAGTTCGTACTCCTGAATGGGTGAGTCAGGCGTAGGGCGCCAGAATATGTGTTGATAATGGCGATCAGACGGCTGGATGCAAATCTGGCGGTACATTTGACGTATGTCCGCGCAGACGGCGACGGGATGAGTGCGAAAACCGGTGAGAATATTGGACAAGTCACGTTGAAGCTTCGGACCACTCAACAAGAGCTGATTGAGCGAAACTCCCGCTTTATCGGGAGCGGAGGCATTGTAAACGACTCGAAGCTTCGTACTGGTGCTGGCAACTTTGTGCACACAGTGGTGAGGTATCACATACGACGACGAAGTGGTGGCGAGTTGCATGTGTCGAGCCTGGCAATAATCAGTCATGAATTGCTGATAGGCGTCAGCATGGTCAGGAGTGCGTTTCAAACGACGTTCTAGCGCAAGAAAGTTATGCATAGCAACGTCCCGATTATCGCCGAGGGGAGGGGGGGATGATGTAAACGGAAGCGCTACCGAATACCGTCCGGTGGCGTCACGTTCGTGCGTAGCGACAAAATGTTCTTCGCACCATTCATCCTCAGGACTTTGCTGGGGAGGACGTTGAACTTCCTCGGATTCCCAAAAAAGACGAAGTGTTCGGTCCAACGTCGGAGTCGAACACGCGAGAAGAGTGAGAGGGGGTGAGGTGGGCTTCTCAGAGTGAATAGGACCAAGCACCACCCAGCCGAATAGGGTGTTGAGAGCTGAGGGGGCGTGTCCTATCAGCGTGTCGCCTGATCTCATCAGAATGCTCGGGTAGAGATCAGCGCCTATGAGGAAATCAACCTTGCCGGGAAGGTGAAACTGATGATCGGCTAGAGTTAGACCACGATACTGGTTGTAGACATCGATAGGAACATCGCTGTTGGGAAGTTCGGTCGAGATTGATGATAACACTACAGCTTGAACGCATATAGGTTCGTGGGGGAGGACGCGAGAGGTGATCTTGCAGTTAACCGTGCCAAAGACACGCGCAGCCGAGTTTCCGATGCCGACCAGTTCAGATTGCTTAGATTCAAATTTCAGGCCAAGCTTCTTGATTAAAGAGTGAGTGACCGCCGAGATCTGAGATCCAGAATCGATTACGGCACGAAAGGGTTGGAGGTTTCCTTCCGCGTCACTGATAAATGCGCGGACAGTACCTAATAGCACAGTCTTGACAACTGGGGTGTCATTCGATTGACAGGTTAACACTAGAGGGTTCGCGTGCGCAGCGGGGGTGGCCACGGCGGTTGCGGCACTGACACTCGGGGTAGGGAGGGGTTTCACTCGAGGGGAGTGCAATATCGAGTGATGTTGATTGCTCTGACAACTTGTACAAGCCCGTTTTGACTTGCACTGCTCACGTGTATGTGCGCCTAAACAATTAAAACATCGGTGAAGACGCCTCAAAGTTTGGTATTTCTCATCACGAGTTTTATTGAGAAACATGTCACAGTTGTAAAGGGTGTGACTTTGCGAGCATAACGGACATGACTTCTGCTGTTGACCAGAGTGAGGTGACGTCATCTTCGAGTGAGATGCAAGCAATGAATTGACCCGTTTGACGGGCGATGAGGTACCAGCCTGATGCTGGCTTGAAGTTGGCACGTCGAGGCCACACAGTTCTAATGTCCGAGAGTGATCTTCAATGAACTCGATCAAAGAAGCGTACGTAGGAACACTTTGCGACGAATGCTTGGCTTCAAAAGCCTTACGCGTAGAAACATCGAGATTTCTGGCTGTCAACGAAAGCAGGATATAATCCGCTAAATCGGGGAGAGCTAGCGCTTTGAGCGCATTAATCGAGTTTTTATGAACTCGTAGAAAGCTTTGAAAGCCAGAGTGTGAATTTGACTTTAGAGGCGTAAATTCTAAAATCTGACGAATGTACAAACTTGCTATCACGCGAGGGTTTTGATAGCGAGTTACCAGTGCTTGAAGAGCAAGTGGATAATTCACTGGAGTTATTGGGAGACCAGAAATAACAGCTAACGCAGTTCCCTGAAGCGTGGACCTCAAGTAATGAAACTTTTGAATGGCATTCAGTGACTCATTCTCGTCTATTAGAGACTTGAATAAGGAATAATATTCCGTCCACTCAACAATATCACCAGAGAAGCTAGGAATGTTGATGCTAGGCAAAGAGACTGCTTGCATTGCCGTGCTTGCGTGAAGATCTGGCATGGCCTGACTAACCACTGGAATAACCTTGGATTCAGCTTTCCTGAAGGCTGATTGAGCAGCGTATATCAAATCGTCGAAGCTGGCATTAACCTGTACTACGTCGAGTGGCTTCACGGTTGAGTCCAGCGAAACGTTGTGCTGCATTATTTTTTGCTGCACGGCGTTGAATTCGGTTCGAATCACGGCAAGACGTTCGAACCTATCCCGCACTGCGTTTACATCGTCCGGCTTCAACGACTTGAATTTGTCATAGGTTCGCTGAATTTCAGCAAACAGTTCTTCACGCTGAACTATGAACAACCTTTGAGCACGGATTTGTTCATCCATGACGAAAACCGAAATGAAAGAATTTCTTTCTTAATAATAACCGAGCGTATATTGAAACAGACACGTGAATCAACGTTAATGCAAAAATGCACGAGAATAGGGCAAAGGACAACCAACTCGAAACGGTCGAGCGTCCCAAGCGAGAGGGAATGCGAGTAGTGACTATCACGAGGTCACCTAGCGAAAAACCAACGAGAATGACGTGGTATATACAAGAAATGGCACAGCAATGTGAAATGACGGACTAAAACGACGCTAGACACGGCTACAACGACGCTAGACCTACCGAGACTTATTCACGAGCGTCGAAAATAAGCTGAGATGATCAGGAGATCAGAGAACATAGCTAGTACGAAAATGTGCATAATGAGAATGCACCGAAATAATTCCACAGGGAATGAAAACACAAGTCAAGGGGAGCATGTATGCGAAACTAAAACTTCCACGGCGAAAACTAGCTGATGCAAAGCTCCGACTCGAGGGACCAAAATGTTGGCGCCGTTATAAGTCCAATAGGATTTATTTGTGACGCGGGATGATAATCTTACGACTATCGTCGAGTGAATTTGATGAGTGGACTGTATGTAGGGTAATTGGGAAGAAGTTTGTAATAAATAGCACGATACCTGTGTTTCCCCTGAGGTAATCGTCTTGAAGCGTCTTGAAGCGTCGCGACGATGTTTGAGAGAATGCACTTTGTGAAGACGTTGGGTGGGAGAAAGAAGTACGTACGTATTGGAGGTTGGATTTGGAAACTAACGAAATGGTTTGGGAAATGGTGATGAATAAATGATAAAAAAGGAATAGTATGGCTTGATTTAACTAAATAAACTTCACTGCTTTACGAGGAGATACACTATGCAACTTGCATACACGAGAAAAGACACTGACGAACGGGTGTCCGAAATGACGACTTATGCAGGCAATATAGGCCGAACCATACGACACGAGAGATGACAAATAAGTGACCTGAGATCGAACTGCAATGAGAGGTACATGATGTGCCTGTTTGTGGTATCTAAAGGTCAACGGATGACGACATAATAACTGGAGGCATATTGCGTATTACAACTAGGGGTAAGGGATGCGAAAACAAAACACAAGGGGGAAAGACCTAGTTGGTCGTCATAATAGGATTGGCGCAAACACAAGTTATATCTGCTTTCCTTCAGATTCAGTGTCTGTCTTGAAACAACCGTTTCAAGCCCTTTTTGGGACCTTTTTGAGACCCGAATAACAGATATCATGAAGGTCAGTGGTTGTGGTTGTGGTTCTCATCACCTCAGCATAAAGGTTATCGGTTGCGGTTACGGTTGAGCCCGAAAAATAGTAACGGTTGTGGTTATGGTTATGGTTGTACCATACAAATTATAAAGGTTGTGGTTACGGTTACGGTTGCTGAAAAAACACGGGTCTTTAACGGTTGCGGTTACGGTTATGGTTACGGTCTCAGTCCCTGATATATATATATATATATATATATATATATATATATATATATATATATATATATATATATATATATATACATATATATATATATATATATATATATATATATATATATATATATATATATATATATATATAAATATATATATATAAATATATATATATATATATATATATATATATATATATATATATATATATATATATATATATATATATATATATTTATATATCAATGGGGCTGAATCTCCCTCACTCTCGCATAACGACCCTTTATCAATACACATTATCTTCGATAAATTAATTACATTCCCTAAGTCTTCGTAATTAGAGTTTGAGCCCACGCCGCCGACTCTAGCCGAGTCGAGCCGAGTGTCGCCGAATGCTATTATAACAGCTACTCTTCCTAAAGCCCCTGTACTTATCAAGTAAACAAAGCCTAGCAAGTCATTTCGTGGGCTCAACCGAATGGCTCAGAACTTTAGGCACAACTTCGTTAGCCGTATTTAACTAGGAAATAGCTTATTAAACCAATGGGTTCTTACGAGTCTGGTTTCAAGTCGTTGCCAGAAGTAGGGGAGGAAAAATGTTCGTTGGGAATTAATTCCGTTTCGTTTTCGAAAATGGAACGAAACGATGAAATGTGTGAAAGCTCATTTCAATTTGTAGTTATTTCAATCTATGTTGTGTTGATTCATTTCGTTTGTGTTTGTTTTTCCCAATGTTCTGTTCCTGCTCCGTGTTCCAACTCTCTTGTATTTATCCAATCTTGGCATTCACTATAAGACCTTATCCATTGAAAGAAGGAAATTCTCAGAAAATGGTCCTATCCAATTCATTTCGATATTCGAAACTCGAATTGTGAAGCTATGTGTTATATTCATCAAGTGTATTCAGTTATATTCGTCAAAAATTAGATGAGAATCGATTCAGCAGAATATCAGTTTTTTGGTTTTAACTTTTGAACGGTATGAAGTTTCAAAATTATAATACAGAAGAAGCACAACTATTTTAATACTTCCAAGGTGGTATAAAATTGAACTATATTATAGCTCATGTCGCAAATTGTCAAGCATATACGACTAAAAAACGTCTTTTTAAAGCTGTATTTGCTTGACAATTACGCGACATGACTTGAATAGTTATAACTTATACCATCTTGAATGCATCAGGAATATATGTGTTCACTCCTTAATAGAATTCTGATGTCTCATGGCGTTCGAAAGTTATCATACAAATACTGATATGCCCCCAAATCGATTCCCATCGACTTTAAAGGGGATAGGAAGATATATCAGTCTAAACCATCAAGTGCCACCCCATTAATGACTTCATCCCTTATTTGATCCTGATCCCTTCACATAATTATAATTCTGTTTAATTAAACACCAGGACAATTATACTAATTTCATTTTTATTTTATTATTTTTCCAGCTACGCAGTTAACCGAACCTATCCCACCTGAACGTACTCGGCGACCGAAGCACTTAACTCACTCGGCTATCAGGGAAACAGAAACCGCTAGTTGTTTTACCGGTATAGTAGTCGGACTGCTATCTCGACTTCCGCTAACAAAGGTAATGCGAGAGGCCTGAAACGAATTAAAGAACAGAACTCGATTATTTACTTAACTTCAGTTAAGTTTTAAATGTGTGATAAACTTGTGTGATATTAGATTTAAGTTGAAACTTTTAAGTTAAATAACAATAAGAAGACTTTTGGTTGTTAATTAGAAAGAATCTATAGTTTTTAGTCGTTTTCCTCGAATTTGTCTCTCACTATGAAAAAGACCTGTTATATCCATCAATATAATTTATATTTCAACAAAATATCATCTCTGTTTTCTATTGATTTGAATTATACAATTGCTTGTGAAGTTCAGTTACGTTTTTTGATAGAGAGTTTTGCATACATTCCAATTTATAGGAATGAAAATATAGACACTGATATTTTGAGTTATATCTTCAGCCCTGGTCAACTTTATTTCTTCACAAACTATAATAATTAGGGTATAATTGAAAACGTATAAAATTGTATGCCAATTTTTTTCCTACATACGCAATTTCCATGTCAAAACCATCCAAACCATACCTCTCAACAGTATTATATGCATCTATCAAAAATAAACAAATTACTGAATGCAATTTGTGTTACTATCAAGTCCTGACAAAAGGTCCAAACATGTAAACTCCTCAAAGTGATGTAACAATGCCACTGTTATTGTTGCTGTTATTGTTGGAGTGACAATATAATAAAAGTAACCACGAGCACGAATAAAAGCAGCGTCATTTGCTCACGGTCTCCCAGATCAGTTGTCATGTGTAATTGAGCGCATTAAATGCTAATCTGGTTGGTTGTTACACCGCTAGAGTGCAGGCTGGTTTACAGAACGTTAAGCAATGTGGCAGATGCATGCAGCAAGCTCTCGAGCGATTATTTTGCTCACATAAAATGCGGTGGAAATTGGTAATAAAAGCGAGACGTGTGCATGCCAAGTGGAGAAAAGTTAGAATTGCACTGTTACCAATTCGAATAGTAAAACCGCAATGAAAGTTTCATCACAGTTTCGAAGTTGCAGTTGGTATTAGTTGTGTTTAGTGTTTCTGACATTTTCATCTTCTTTGTATAAAATTTGTCACAATCGTATAGATATTCAATTATTATGTTCTACCAAATTGTTTCAAAATGTGTGCAAAACATTGGTATAGTTCATCATTATATTGTCGAAATATTTGACGAGTATTCAAATATACAAATTGAATGCAAATATTACTAATGTGATTTTTTTAAACACATTAAAAAATGGAATTTGTTAACGACTGTATTTTTCACGTTTCGAACCTCATTTCATATATAGCTGCTTATTCATAATTCTTTCCGAATCATAAGAAACTAATTTTCTCGCTGGAATATGAAAAAAGGTTCCGACTATTGTTAAATGAATTACTGTTACGCTGTCTATCAAATCATATCAATGTATAATAGAATCTGCCATATTTCAATTGTAATAATAAAGTCCTAAGCTATCACAATTGTCATCTATATACTACAATACGTAGCTTATAATAACTATTCATAGATATAATATTTGTTCCTATCTTTCAAACCAACAATAAATTTGTGTATTCATAATAATTTGACCGATCTTTGTGTTGCATTGAATATAACTCATGACAAATGAATGAGAAATGAATTCATCTTTGTACGGATACCAAGATAGGAATATTTAATGATTGGCAGGATATGTTTTCACGGTATGTCGTATGTAGGGGTCTATATATATATATATATATATATATATATATATATATATATATATATATATATATATATATATATATATAAGGCCATTACTATCTGTATCATAACACTTTCCATGTAAATAAATAATTATTATGTATTCAAATTCCATTGTTTCATTTATTTAGAATCTGGTGTGTTTATTTACTCTGCACCATTTCCTATCATCATATTGTCCATGCTGGAATTATCATTATTGGAATATTTCTCACGTAATTTATTACCATCAACTATTGTGTTTTTTTTCCTGATTATTCATATTTGAGCACTATTGTGTGTCGTTGACAACCATATATTCCTGCATAGTCTTCATTCAGAGTGGTATATATGAAAATACCAATGTTGGCAATGTCCACATATAGCATGAAAACTGTTTACACCAGTACCTATTATAAGTTCCGGACTTTTGGGAACTGATGGATTTTTATCTGAGAAAAGAGAATCGTCTTAGATAGCACAGTCCTGGTGTCAAAGTCGATTGTTTTATTTTGTATATATTTGAAATGTGGTGGGAAAGTCACTCATTGTGTCCCGTACACACCATCCTACTCTCATTCATGGTCCTGATTGGGGAACATTAATTCCGTATCAAGTTTCGATGCAATCTGAAAATAATCTAGTTTATCCTTCGTGATGAGTATGAAATGGTTTTTCTACAAGTATAGGTGCATGTAGAGGTGGATGACTCAAGCCCACTATCCCCATTGGCGTGGATACGAACTGAAATGTGGAAATGTAAGTGTTTGTTTGTTGATGAACAAAATCAGATGAGGAAATGAAAAAAGTTGATGTGCACCACATGTTTATCCGCTAATTTGATGCTCATTTTCACAAAAAAAAACATTCAATTGATTGAATAATTCAAGGTCAATTATTTTGATTGTGCTGCATACATTGAATAGGCATACAGGTATTTTGAATTCTCACTTTCTCCTGTTAGATCACCCTTGTGATGTTTCTGCTGAACGATCCTACCTTGTAATTCTTAGTTTTAATTGGAAAACTATGAATTCGTGTCGAGCTCTCCATCCACAGTAAAAAGAATGAAACATCATGCTTAGGGATTATAAGGTTGGTACCAGTACAACTTTTCGCATCGCATGTTTGTTTCCCTGAATCCAAGCAAAATATTCCCATTTCCGCCTCCCCCTTCCTGTCGCCCCTCCCCCTCCCCCCGCACCCTGCCAGCGACAGATGCGCGTGCGCGGACAGGCAATTAGGCAGCTGGCCACAATTACAGTGATACCGACATGATAATAGCTGTCACTTTTCCTCGAAATCAACCAAACTGAAAGCTTCTAATTGAATGTAGGAAACGTGTGAATTGGAGCAGTCCAACAACAGAGTAAGAGTTCCGAACTGTTCTCAGAGATATTTCTATAATTCAACGTTTCTTGGTAATATTTCAATTTACTGTTTGATCGATGTTGGCAAATTATCCTTCATATCATTCTCAAATCACTGCCGTTAAATAGAGAAATAAATAAATGGAACATATATACATAAAAAAAATAAAAATATATATATATATATATATATGTATATATATATTTATATATATATATATATATATATATATATATATATATATATATATATATATATATATATATATAAATATATATATATATATATATGAATATATTCATATATATATATATATATATATATATATATATATGTATATATATATATATATATATATATATATATATATATATATTATATATATATATATATATATATATATATATATATATATATGATATATATAAATATATATATATATATATATATATATATATATATATATATATATATATATATGAATATATATATATATATATATATATATATATATATATATATATATATATATATATATATATATATATATATATATATATAAATGTATATATATATATATATATATATATATATATATATATTTATATTCATATATATATATATATATATATATATATCTCTCTCTCTCTCTCTCTATATATATATATATATATATATATATATATATATATATATATATATATATATATATATATATATATATATATAAATATATTTTATATATATATAATATTATATCATTATATTATATATAATATATATTATTATTATTATATATATTATCATATATATTATATTTAATATATATATATATATATATATATATATATAAATATATATATATATATATATATATATATATATATATATTATATATATATAAATATATATATATATATATATATATATCTATCTATATATATATATATATATATATATATATATATATATATTTATATATATTCATATATATATATATTCATATATATATATATATATATATATATATATATATATATATATATATATATATATATATATATATATGTTTTTTTTTTGAAGCTCTACGACGGTCTTGTCACAAGATGCTCTTGTATTGTATCAATATTTTTCATATCAAGCATGGTGAGATCAAAGAGCATGGAATGGGGTGGTATAATCGCCCTTGTGGTGCCCTGTCCAAACGATCCTACTTTTCATCCACTATAGCCTCAATTGGGGAACAATGATTTTGTATCAAGATTCGATGTTACAAAAAAAATATATATCAAGCATGACGGGAATCGAACCCTGGTTCACCGAGTGACTGTCCAGTGTGCAAACCATCAGTCTACGTGTGTCAGTTTTCTGGTTATAGGCTTCTTCCAAGTAACACGTGACTGACAATCGTTACCATGGCAACACAGCGAACTGGTGAACCAACAGTTTGTGATTGGTTGATATCAATTGACGAGTCGCAGTCTCCGCCCCCTCGACGTCACAAATCGTTCCGTCTAATCAACAGGGCTGTTAGAACTGTGGTGAAATTCGAATATACAATCGAGGTAAATGACAACAGACAATATAGATCCAACTGGCGGACTGGTGAAGCCACGCCTATTTCGAGTCATCAATTGGTGGACTTTGTTGTCTTTTCTCTCTGGAACATCGAATAGGGAAAGACAATGAGTGTGAAATCATCCACATACTGAACCCTGAACACGATCGTTTACTATTCTCACAGATTGTTAATTGCCGGTTTCATCAACTGATGATTAGTGAATAGAGCAATAACTAGTGGATTAGCTTGTTATCACCCTTGGTTACCCATGTTATTTTCGAACCTTGAAGAATAATCAACTAAGGCCCGGTTTTATCAATCTTAGTTAGGGTACTAATTCACTGACTATTAATTAAAGGTAGGAAAATAACATATGTGACCAATGGTGATAACAAGTTGAT
Organism: Brachyptera risi; assembly: GCA_964007535.1. NCBI lineage: Eukaryota > Metazoa > Arthropoda > Insecta > Plecoptera > Taeniopterygidae > Brachyptera > Brachyptera risi. Next base: position 17,286,095 of record OZ023329.1, on the reverse strand, counting down.
CCACTAACCATTGCTTAATCCAGTTTCGTAAAACCGGGCCTAATTATCACTTAGTTATCACAATTATCAATTATCAGTTTGCTATAGCCCGGCTCTGAACGGAGTAAATCGTGATCGAGTTGGGCTCTTGGGGTAGTAATATCGACCTTGTTGTACTTCGATTGAACGACACTATACGCACCATATCATTTCAAAACCTATAGATCAGAACAAAAAACTTCATTTTATTTCGATATGCTCCGATGATAGCTTTGGATATAGATTTTCTGGTCACCATTTTCCAGAGTCGACATACAGTCAATAATATTCGTATCTCATTGATATTATAACGAATGTTTTTCAAGTTCGAGGAATTACCACAACTATATATTCTAAATGGTAATCATTACTTTTTTCTAATTGAGAATATATTATTTCATATCTGAAAATAAATTGATTCCATTAAAATTCTTCAAAGGGCCGAATAGTATAGTCTTTGTCAACAACGTTTTCATAATTGAGGACGCGGTTCCGGGTATAATTTTTTAATAAAGACAATTACCGGTACTTATTTCCACGTCATTATGTCTACAAAGAAAAATTTCCTCTCGTTTGCATTTTGAATGAGACAAAATTAAGACCACCCTCACAAGAGTACACTCTTAAATCTTTCATACGAAACAATGGAACTCCTTCAAGGTATCTAAATGCATAATACGATCGACCGTTTCCTCTATGACTTGACTCTGACGATCGGTGGTGTCGAGCCTGACGTTCTCTTTGGCTGAGAAGGATAATTAAAAGGAATTGTTTCGATTCACCGGACTCAAATATTTGCTTAACGGATTATTTTTTCCTTCAAAGAAGTTACATAAGTCTATTCAACATCGGGGCGATATTCTTGAAGAATTGAAACTGAAAACCGTCAGTGTCTTTCCAAAGGGAAGACGGGCGGTCGGAATATTCAAAACTCAATTATTTTTCTGAAAAGGATTAAGGATCGACACGACAGGTCGCAAAAGGTGATTAATAAGAGAGACGGTCAGTCGGAACCTTCAACACATTATAAGAATGAAATAATATGTGCCTATAAAAAGTTTTTCTAATTTTTTTCGTTCAGTTTCATAATCTTCTCAAATTGACTCGGCTATGGTTCTTATATAATATACGTTTAACACTCAAGGGAGATCAAAATGAGGATTTCACTGGAAGAACTTCTTGCGAATGGGTTTTCGAGAGAGAAAAAGAGAAATAAAAAAGGCTGATGAAATAAATAAATCTGTTTTTCAAGTTCCACTAATTGGATGTCTCTTTCATGATGTTACTTGAGTTCGTGAAGAGAGTTTTACTTCTTTCTGATCTGATTTGTTATGTTCATGGAATAATGAGAGGCCCTTATGTCCTTGCCTAAGACTCACTCCCAGACAAGCTCTTGGACAGCCTCAGCAATATATATATATATATATATATATATATATATATATATATATATATATATATATATATATATATATATATATATATAAATATATATAAATATATATATATATATATATATATATATATATATATATATATATATATATATATATTCATATATGTATATATGTATATATATATATATATATATATATATATATATATATATATGAATAAATATATATGGGCCTATATATATATATATATATATATATATATATGGAGTCGATTTTATGTATATCAATTTTCTAGAGATAAACTTTGGACTGTGGAAGATACAAAAATTCCATCACGAGGGAAACATAGATTCCATTCTGATATTCATAAGATGGTATAAGTGAAATCTATTCTACGCATATCATTATCGCTATCAGACTGCATTCATTTCTGTCTACAGTAGCTGGTCATCATAATATCACAGGTATTACAATTCACATCAGAATTTGAAATTAAATTAATTATATTCAGTAAAAATAAGACGACTAGGCTTAGATATATTTGAGCACTGCTCCTCCACCCTATCTCATATCTAGAATACTAATAAGAATTGAAATAAATGAACCATCATTTCATGAATGAAAGAGAAAACAGGACAAAAATAATTGACAAATTTGAATCAAATCATACTCCATTCTTCAGAACCATCTCTGATGAATAATCTCCTCAGGTTCTCTTGCCCAGAAGACACATTTTCTGCTGTTTACTCGAGGAGTTGGACGTTCCATTTCACATAGTTCCTTTCATTCGTATTGGGTTCAACGACGCACTGTACTGATAACAAAGATCTATTGGCGTCGGTGAATGATATATGAGATGACGGGATGGTGAGAAGAGAGGTTATTTAATCAGGTGTTTCTGGATAGTGGGAAGGAGTCGATCGTGGCTTGTTGTTAAGGAACCATCCCAGTATCAACCTGAACGACAGAGGGTAACCACTGAAAACACCTGTCAGGATTGTTGACCATGGCGGGAATCGAGCCCCGGTCTCCTGAATGACGGTTCTGTGTATTCACCATTCGACCACACCTCTCAGTTTTCACATACTCACAAAGGTATGGAATAGATCTGTGTTCTCTTCCGGAATTATGAGCTCATACCTTCCAGAAGTGATGATACAAAAATGATACTTCGCTGGATCGACTTCCACTAGTAACAGAGTGACACATATTGAGACGAGTGGTCGAATGGTTATTACATTGAACCGTCAATCAGAAGACCGGTCTTCGATTCTCACCATGACCGACCATTCTGACAGTTTTTTTTCTCTTTGGTTTTCCTCTGAGGTTCAGGTTAAGAGTCCGCGGGAGTCGATTTAGCGAAATATCAGTTTCTTAATTGGTGATAACTTTTGAAAGGTATGAGGTATCAACATTTTAAGAAGCGAGAAGCACACATAATTATAATAGCTTCAAGACGATATAAGTTATAACTATTCAAGTCATATCGCATAACTGTGAAGCGTTGACAGCTGAAAAATGTGTTCTTTCATCTGTCGACGCTTCACAGTTATGCAACGTGACTTGAATAGTCATAACTTATCTCATCTTGGAGCTATCAGAATTATTTGTGTTTCTCGCTTCTTAAAATTTTGATATCTCATACCTTTCAAAAGTTATCACCAAGAAACTGATATTTCGCAAAATCGACTTCCGTGGACTCTTAATACCTGTATGTTCCATTAACAACAGGCCACGACCGACTTCTTCCACCATCCAAAACACCTGATAATATAACCTCTCATCTCATCATCTCATCATCCCATCATCCCATCATCCCATCATCACAATTATCATCATTCACTGACGAAAATAATTCGTAATCATCATCAGAGTGCGTCATCAAACTCAATATGAATGAATACAGAATCGATCAAGCTCCATTCCAATGCACACTGAAGAATAGGCCTTCACTAATAATGCACTACAATATATGAAAAAAAACTGCAGAGATTTGATTTGGAATCATTTTTAGTGATATAACAACCCTATATGATTGCAAGTAGACCCACACCCGATGTTACTTTGAGACTCAATGTTTCATCATAGAAATAATGTTATCAGCATTTCCGACAGAATCACCAGCATATTTCATGATGCATTCTGCAAATTTGTTTTCCTATCTCGCACCGTCAACCTTCGTAAATTTTCATCCGTCAAGTCCCCCTAGCGGGATCTTTTTACCCTCATGAAACGTGAGCTCGTCTTAAAACCTCACGCCATGAAAACGGAATATAATTCACTTAAACCACGTGTTATTCTAACCTTTCGACCTCCGTCTAAACATTTGATATCTGACCTGTATTAACAACTCCCCAACAAGAACAAATACAAACTCTTGGCCCGGGTAACTCTCTCTCTCTCTCTCTCTCTCTCTCTCTCTCTCTCTCTCTCTCTCTCTCTCTCTCTCTCTCTCTCTCTCTCTCTCTCTCTCTTCTCTCTCTCTCTCTCTCTCTCTCTCTCTCTCTCTCTCTCTCTCTCTCTCTCTCTCTCTCTCTCTCGTGACGCCACTGATCCAGTGCTGCGGATCCACCGAGCTCGCGGAGTCACGGCCTGCTCTAGCCATGCGAGCTGCATGCACAGCTACGGGAATGATATATGGCCGAGTTAACCACCGGCAGCGTGGCCAGCCTGTGAACTACTGATAAAATACTGTATATTCTTTATGGCTACCATCTTAGATGTTATTCATCTTACCAGGGGTGTCATACAAAATACGTTGTTCAGCGTCGCTAATATAGGCCTAAATAAACTTACAGACGTTGTGAATTGTAATTGGGCCGCATTTGGGAATGATTTAATTGATAATCAAGCCATTCATCTTTCGAATGTTCATCAGAAACATGAATAAGAAAAAAGAATCAATATGGTTGAAAGAAGAAAGGTCGTTATGAAAATGACTGATATTAGGCCATAATAAATACAAGAAAACAGAATATGAGAGAGAAAAAATGGAAGAATTCCAGATAAGAGAGAAACGAAAATTGAGACAATAAGAAGATTAGGCCTATATGAAGAATTTTTCTACTCCAATGTTAATGTCTATATCACGAACCAACCCTGGAATTATCACCCTGTGAGATTCACCGTGTTTTGAACGAGTTAAGCCTGATCCCGATTATCCTTCAAAGTGGTAAGATCACCCTTGTGGTGCTCCGTCCGAACGATCCTACTTTGCATTCTTGACCTCAACTGGGAATGATCAATAATATCCTGTATCAATTTTTCGATATTGATAGACAAAATCATCATTCAGAGTGAATGTATTATTGATCAATACGGTTTAGAGGCTATGGCACTTCGACAACGAAGTGATTTTGATGTGCTGATAAGTACAGAAATTGAATTCATATAATCAAGAGAAATTAAGAATCAAATCATTGATTGTCTCATTATTTCCGATAATTATTCAGCATATCATTCGTTCAACTAGGCTCTAGGTTCGGTTTTATCGGCCGATGATCGGTCAATTTATTTTGTTTGATTATTGTTTGCTCAACGACCCCACCAACAGTCAGGTTATACAGGGGTGAGAATGAGCAGGTGATTGTGAAATTATGAAGTGATGATAAGTGAGAGGACGTTTACAAAAACCCATGCCTCGAGCGGGACTCGAACCCAAGCTCAATGGTGACTTCAGTTTCCGAAGCGGTGCCTCAGTTGATCCAGCTACTGAGGGCGGCAATTATTCAATCAATAATCAGAGAATTGACAGTTGTTTCAAATCATCTTATCATTCTTGTACCTTGATTGATAGTTGATCAATAATCGCTCGGGAGTTGGTTATCATATCTTTTGAGAACTGAATGGATTGTTATTATTGATTGCTGTATGACCCCAACAAAACCTAGGTGATCTGGGGATACGATTGAGAGAATGGTAGGTGAATGTCGATACAAAGAACTATACCGAAAGTGAGACTCGATCTGACGGCCGACTTCAGTACAGATTTCAAGCAGAGCCTTGAATGAATTGACTCTATCAATCGAACGAGAGAGAATATTTTCATAATCATGTTTTCCCATCAGACATTCATGATTAAATAAGATATCATTATCATCACTATAGGAACTGTCAGGAGCTTTTTTTAGAAACATGGACAATGATGATCATTGTATCACACTTTCAAATGATTCCATCAACAATAAATAAATGATGAATTACATAGGATTCTGAATTTTCACATATTTTAAAGAATCAATACGTTGAAATAGCCTTAAAGTCCTTCAAGGAAACATGACTGCATGTGATATAGAAGAGGAATTATAATATATGATCAATATAAAAAATAACATAGGATATAGAATCCGTGAATCTTCAGTATTTATGAATTGATTCAGGTAAAGTAGATGATTGAGAGAATGTTAATGTGATTGATCAATCGAGAGCAAGTATCAACTATAAATGAGAGAGATTGATGAACTTGATGATAACTTACAAAAGATGGGAAACATCGATGTGGAAACTGAGTCAACTATAGACGTATGAACATATGCCCAATATAAAATATCGACAAGAATATCAATTTTTTCTCATTTTGTTCCTATTCATTCATATTTTCAAATTACGTTTTTCCCTCACAAATCTCAGGAAGATGTACATGTCCGTATCAAATGAGATGCAGTTGAAGTCAATGTACTGGAGATGTTTAATGATATGAACTGAGTATATATACACTTACAATTATATGAAATTCTCACATTTATATGTAAACATAAATTATTAATATTCTATGTCTCCTTATTTTTGTTCAACCCTTGGTTTCATCTCATGTATACCCTTAATAAGACTAAATGTGAGGCTCCGAGAAGTGACATAAAAACCGCAGACGGAAATATATTCATAATGCAACGCATTAATTTCCTCTGACGTCACAGCCGCTCCTCGGCAATAATCTGACTGACGAGGTCATGTGACATCGTCTAACGACCTCATCTGTTACATACACTTGTCTAGCGGTGAGTTTCCATGGAACTGCTGGGAAGAGAGAATCATGTTTTAGCGGGTTTCACATCCCCTTGGTTCTGATGAGACAAAATGCGGGAGTAATCATTAATAGTGGCTTATTCAGTTTATTACGATATTTCACACTGTTCAGGCCCATTTCCTCTTTTATCTTTCGTTTTTTAGTGAATGATTGTTCATGGTGTATTTTCATATCGTGTGTTATTTTATATTCAATTCCAATCGGACAATAATTTTTCAAAATACTCATTTATGCAACCACGGTAATTTATATCCATATCTTAATATTCAAATTGGGAAGAGAGAGGCTTAGGTAGTTCGGTCATATGAAGAGGATGGGAACCGAGAGAATACCAAAGCGGGTATTCGAGGTGGCTACAGTGGGAACACGGAGAGTGGGACGATCGAGAGAGAGGTGGATTGGGCTGATTAAGAAGGATGTACTGATGAGAGGAGGAAGGTGGAAGGAGTTAGAGGCAGAAAGTCAGTGGGAGGACAGAATAAAATAGAAGGAATTGGTAGAACAATTGGAAGTGGAAGAAGAGGAGGAGGAAGATGAGGAGGAAATGCCAGGCGTGGCCAACCGGTTTCCAGGAGTCCTGCGGCCCTAGTGATGGTGGAAATACCCACCCCCTGACCCAATGTTTCAGTTGGAACCAGGGACGGATGATTATTATTATCTTAATATTACTTCATTTAAAGTACATTTCGTCCAAATCGGAAACTTGACATGCATTGTTACCCCATGGAGGCAAATGATGAAAGTCAGGATCGTTCGAAAGGCGCACCACAAGGGCGATCCTAACACCCCGATTGAATGTTTGGATATGATAGCTCATTCAACATGATGATGAACATCAAAGTGATGAGTTAAGAAATGGAGAATAATTCCAAAGTCGTGTTGGGTAAGATGTTCTCAATCTTCCATCTGAATTTATCTTCTCTCTCTTCAATTTTTCTCTCCTCATCTTATTCTCTTTTTTTTCCTGAATCTTTCTTTCTAATTGATATAGTTATTGAATCGAGTAACAGTGAAAGGATTGACTTGTTATCATCCTCGATTGTATATGCTTGTTTCGTATTGACCAATAGTTAGAGGAATAATAGTCGACTGAGATTCGTTCAGCTGTCTCTACATAGAGTACATTGCATTCTTCTTTAATTTCTATAAAATCTTATTTGTGTTGCCTCATTCAAACGACTCCAGATTCTCAATCTCATCAATTGACTGTTGACTGTTGACGGTGTTGAGTTTTGAAATGTGAGTTTAAAAATGAATGATTATGCTCACACATTGTGTGGATACATAATATTGATAGCTACGCCCATTTACGTGAGAAATATCGATAACAAACTATGAATGATGAAAAACTATAAAATATCGATAAAAAACTATGAATGATGAAAAACTATAATTCATCCATATTCTATGAATAATGACATACAATTTCTCAAATTGAGCTTCTTTTCTGGAAGAAGAGGCAACTTTGTTGAAGTGTTATCCGAAAAGTTGTTGTATCAATCTGATACAGAATGATTGAAAATGAATGAATCACAATTTAGCGTTTTGATCCAGAAAATTGTTTTCTCACCCAGACAATCGGATTTTTTCGGTAAAATTCTTCTGGACTGCACCAAAACTTGACAATTGGTCATATCCGTAAAATAAAAAGAAATTCCACAACTGATATTTCATGATCACACTATCATATTCATTCAAAAATCAACATGGAAAATATTTTTTTGTCATGATAAAAGTAGGACTGAATTCTATTGGCCCAATTTCTGGTGCACGATGCTCTAGTTTCTATATGTCCAGAACTTCGAGCACAGATCCATCTATTGAATATGCTGAAACTCGAAATTCCCTTATTGCACTGATATCTCCACAATACATTTCCATGTCCGATCAAATCACAGGACAGTATGCTAATATCATGTGGTATTGATCATCGACCAAAGTTCCCGAATCAAAACTTCAAAAGTAGAATATTTAAATTTCCTTTCAACTTGAAAACCAATCAGCAAATTGAATGGCGTATGAGCTTGATGGTGAGAGTGGGGTGGGGGGGGGAAGGAGGGAACTCACTTGAGTCTCTCATCAACATATTAAACTCATACTGGCTACAAACTCATCTCTTGGTAGAATTCCAGAAATAATTCCACCCCATAACGACATGCCCACACATAAAAATTATATTATTATATTGAATTGAGTGATTTTTTGGTTATTCTCCAGGAACCACTTTGAATTGTGAAACGTCATGTAATAAATGTGGATGCTCCATATCGCTTAAGGTGAACCCATCCTCAACGAGCTTTTTCCGCGTCAAATCGCTTTTTCCGCGTCAAACGATCGTGGTGGCTTCCCGAATGAACATATTTCCTCCACACCATGAAGGAAGTATCTTATAGAATACTGGCAATCTTTAATGAGTATTCACAATAATGCTACATACCATTTCTATGAATCGGTACGCAGTTAGGTAAATACAAATCGATGGCAAAAATATCGGATGCTATACTGACTTACTGTTATACATATGCAAGTGATCTTTCCACCTTTGTTATCAAAAACTTGAGTCAATAACATCCTCTGCAAATATTGTCTGCATCTTAATTTTGATGTATTTGTTAGTTTTGTATCTCGCATTGTTGAAGTATTAGGAACATTTATCGGTGGAATCCCTCTGGCAGGAACTTTTTCTCGTATAGAGACTGGAGACGCCTTAATACCCTCAAAGAGATTGTGTTTAACGTTTGGCAGTGAAGCTCGGTGGAGAACTGCTAGAGTGCCCGGTTTTCTTCTTTGAAGGGATTGCGACGAGATATTAAAACTGTGAGTGAAGCAACGGTCATGCTAAACGTCAGTGGCGGAGACGGGAGGGAAAAGGGGGGCGGGGGGCGTAGAAATATCCAAGGAGGGAGGAAAGAGGGATTGATGATATAGATCTGTCTAGTCACAAATACTTGAATCGTTCATTATTCCTGGGTCCGAATTCACAAAAGGTCATAACTTTGTTCCGGCTGAGGCTTAAAGTGACGACAATTCCTTTTTTTTTAATAACATTGAAACTTGATACAAAATCATTGGTCCCTAATTAGGGTAATGGATGAAAAGTGGGATCGTTTCTACGGGGCACCACAAGGGCGATCTTACCACCCCATTTAAATGATTTAAAACCAACGAACTTCAACACCAGGACAGCGCTGTCTGTGACCATTACTTTCCGCCGCAGATAAAAATCTTTCAGTTTCCAAAAGTCCGGAACACATTATTAGTAGAAACCGTTTCTGTGATATATATCCGGGCATTACTATCATTGATATTAAGAGTGAACAAAACACACGAATGTTGCTATCTTCCACTTTGAACCAAGTCTCATGGACAATGATCACTTATTTCCATTAACAGCAGATGTAAAGTTTATCATTATACAAAATCGACAAAATGAGTGATATGACTATAATGTTATAATTAGGCCTATCACTCTACTCATATACAATTCCTAGAGATGATAACATATTTGTGTCTACAATTTTAAATTTTTTCATTTCAATTTTTGATTCAATCCTTTATTATTATCGATCTATCATTATTATCTTGGAGACAGTTTCAGAGCTGATCGGTATAATATCTTTGTAGCAACTTTGATCGGGTTCAGAGTTGATCCTGATCAAAGCTAGGACCTCTTGTGAATTCGGCCCCTGTAACTGTTGCTTTGTTATACACAGATAAGTTTCGTCCTTGGCAAACGATGTGACAAGTTTCATGTGGTGATTATAGAGAGAACAAATTTTTCTTGAGATATTTGATGAGTTGACGTGACAAATCAAGTGCAGTCTTGATATCGAGTGCTCCACAAATTTAATCACGGTTCAATAATTTCACTATTCCAATTTATGGCGTACCGTTATAGGCCTATACTTTCACCACTGAACTGTGAGCGTACTGGCGTGTGAACGTAGTTAAGCTGCTTCTACTTGAATCAATATATGAATTATTCAAAACATTATATTGGAAATTATATCAACGATTGAATATTGAGAACTCATTTCAAATATCATGAAAGTATGATAATCTTATCATTATATCATGGAATATCAACTAACTAAAGCTTATCAAATTTCAGTATATCTGGAAAAATATTGTTTCAATAAATTTCCTCTCCTCACTTCTTCATGCCATGTAGAACCACCACTGACAAACATAATACCAAGTCGGATTTTTCTCCGATAATTTCTTTCTGTTCTTTTATCTCTTCCGATCTTTTTCTCTCTTTCTCTCTCTCTTTCTCTCTCGCTTTCTCTAAGCAGCTAAGTCGATCGGTACGTGAACAAAAGAGATATGAAAGAAAAGGCGTGAAGCAAAAGAAAAGCGGACACAGAATTAAGCTGCCAGATGATAATGGAAAACACGGTTCATAATGATCCATTATTTTGGTTGAGAAAATTACTTTTTTTCTTTCATTAGACCGATTAAGAGTTTTCAAAAGCGAGCAACTTTCATTTTTGAGTCGGTTTTCTTGGAATACTTCAATCAAAATCTCTCGGCAACGGCTCCTCACTGAGATCAGTTCGCATTTCCATTTTTTAATTTCGGAACAAGGGTTCATTTTTCAGTCTTGTTTTATATCATTTTTTGTTACAAAAGATTTGTACTGGAAGTTATTGACTGATAAAATGTACAAAATTGATTTTTTTTGTGATTAGCAACTCGAGGGTATTCTGTATAAACTACACCAACATTTTCATCAAGAATGTTTTATTCAAAATTGTCGTATTGTCTCCGCCGAAAAAGTCGTGATATTCCCTCCACCTGGCTCATGTTGACTAATAGAGGCCCCAAAAGGAAAAAGGGTAATTTGTCAATTAAATTATATATCAGTGTGTTATCTCTGTTATAGTGATTGACATCAACAGTTATATGATTTGGCGAACAGTTTCAAACTCACTCACGATTAGAACGAACACATTTTCTTCAATTGAATTTGACGACGCACTGTGCTGATGACTGCGATCTATTGGCGTCGGTGAATGATATACGATATGACAAGATGAAAGGTTTTTTTATTAGGTGGTTTGAATAGTGAGAAGGAGTCGGTCGTGGCCTGTTGTTAGGGAACCATTCTAATATTGACCCGTACGACAGAGGAAAACCACAAAAAAAGCTGTCAGGATGGTCAACCATGGCAGGAATCTAACCCCGGTCTTCTGCATGACGGTTCAGTGTATTATAACCACTCGATCACTCGTATCAGGAGAGATGAGATGACGAGATGAAGGTTTTCTTATGTGATCAGAAAGATAGTGGAGAGATAGCGGTGTGGTCTTCATTGTAGAAACTATCCCAGCCTACAGAGAATAATTACGAAAAAATCTTGTGAAGATGGACGGTGGCGGGGATCGAACCAAGGTACGGTCATATGAAGCAATCGAATCAGGAATGAGCACATATATATATGTGTATATATATATATATATATATATATATATATATATATATATATATATATATATATATATATATATATATGTATATATATATATATATATATATATATATATATATATATATATATATATATATATATATATATATATATATATATATATATGTATATATATATCATTATCGATATTTCTATTTCTATACTTGTAAACATATTAATCACTATGTTTATGTCCAAGTGGAATTGTATACAAATACACTTAATGCATGAATATGATTGTGATGATTATTATTACACTACAGTGATTCTATAATTATTAGCATATTGCACGTCCAATAAGGAATAATAGACAACAACGTTATGTGATATTCCGATTATTATACATTTGATGTCACATTCATCCCTGGTGACTATATTACCGTGAATACATTGTTTATCTCATCAGTTTCATACACAGGTAATAATTACTACGAACTATTAGTCTACTGTGTAATATAGTAGGTTTCTTAGTGACTTACGATAATGGTTTTGATTAGTGTACTCCAGATGAAAGATCAACAAGGATATATTATACCAGCTTGTAAGATGATGGTCTTGTAAACAAACTGAACAAACAGAGTGAACAAACATGCGAGAAGTTTACATCCTGCAAGTATTAAACATGGGGTGAACTGAAGCGAGTATTAAACT
>OZ023329.1:17263533-17268533 GCA_964007535.1 Brachyptera risi | reverse complement strand
GCCACCAATACTGCCACACTATTTCGAATGTGGAATGAATGCAATATAGTATTGTCGAAGGATGTGGGATGAGAGGTATTGTTGAAGGAGGGGGTATTGAGGTTTGATTACATGTGAGAGGGGTTGGGAAAGGGGTAAGGGGTAATATTGTAATGGGGTGACAAAGGGTATAGAGTTTACACGTGCTTGCTCGTTATTAAGCACAGGATTATGTCACTTATTAGTAGTCTGAGAGAGGCAGAGAGAGATAGAGAGAGAGAGAGAGAGAAAGAAAGAGAAGGAGAGAGAGAGAGAGAGAGGGAGAGAGATACTACATGGTTTCGTATTTCGTATGGCGTACACAAAATACAGGAATTGAGGAGAAGCTTAAAATCCATTAGTATATTAATTTGCTGTAATACATAATTAGAATACAATTTAATTACGAGTGAATCGATAAACAAAGCTGATGTACCATGACCTGCCTGTAATCAGAGATGCACGATGCTCATTACAGAGCCCGTTATTCCATCATTATGCCGACGACAATGAAACTGGAACCATGAGAAGCTGGGCAGAGATAGAATGTCCGTCAGGTAACCACAGCGATTGAGAAGTAGTGGGCACACAAACTAATGGATGAAGTTGTGATTGAGCAACAGAATTTGTATTTTGGAGGACATTATTGTTCACTAATCACAACAATGTGTGCCATTACACACATGAAGTGACACCAACCTATTTCATCATAATATAAAGAAGGTGCTGCTTCAACTCCCATACTGACAATATGGAAAGCATCTATGCAGGTTTCTTGCGGTTGGTTCAGAGTCAAAGGTCCCGATTTCTTGTCGCAATTCAGCGGATTTTCTTGTGAAGTATCATGAAGATAAGAATGGCTACAGTTCAGGTGGCATTGTTGAACTCACAAAATGTAAATATTTCGTAAAAAACAAATTGCAACCACTTACATAATAATCCTACAGAGCCGTGTATAGCATTGTTGAGTATTATTGTTTCATATATGAATCGATATAAAAGTCGATATAGTTGCGGTACAGGCAATCGGGACGCTGGACTCGGGAACTGACCCCGGAAACATTTCATTTTCAAGACCCGAGTTGGGTTGGTGATAGGTTGGTATCACTACATCGTGCATGACATCAAGAATCATAATATTCATGTTTTCTTGATTTGTCTCCGTATTTTTATCACCGCTTTCTTAGCCGTATCACAATGTATAGTGAGTGATACCAACATAAACCTACTTCATCATGATATAGAAGAAGGTGTATCCACTCCAATACTAATAACATGTCTAGTATTTGTACTTTCTTGTGGACCAAAGGTCTCGATTGCCAGTCACGATTCAGCGGATTATCTTGTGAACTAGATGTAGATTAGAATGGCTACTGCCCCGGTGGCATGGTTGAACATACAAAATCTATTATGTTCGTGAAAAATGAATGCCACTCATAAATATCTATTGAGCCGTGGATAGTTCTATATAAAAACGATAGTGGCACTAGAAGTAATTGGGACCTTGAACGCAGATTCTCACTCAGAAAATACTTTATTTTAGAGAAGCGAGTGTTCACACCTCATTTGTATTATGATGAGGTATGCTGGTATTACCACATCGTGGTCGTATAGTTGAGCTCTATCAAGTAACAGAATCACTGGAAATCGTAACTATAACAATTGATGCACCATCAAAGATTCTAATTGGTCAATATCAATTGACATACATTGTTGTCTCTCTCTTTCGAAATTGAGTCTTGTCACTTGACAGGAACACATCGAAGAAAAACATTGCCAAAGTATATTAAAAAATGAACTCGGCTCTTCCACCAATAACTCTACGAGAGAAGAGTTACTGCCTTGGTGCTCTGCCAGAACGTTCGCCACAGTTTTATCGTGTCCTTAATAATGAATGATGGAAAAGGTTATGAACTGTACAGTGAAGAGAGAGAGAGAGAGAGAGAGAGAGAGAGAGAGAGAGAGAGAGAGAGAGAAGGGGTATCTTCAACCACTAAAGTCATTATTTATACGTATTATAGATTGGAAATTGGGAATTTGCATATCAACTTCAACCCTCGAGTGAATTGACATTTCGAAACACCGAACCGTTATTGCTCTAGTTCAGGTTGGACGGTCGCTCGGACCAGCCCTTTGAATAAGCTCAACTGTACTTGATATTTTAGTCATCATTAATGGAAGCTAGTCACCGTAGTTCATGGAAGAAAGGCAAAGTGCCAGATTTTCAAAACCTCACATTTTAAATTTCAAACCGCAGTTTTGTTGCCATAATTTACGTTAACCAGCTACCAGAAATATGTCATTACATTCTTTTCGGTGAGCATTGAGGGCAATATAAAAGAGGTAAAATTCGAAAGCTGAATCAAGTATGATTCATAGGAAATTTTCTTCTTGTGGACAACTCAATAGTTCATAAGTGAATTGAGAATAAAGATCATTAAGAAAATGGACGGTTCCTCTTTACCACCAGATATGCTCGAATCACTGATAATACTTCGACTTATTAGACGAGCTTTAGCGAGGATTCAATTTGACATACTGAAAAAAATTGGTGTTCGTTTTCATGTTTCTTTTTTGTTTTTATGTTTTTTTGTCGGTTCTCCACAGGTCAAACGGCTACAGCTATCAACTTCAAACTTTTTTATCATGGTTCCTTATCTGACTTAGATCTGTATAGTTTTGTGGCATTATCGGGTGATGACTTTTTTTCTTATGAATTTTCGAAATTTCCAAAATACCCGTTAGAATAACACGGCGGAATTTTTTTTTTTTTTTCGAAAAATATGTAATTTTGTGTGAAGTTGAATTACATTCTGATACACATTTCTGGAGATTCTCAGCTTGATCGGGTCAGCAATTTTGAAAAAAAAAATATAAAATGTGCCAAATTGGTACCACTCGAAGCAGTTTTTAACCATTTATAACTTGAATGTCACCCAATTGGCGAATGTAGGCAAAAGTTTGGCAGAAAAATAGACATACTATTACAATCCGCTCGTCTAACAACGCATATATGGCGTTTTCCTAGTTATAGTACATGATATCTACTGAATGTCAGACGGGTCACAATATGATTAGTTATTCACTTCAGTGGGGAAGGATGGTAACTGAACGATCCTACCTTCCCTACATTGACGTTAATTTGCAAACAATGTTCATCCGGAACAATCAAGTTGGGAATATCGTGCATGATGATGCGTTGATAATTATGCAGGATGACGTTATTAGACAAGCTTTAGCGAGGATTCAATTTGACATACTGAACAAAATTGGTGTTCGTTTTTTTTATGTTTTTTTGTCGGTTCTCCACAGGTCAAAAGGCTGCAGCTATCAACTTCAAACCTCTTTCACCATCGTTACTCATCCAACTCAGATCTGTATAGTTTTGTGGCATTATCGGGTGATAATTTTTATCTTTATGAATTTTAGAAATTTCAAAAATACCCATTAGAATAACACGGCGGAAAAAAAAAATCATTAGAAAAAAATGAAATTTTGTGTGAAGTTGAATTACAATTCGATACAAATTCTTGGAAATTCTCAGCTTGATTCAGTCAGCCATTTTGAAGAAAAAATATAAAATGTTCCAAATTGGTACCACTCGAAGCAGTTTTTACCCATTTATAACTTGAATGTCACCCAATTGGCGAATGTTATAGGCGAAAGTTTGGCAAAAAAATCGACATACTATTATTATCCGCTCGTCTAACAATGCATATATGGCGTTTTCCTAGTATTCTATTATATTGTTCAGTAACAGAGAGAGAATGGAATGCAACACAAGAGTTTTGTGCATACAATATCTTTGAACCACATTTCATGAAATCATCATCAGCGTCTCCATGGCTACGAAACAAACAAATTGAAATGGAATTAATTGTATTCGGAGTGCCCATAGTTTGCACATAATTATCGAAAGCAATATTGAAATGTGGATTGTCTATTTTGAGGTGTATGAGGGCCGGGAGGGTGGGGTGATTGTTGAGCTCTGATTTCAGTGAACTTATAAATGATATTACTAGGAAAACGCGGGATGCGCGTTGTGAGATGAGCTTAGAAGTATGGCAATCTAGGATGAAAAATAACTTGTCAGCTCAATTTACATCTACAAACCTTGACTCACTTCAAACGTTCAAAAACCTCACCTGCAACTTGTTGATATTTATAGTAACCTGCAACCTGTCGCATAAACACTTTGCAGAACCAATTGATCCAAATATTCAATAAAATGTAAACGTTTATTGCGTTTTCTTCATTATTTCTCATTCGATTGTTGTAAAAATCTCTGAAAAGGTGTATAATAGTATTTTTCATATTCTGTGAGAATTTGAGAGCTTTTGAAAAATTCTTGTTTTTCAAGTATTTTTCCTCCGGGTGATTCTTAGGAGGATTTTCCAAACTTTCCGATTATTTTCCGGAAAAACCTCCCGACCGATTCCTCTGAATAACAATCACAACCTATTTTGGTATGACACCAACGTTCAGAAAAAGTTTCAAGTTGATTGATTGATTTCTCTGACCTGTGTGCCGCGTACATAATTACAAAAAAAAAAAAAAAAAAAAAAACATAAAAACGAAGCCCATTTTTTCTCAGGGTGTGAAATGGAAAGCTTCGCTACGCTCATCTAATTATCCACTCGTCTCTCTCTCTCTCTCTCTCTCTCTTCTCTCTCTCTCTCTCTCTTTGTTTCTCTCTCTTTCTCTGTTATCTCTCTCTCTCTTCTAGCTCTCTCTCTCTCTCTCTCTCTCTCTCTCTCTCCTCTCTCTCTCTCTCTCTTCACCTCCCGTACACAGCACGTCATGCACATGCGCAGTAAATGCTCTAGTGTTTTATTTTCGACTTTTCATTTTATTGTCTTCTGCACAACACGTTGTGCTATGACGAGAGGGCCCCTCGGGACCCTGACTGCACGGAGAAGGAAAAGGGGGGAAGGGCGAGGGGGAAGAAGACAGCTCAGGAGCTAGATGAAACTTGAGGGTCA
>OZ023329.1:17236033-17261033 GCA_964007535.1 Brachyptera risi | reverse complement strand
CTGATGGGTTGGCAAATTTGATGCCGGCTGCTATTAACTGACCGACGTGCACGTTAAGTTAGTACCTTTTAGCATCACTTATCCACGCACGGTCAATAGATTTTCAAACGTGGACCGTGAATTGGAACATATTTTGAACATTGGGCGGATACGAAGTGAGGACACCATCTTCAACCGGCAAGCCAACGCAACCCTCAATGCATTTTGAGAATGGGTTTAATTTCGCGATTTAAGAGACAGTGACTTTGTCATTATCTCGAATTGTTATAGTAATCAGGTACTCTAGTAAATATAACTGGGGAGCCCAGATACTTGGAGAAGAGAGTGGTCAACTCCCGCGCATGGAGGGTGCCATTTCAACCGACTTGAGCGAAGAGTGTAGTGATCTTGATCATCAAGAAGGCTCTGCATGTTGTTCACCGTCAATTCTGTCAGCTGTCAGTTGAAATTCGTAACTGTGAGGTTAGTATCTGATATTGAACATTATATTCGAGAACAGGATCGTGTCTCTACTCCCAACCTCTGGATTTGAATTTTTAATCTTGTATATATACACCAATCAAATCTGAGTGAGCGAGATCTTCAAAATCATTGAAATCAGTTTCGAGGTGAGTGTTTCATCTCAACTAAAACCAGTCGGGACCGGTGATAACTCCACCACCAACTATTGTCAGAACTTTCGCCTGAACTTTTTCGTGAATATTAACTCGGAACGTGCTGAGAGTTAAATTCTTTGTTAATTCCTAACCGATGTAATGCAGTCCAGCACAAGTTCTGGACAGAAAATGCCGTCCATGCGACATATATGTCAGTGGCCAATAGAAAACAGTCTTCAGCTTGACCGCTCTCTTCTTCGAGTATCTAGGCTCTCTAAATATAACCAATCCCAGTCCTAGTTTTTTGAAGCTGAGGGGCCGGGACCCTCACTGCGACTGACTCTTGATGTAACGTCCTATAGGGTGTTTTCAAGTAACGAACGACAAACAATCGTTACTATAGCAATACGGCGAACTGGTGGACCACCAAATATTCTGATTGGTCAATTCCAACTGGTGCACATTGTTGTCACTTGTCTCTCTCTGAACAATGGGTGACGTCAGTTGAGAATACCCTATAGGCCTAGCTAGCTCCGAGTGACCGGGACTTTTATTGAGTGATGTTTATTACAAGAACTAAAAGCTACAATACAAGATAACGACAGAGTCACGGTCACTTAGACTACAGAAATTTGAGATATTCTCAATATTGTTGTACCATCAGTTACCTGAATAACAGTGCCGAAAACTAATTCAATATCGCCTTCAGACTGATTTGTGAACAGCACTTGCCAAGTCGCGTCTGGCAGCTCAGACAGGTAAAACCAAATTGCCATTGCATTGTGGGCCACAGCGCACGTTGTATGTAGAAAAGATGAACCCAGTCCATCTCTCAGCGCGCCAAGCAAGTGTTCATGCAACCCGTACAAGGTCATTCTCTGATTAGTACATGAACGTTGCAAGTTGCTCAAAACCCAGTATTGCAGGTAGCACGAAACAGAGATTGCATGCACATACCCTCATCAAATGTAGTTCGTCCATAGTCGGTCTTTTGGTGACAACGAATGATATGTTATATTTGATATTCATATACAACAGAAGTACAGATATATATTCTTACCAACTCCAAGACGTAATAAGTATGGAGCTCATTCACTTGTATCAACGAGATATAGAGCTCGTTTACTAACTGTGAAAACTTCAGTAATTACGTAATATCACTGAAACTTTGAGAATTCAACGCTTCTGAGAGATGTAGTTGCGTTAATGATCATTAACTCCTCATCGATGATCAAAATAAGTTAAATAAAATCATGGTTTTTATTAGAACGGAAGACATGGTGTTTGTCGTTGTAGTTGACGTACTTATTTCGTGGATACGAACTTATATATAATGAAAATGATGATAAAAATGATAATAATGATAATATATAAGTATATAATAATCTCGGTTGTATTCTAGAATCAGGGCCCTTAACGCGACTGCCAATCAAAATGACATCCTGGACCTGGCTATAGCTTTAAAGTCCAGAGACTAGGCCTTTGATTGGATAATGTTCTCTAGGAGAGATGAATACTATGCCAATACGAGACGATTAGAGATTCACGGTCTCTTGGAACGGAAAAAAGTGGCTAATTTTCAGCTCATCTCAATAGCAGTGCTGGAATTTTGTCAACAATGAGAATACACATGGACTGGATATGTTGCCGTATAGTACTTAGCTTCATTGGTGAATATAAACCAATCACAGTTCTAGTCCATTGGAGCTAGCCAGGCCTGGGACGTTATTTTCAATGACAGTCACGATGATGGATCCTGGAATGTGTGTTTTTTGACAATTATTCTAGATCTTGAAACCTGAAGTTTTCGTTTTGGTTTCTACTTGAGTCTGGAATTGCTCGCGTTTCAGCGATTCAACATAAAACAACTGGCATATGTTGTTATATCCACACACAAGTCATGAAATAGAACCGATGAATTCAATGAAGGATCCAATGAAGCAAAGAGAACAAAACTTTCTTTTTAAAACGCGTATGAAGTAAAACTTTGGCCAATATTTTATACCGACTGAAAAGCATTTTATTGAAAGAGAGCGAGAGAGAGAGAGAGAGAGAGAGAGAGAGAGAGAGAGAGAGAAAGAGAGAGAGAGAGAGAGAGAGAAAGAGAGAGCGAAGCGAGTACAGAGTTTTCCAAGCCACAATATTTATCGCAAGATTGCGTCCAACGAAAAGATTTGTTGGCAAACTTTTAAAAACATATCGATCACAAATGAAAAGGTTGCGAGAAAGAGAAATGCTTTCAATAAAAGGAGAAAAAACACGAATATTTACGCTCGAGAAAATGTCGGGAAATGTAGATGTCTGGAAAATTTCACAAACATGCAAGCAAAACACATTTTCCTCTTCTATTGAAACGAGTTTATTGTGCTGGTTGGAAATATTTACAGACATATCCTCACCAATTGCCCGATCGACACTGCCAACCGTCACTGCTATCAGACACAGAGACGGTCGATCGGGGCTGGCAATCACTCACTCGGAAGAAAAACTTTAACAACTTCGGAATCCTTACAAACATCACAGTTTAAAAGGTTCGGATAATGTCGATATAGTAGATTACTTTCCCATCGGCTTGTTCAATTGTTCTGCGTTCAACGATGCTTAACGACCTCACCAACAGCTACGTCACACGGGGGTGTGAATGAGCGGGCAACAATGAAAAGATGAAGTGCTGATTGGTGAAAAGACCCACACAAATCTCATGTACCCATTGGCAGAGATTTCAGTTATCATCTCTCATCTCTATGGATGTTAGGTCTACTCTTATAAAATGAAGGTTGAATTCCAAAGTGTTGTCAAATTACATGAACCATCTGAGATGTCATATTTATAGCAGTAACACAATAATAAAAAAAGTCATAATTGGCAGCTTGGATGATTTCTGAATTCAAAACCGTTTATGTTTTTACTTGTTGATTTGGAACTTAACTCTTAGCAGAAATCTGCTGACGTTCAGCAGAAATGTGATTCTTTGATTGCTTCTATTGTGAATCGAAACTGACGACTCGACACCCAAGATCGTCTGCGTTATTGAACACGCGGAACGGCCAATCGTTACAGCAGCCGATTCAATCAGTTCTGGCGATCCTAGTCGACTGAGGGAAGAAGTTCTTGTTAGGGAATTAAACACGTTACACTTACAAATGATCGCGAAAGATGAACACAGTGTGAGGTATACGAGATTGATTATCATGCCGGAAGGTTCGGGCAATAATTGTACAAAATAATGAAATATATAGTTCTGTAAGAACACATCTGGACATGACTCAAATATCGCATACATATTAATGGGACCTGATAATAATATTAATATATTCATTTCAATAATTATCATACATATGATATCATATGATGATGTATGAATATAGATATACACTGTACATATAAATATACACTGACTCGATGACTGTGAACATTCTCAGTGTCAACGTGACATATAAATGATCGTAGTGATTTTCGTTTCGAACATATTGTAGTGAAACCGCTTCACACCATTCACATAAGTATCTTATGAAAATAACTGTCGATCCATAATGAACATTCACGATATGTCACGTGTTATTTGTATGCAACGGAATACAAGGTGAGGTAGATATCAATGAGAAAAATATAGAGTGTGACTGTTACATATGCTAAGGTAATCTGTCCATCTTCCATGAATCCTCCGTTTGATTATCATCAACATTTCAGTTACCAACAAATTATCATAAAATCATAAGGAATTCTGAATGAATAATCGAATCAATAGAACGGCAAGGCTCATGAAAATTACAAGGAAAACGCGGGATTTGCGTTGTGAGATGAGCTTAGAAGTATGGAAATCTAGAATGAAAAATCAATCCAAAAAATCAAGGAAATCAATTTTCTGTCAGCTCAATCCACATTCACGGACCTTGGATTACTTCAAATGTTCAGAACCCTCACCTGCAACCTGTCGCATATACACTTTACAAAATCAATTGATCCAAATATTCAATAAAATGTACACTTTTATCGCGTTTTCTTTGTTATTTCTAATTCGATTGTTGCGAAATTATCTGAAAATGTGTATAATAGTGTTGTATATTCGGTGAAAATTTGAGAGCTTTGAAAAATTCTTGTTTTTCAAGTATTTTTCCTTCGGGTTATTCTTACACGGATTTTTCAAACTTGACGATTTTTTTCCGAAAAAATCTTCCAACCGATTTTTCTGTAAAACAATCACAGCCCATATTCTAGTCTGACAAAAAATATGTAGACAACATTTCCAGTCGATAGGTTTAATACCTGACCTGATGCCGCGTACGAAATTATAAAATAAAACAACAAAAAAACCAACCTCATTTTTTTTCGGTATGCGAAATGGAATCTTCGCTACGCTCATCTAGCAATCATTTGATGACATGTTCATCATTGTGAACAACAAATTTGGCATGTTCCGAAACTTCACAATCATTTTTGTGGAATTCCCGTATTGACGAGTATTTTAATTCATTTTGCTGGTACACGGAAAAAACAAGTCGAAATGCTGTGAACTATTTTTTAACGAGTTTAATAACAATTCATATCGTAGGTTCTGCTGCGGTTGACTCGAAATCCAGTTCTTAATTCTGTCAGAAGTAGATGATCTCATTTTCAGATGGATGAACTGCCTCAAGATGGTCAATAGTTGTTTATCTATTTGCCAATCGAACTCCATCGTCCACAGATATTCAGATATTCGTTGCAAGTACCGACAAAAAATCCATTCCATATACTGAATATCGTTCCATGTAAAATACATACATCCCATTATTTTCACCCTTTCTTTTTTCATTTCACTTCAGAGTATAGTATCCATATAATATCACAGACGAATATCATTCTTGCTGCCATTAGGCTCATGCAGTGATTTCAAGCCATTTAACTATTTCAATTTCCTTGAGAAGTTCTGATTCTTCTTTCATCTCTTCAGCCTAATTGGTTGTGTCACGGGATTGTATGCGCACTCGAAGCTTTTGAAATTGATATCCAGCTTTAATATCTCCAGCATCTCTTGGATATTTTGTATGAGCGAGGAGATTATGTGAATACGCTTCATATTTCTATACCCTTTATTTCCATGAAAAAATATCTCACTGTTTTAAAATTTTGATTGACACAAATCACCAGCATTACCACTTACTGTATAATGTTCGTTTCCCATGGAAGTTGCTCATGAAAGTTGCTCATGGAAGTTGCTCATGGAAGTTGCTTATGGAAGTTGCTCATGGGAGTTGCCCATGGAAGTTGCTCATGGAAGTTGCTCATGGAAGTTGCCCATGGAAGTTGCTCATGGAAGTTGCTCATGGAAGTTGCTCATGGAAGTTGCTCATGGAAGTTGCTCATGGAAGTTGCTCATGGAAGTTGCCCATGGAGGTTGCTCATGGAAGTTGCCCATGGAGGTTGCTCATGAAAGTTGCCCATGGAAGTTGCTCATGGAAGTTGCTCATGGAAGTTGCTCATGGAAGTTGCTCATGGAAGTTGCTCATGGAAGTTGCCCATGGAAGTTGCTCATGGAAGTTGCTCATGGAAGTTGCCCATGGAAGTTGCTCATGGAAGTTGCTCATGGAAGTTGCTCATGGAAGTTGCTCATGGAAGTTGCTCATGGAAGTTGCTCATGGAAGTTGCCCATGGAGGTTGCTCATGGAAGTTGCCCATGGAGGTTGCTCATGGAAGTTGCCCATGGAAGTTGCTCATGGAAGTTGCTCATGGAAGTTGCTCATGGAAGTTGCTCATGGAAGTTGCTCATGGAAGTTGCTCATGGAAGTTGCTCATGGAAGTTGATCATGGATGTTGCTTATGGAAGTTGCTCATGGAAGTTGCCCATGGAAGTTGCTCATGGAAGTTGCTCATGGAAGTTACTCATGGAAGTTGCTCATGGAAGTTGCTCATGGAAGTTTCCCATGGAGGTTGCTCATGGAAGTTGGCCATGGAAGTTGCTCATGGAAGTTGCTCATGGAAGTTGCTCATGGAAGTTGCTCATGGAAGTTGCTCATGGAAGTTGCCCATGGAAGTTGATCATGGAAGTTGCTCATGGAAGTTGCTCATGGAAGTTGCCCATGGAAGTTGCTCATGGAAGTTGCTCATGAAAGTTGCTCATGGAAGTTTCTCATGGAAGTTGCTCATGGAAGTTGCTCATGGAAGTTGCCCATGGAGGTTGCTCATGGAAGTTGCTCATGAAAGTTGCTCATGGAGGATGATCATGGAAGTTGCTCATGGAAGTTGCTCATGGAAGTTGCTCATGGAAGTTGCCCATGGAAGTTGCTCATGGAAGTTGCCCATGGAGGTTGCTCATGGAAGTTGCCCATGTAGGTTGCTCATGGAAGTTGCCCATGGAAGTTGCTCATGGAAGTTGCTCATGGAAGTTGCCCATGGAGGTTGTTCATGGAAGTTGCCCATGGAAGTTGCTCATGGAAGTTGCTCATGGAAGTTGCCCATGGAAGTTGCTCATGGAAGTTGCCCACGGAAGTTGCTCATGGAAGTTGCCCATGGAAGTTGCCCATGGAAGTTGCTCATGGAAGTTTCCCATGGAGGTTGCTCATGGAAGTCGGCCATGGAAGTTGCTCATGGAAGTTGCTCATGGAAGTTGCTCATGGAAGTTGCTCATGGAGGTTGCTCTTGGAAGTTGCTCATGGAAGTTGATCATGGAAGTTGCTCATGGAAGTTGCTCATGGAAGTTGCCCATGGAAGTTGCTCATGGAAGTTGCTCATGGAAGTTGCTCATGGAAGTTTCTCATGGAAGTCGCTCATGGAAGTTGCTCATGGAAGTTGCCCATGGAGGTTGCTCATGGAAGTTGCTCATGAAAGTTGCTCATGGAAGTTGATCATGGAAGTTGCTCATGGAAGTTGCTCATGGAAGTTGCTCATGGAAGTTGCCCATGGAAGTTGCTCATGGAAGTTGCCCATGGAGGTTGCTCATGGAAGTTGCCCATGTAGGTTGCTCATGGAAGTTGCCCATGGAAGTTGCTCATGGAAGTTGCCCATGGAGGTTGTTCATGGAAGTTGCCCATGGAAGTTGCTCATGGAAGTTGCTCATGGAAGTTGCCCATGGAAGTTGCTCATGGAAGTTGCCCATGGAAGTTGCTCATGGAAGTTGCCCATGGAAGTTGCTCATGGAAGTTGCCCATGGAAGTTGCTCATGGAAGTTGCCCATGGAAGTGTCTCATGAGTGATTTCACTGAGTTGAGAAGCATCGCATGAGTTCAATAATATATTGATATAGTATCTCTTTCGATTCATATGTAATCGATATTTAAAATCCCAAAATTTAATTATTCAGATTATTTAGATGAAGTGATTGAATTGAATGAGCAATATGATATTGAATATGTTCTCAGTGAATTGGGTACCAATGAAGAGCTAATAGGGCTGAGTCGTTTCTCATTATGTGAGTTGAAATATATGAATCTGATTCAGAAAATTGTGATTGTTGTGCCTTATGCAATGAAATTCAACAAATCTCCATGTTCAAATGTCCCCTTAATACAACATTCTCTCTCTGAGCTGAGATCCGTTGCAATAAAGCTGGCGTAATTCTGTGTTCCGGTAATTGTGCAAGGCGGTGCATTGCGAGAGCGATTCACGAACTCACCGCCGCCCAGAACGATATCTCGCACTCGACGCGAGGATCGAGCTAATCGAGCTAATCGAGCTAATCGCGTGACAATTGATTCGACATTCAATAACTGGAGAACAAAACAAGAGTGACTTCCTATTGTTGCTGCAGAACCAAATGAAAAAAATATGTTTTACATCATTCATGTTTCATTGATTTTTGTTTCTGAATTAATGTAATACGGAATTTAATTTTATATCATCACTTTCTGAATTGTTATCGTTCTCATTTGAAATGATTAGAACATATATTCGATATGTTTTATAGGTTCAGAGAATACATTCATCCGACTTTCGTAGTTGCAAGAGGGAGTATAATAGAGCGAGAGAGAGAGATAGAAAGAGAGAGAAAGACATCAATGACACTTCAAAATATTCCGGCCACACTTCATTTGGCAACATTCAGAGATATTATCAAACTGATCTTGAATTCAAATATTGGAGACGTGAAGATCACTGATTGATAACTTCTTACGGAGACGGAATATTCTGGCTTCCAATATAAATATACAAAATATGATGTTCATATTATATATGTATAACAACTTGAAATAATCTCTGTTTTCCAATGAAATTCAATGAATATCTATTTTATCGATCTATTCCACATCATCCAGTTATCATCACGCCTGTTCGCAGCGTCGGGACGCTGTGATCGATGCAGGCGTCGATTGGAAAGTGAGACATTTCGAAGCTACTAACAATCTCATGAATTATTGACGATATACAAGCGACGAACTGGAAGAAGAAATATCGAATTTCGTTAAAGATGGTTGAGAGTGTTCGAGGAAAGGGGGGGGGGGGAGAAACGGAAGGGAAGGTGAGAGGAAAAAAGGTGATATGTTTACAGAAAATATTCTATATTTTCTCGATTAGAGCATGTAAAAAAAGTTTCGATCTTGGGTGATTTCATAATATAATCTAGCAACAGGTGTTCCATAAAGTTCTGGCTGAAAACCCTCCACTCTCACATTTCATTCTCTCTCTGCTTTTTTCTGGTTTTGGTTGGTGCTACTGTGCTTTCTTATTAAATCTTGTGTCTCAAGAGTTGGCGGTACCGATCGCCCGTCTCCCCTAAGAAACAGCGCTGCCGGTCGGCGGTGTCGAACCCGTCAACTGACGGCCAGGAAACACGGTTAATTCCATTAGGCATTAGTACAAGGCGGGCGCAGATAAATCCCACAGAAAAGATAAATAACGTAGATGAATCTTGTGAAATAAGACCAAGTAGGGATTTGAATAATCAACTTTGAGTCTTTTCCACATCTTGAAGTTATAAGTTTCCTACTTCTGAACTAGTTCTATTATCTCATCTCAATCCAATAGTTTTCAATTTCAAGAGATCAGCTCAATGGTACATGGTTACATAATATTCAACAGATAAACACGAGAGCGATTATTGATTCTCTCAAACGTGGATGTCTGAATTCTACACTCACTCTGAAATTATCGATATGATAGTTCAAATTGGTGGAATGATTATATTTCAATCAATTTTATATTATTTCCGAGTGATATGATTGTACCAGTGATGAACCGTCAGAACGATCTCAATTTGTCATTCTTAGCCACAAGTGGCGGAATACTGCAAATGCCATTTGAAAATTTGATGATGTAAACATAGTTTCAGGAAAATCTCCGTTGAGTAGTCTCATAAAGAATTAAGAAGTAATATGAAGTGCTCAGTGTTTCCACGCAGCTATATTCGAATTGAATTATTCAACAGTCATAACATCTTGAATGATCGAAAATAGTGAGAATGGAACAGTCAATAATTGATTCAGGAATTATTGACAAAAGTCACATAAGAAAATGAAACCAGAGCGACCAAAGTAGAATGGGACTGGACTTGATTAAATCCCTGATGGTTCTAGAAGTGATATGTATATCTCAGAAAAAAAATGATGATAACAGATTGAGAAATATATGTTATAGTTCGTAATTGTTCAGGAAATGTTTGGAACCCAGAAGTATTGGAGCATTCAATTCAGAATCTATATAATGTCGGAACTTTACGATATTCATAGCCTATCGCGATACTCTTCTTCTAATCCGTTTACTCAACCAACAAAATAAAAAACAAAACAGTTTTTCTGTTATAAATATTTGGCACATTATTCAATACTGTGTAGTTACAGACGACCACGATCTGAAGTTCACATCGGAATAAATCCACACGTATACCAACTGTACCGACCAAAACGTAACAAAAAAAAACTAGTTCGTAATATCGATTTAGAATTAGCCCACAAGTGTTCCTTGCGTATTTGGCTAATGGATTTACATTATTTAAAAAAACGTGATTTTTTTTCTGTCTGTGTGTAGAAAAAATATATTTTCCGTCGAGTGCGCGTCGGGTGCAATTATTCTCAATCTCGCCCGAGCTTCATTTTCATTTTCAATTTCGAACAAAAGTAAAACCTTTGGAGCGCTGGGGTAGTTAATCTGAAAGATAAATGAAACTGGATTCGAAGGAAAGATGGCGCAGTATTCGAAAGTGAGTAGGCCCATGGTACAAATTAAGCGTGTTGTTGGTTCACTGTACCAACTTGAGGAACATGACATGCAGGAATAATTTGTATCAATATTATCATACCTGATTCTCAATCTTGATTTTGGAATCATGAGAAACAATTACACCTTTTCAGAGAATTTTGTTCAAAAAAAAAAAATCGATAGATTTTAATACAGAAATTCTTGAAGCTCTACATTTACTAAGAAACCATTCATATACTACCTCACCCTCTTCAATACCTTTTGCACTCGAAAGTAATAGAACGAATTCATTCAAATTCAGACTTGTAAAATACCTTATTGATGAAAGTTATTATAGTATAAGAGAGTTTCTGGATGATTTAATAATTCATAGCTGTTCACTGTTTTCATTATGTTCAAATGTGTTTTTCATCATTGTTTCTGTAATCGCTCATCATTACTGCATTTCGTATTATCATCACCATATACTATATTGACAGGGCCAATATCTTTATAGGATCAATTTGGATCAATGAGGCATATTCTATTCACTCCTATTCTATTTTCAATCATCTGATATTCTCTTTTCTCCTATTTCTTTCTCATTCACACCTCTGAATGACTTATATTTTTTCATCACAAAGCACTTATTTCACTCCTTCATATTTAGCTTCAAGCTTTTGTTTGTTCTCCATAACAATTAACATTCTCTCAATCTAATATTTATTCAATTATTCCATCTTTTGATCAGTTATACGGTGTCACTTGGCAGCCATTGTATTCGAACACCAAGAGTCTTGAATAGGGATATAATTAGGACAAAGTTCAAGAGATGCAGAAATCCTTTCATAATCCACCATTTTGAGAATGTTGTATTATCAATTCATATTTGTGGTCAATAACACATGAGAATCAAACTGGCCAATTATAACTTCCTCACACTTTTAAATCAAATCAATCGATATGATTATTTGAGATTGTGATGAATCACAAAATGAGTATTATTATCCAATACTCATACAGGAAAGTTGTACATTAATTTCAGTGAGTTAATTGGTACACAGTTTCAAAAGTGAAAATATTCATGAAACCGTAATGAACAAATGAAGAAATTGCAAAACACGAATATCCAAATAATATAGTTTATTTGGTTAATTTCGTTTAGTTTAATTGTGTATGTTTGGGATACCAGAGGAAATCCACCCACAGCGTCACATTCTCAGTGTCAACATAATATATAAACGATCGCAGTGAGTTTTCATCTGATCATATTGTGGTGAAACTGCTTAACATCATTCAGGAAAGTATCTCATAGAATACTGTTCATCCATAATGAACATTCACAATGGTTCACATGCTATTTTGTATGAAGGTACGCGGTGATGTAGAAATCAATGGCAACAATATCAGGTGTTACAAGAGAAGTGAAAAGTGACAAACAAGTGATATTTCCATCCATTTCTATTATCAATTTGATTTATTGGTATTCTCGACAAATATTATCTGCATCTTAAGACGTTTTTCTCGTCATTGTACATATCTTACACGGTCACAGTTTTACGATCATTCATATCTGTGAAATCACCCTAGCGGGCACTTTTTGCCCTATTGAGACTGGAGACGCCTCAGAACTGATGGTACTAGTTCATACTTCATAGGTGTACCAGCTGTCAAAGTTGTGGTCATAGCTTCTAGCACGGGAAGGTTGTAAAAGTGCTTTTGTTACCGGTGTATAGTAAGCATTACTTGCTAGAAGCGTGCAGTAGGCAGCGTGGATCGTGCTAGAAGTGTGCAGTAAGCAGCGGATAGCTGGCACAAGGTCAGGTCGCACCGCGTGGGTCGATAAAAGAAACAATGACGAGCCATACTTCGAGAAGCCACAGTCTTTTAATAGACCGAGAGAACTTCATATGAGATCACTTTCATGGATGAGTCAAGGAATTATGGTTCATCAATTTAATAATTTCGAAGAAAAAATTGAACTGTAACTGAAACCATGGATGTAAGCACGCTATAACTATGATTCAATTGTCGACTAGTGATTGACCCGCCCACAAACGAAACAAAACAAAACTTCCAATCAAATGGGTTTTTTTATGTGGGAAATTTGTTATTTACCTATCAGAGTATCTCTAAATGCCCACATGGAGTATAGATCTAGGTGGCCTACCGATTCGTCACGCCTATCACTAGTGGTCAATTGTGAATAATCGAGAATAAATCCGTGATCGGATGAAGAATAGACAATGTGAGATCCAGTATTTGATTCATATTGAGGAGAGTACGAGCAATGAAGAGAAGAATGGACATTCAAACGATTTCAGTTTCCTTTGTTTGGTCCACTATACACTTTATCAGTATGATAGCCACCCTCGGTAGCTCAGTCAGCTGAGACACTGCTTCAGAAACTGAAGTCACTGTTGGGCGTGGGTTCGAGTCCCGCATAGGGCATGAGTTTTTGTGAGCGTCTTCTCACTTATCATCACTCCATAGTTTCATAATCGCCTGCTCATTCGTACCCCCGTATAACCTAGATTATGGTGGGGTCGTTAAGCAAGCAATGATCATCCCAGTGTAATTCTTGGCATATTCGAAGTATATGGCGATGATAATGAATCGATAGGAACAAAATTCAACAATGAATTTGATTATTATTGTTCAAATCTATTTCAATTATTCATGAAAATATATAAACTTCAACAAATACGAACATTTTGCTCTGACTGAACATGCAATGATATAATACAGCAAATGCCTCAGAAAGTATAATAATAAACGTTTTGTTCGACTATAACCAGTTTTTGCTATTCGTTCATAATTTGATGATAGTTTTTATGAGCTCAGTTTCATAATTACTTTCATTTCCCGTCGTTGAGCAAAATAACGAAACAGACTAACTAAAACTTATTGCAGTTTATGAATAGGTAAACATTAATTCCAATAAAACTGAGGTTTCTGTATCATAATGATATGTAAAATACGGGGACAGAGCGTTTAAGTGCTTAACGTTAACTTACGGGGCAAAGTGTGCAATAAAGTAGAGTTTAAACAAGTAGTGACCTGTAATGAACATGATGACCCATTAGAAAGGTCAAAACTTTGGTTGGAGGTCGGTTTTAGACTGGGATTTATGTCCAGTGGGCCCGGCTATACAAACTCCATACAGTCGAGGCCGAATGGAACCGTATTTGAAGATAACACAGGTAACTAGAGAAGGAGATGAATGAACAGAGGATCAAATCGGAACGGATCCATGAAAAGCTAGGGTTAAGCCTTACTTTGAGAGTTCATTGAGACAAAACTACAAGGGTGATTAAAATACCTAATTGCCCGTTGGAGATTTTCACATATTGATGATTTCGGACCCTGATGAAGTTCGATTTTTGATGATTACTCTCATCAGGAGTGCAATTGTTATTTTGAATTCGAACGGATTGAATAACCTGATGATCCGATATTAACTGGGATTTGAATGAAATCAATTTCAAAACTGTGGTAATTGAGAAAAAATTTGACCATTCAATTATTATTATTATTATAATTTTTTTTTTTTAATAACATCGAAACTTGATACAAAATCATTGTTTCCCAATCAAGGCTATGGATGAAAGATATGATCGTTTGGACGGGGCACCACAAGGGCGATCTTACCACCCCATTTTGATTACCTAAAACTAATGTACCTCAACACCAGGACTGCGCTGTATGTGACCATACATTTTTCGCCGTAGATAAAAGTCTTTCAGTATAAACGCACGAATGTTGATATCTTCCACTTTGAACTAAGTCTCTTGAGCAATGATCACTTCTTTCCATTGACAGCATATGTGAAGTTTATCATTATACAAAATCGACAAAATAAATTAGTGATAGGCCTATAATGTCATAATTAGGCCTACCGCTCTTCTAATTAATGGTCGAGGCCAATTAATACTTCATCCAAGCATTTGCTTCGAGGACTGTGGAAAACCACGAAAAAACAATTCTTGTGAGCAAAATTCCGAGATTTGTATCGAATAAAGTTGATTTGAGCTGCAACCATTTCCGATTCCACTATTTCTTCCAAAACACAAACATTTATATGATTATTATCATTCCAAGAAATCGCTGAGAATCCGAAAGTACATTCTGAAAATTCACATCCGAATGAGGTAAATGAATTCCGACATTAATGTGCTGACAAAATTAGAGACATGTCTATAATAATTCATCTGAAGATGAGATGTTGATACAATATCAGCGACAAGAATCTACTTCTTCATTGCGAGCATATATACTATCCTTTCTGTAATTTTTGTCCTCCTCACAAACAAAAAGGAGACAAATCACCGGCATATGTACCTGAGCTGGTGGTTAACACACTTGCTTCGTGTGATCCGGGAGGTGAATTGTGGCATATCGAACCCGGCTAGATCCCAACCACCGTCCATCATTACTGGGTGTTTTCAAGGTTTCCCTCTGTATTCTAGGCTGATGCCGGGATGGTTCCTACAATATAGGTCACGACCGCATCCTTCTCACTATCCTTCCCGATACCATTAGGAACCTTCATCTCACCATCCCATCCTCTCATCTATCATTCATCCGATGCCAATAGATCTTAGTGATCATTATAGTGCGTCGTTCAGAACCCAATATAAAAAGGAGACACACCACCCTCCGCCCCCCTCCCCCCTCACCCGGGGCCCCTGACACTCGTGGCATACTCCCATTTCAAAAATATGTTTTTCACTTCCAACTTCTGATTTTCAAACCCCCACGACCAGTTCCATCCGACATCTGCTTTGGAAAGCCATTTAAATCCACAGTTTTGGTGGTATATTGCACTCTAAAGATTGATAACTGCCGCAACAGCCGATCATACCCGACTTCACCCGAACATACCCGACTACATCGGTCATAACTCATCAAAAATGCGGTGTGATGGAAGGTCTGGTATTGACATGATCATTTTATCGGCTCCACAGACTTATGAATAGTCCGACATGAAGAGAGAGAGAGAGATAGAGAGAGAGAGAGAGAAAGAGAGAGAGAGAGAGAGAGAGAGGAGAGAGAGGAAGAGAGAGAAGGGTGGTGGACTGGTGAAATATGGCTGTTCTGTTGGCTAGCTGTATCAATTACTAGTTGGAATGGATTTGTTGATATAAATAATAGAAACGACGGGGAAATATGGTAAATGTGAAACAAGTGTACGGAAAAAGCTATTTGTAAAAGTTTTGTGATTTGAGTTTTTGATTTTGCTTTACAGCTGTACCGATTATATAAACAGTTGAATACGGAATAGCTTGGACTCAATTGACTGCTTAAAACGTATCCCACACTCCCTCTTCCTTCTCCCACATACGTCACACATCAACTGATGTCGGAATCTTTTGGAGAAAAATGAAACATTCACATTCGATAGTATTGAAGTATGAGTGATTCATATATCTGTTCATTTGTGAAATGATGTCAATGCGTCTTGAATTTTGAATCAGAAATCTTGAATCTTCGGAAAACGAATTAGAAACATTTATGCCTATAAATATCAATGTTATTGAAAATAACATTGATTGAACCATTTTTCATATATTTTGTATGAAACATAACGGAATCAGGAAAAATAGAGATTATTAGCTTCAAAATTGTGAAATTCTGATTTATTGAAAGTGATCATTTCCGTGAGTTCGAATTATCGATACTAAAATTAACACGCACAATACCTCCTCACAAACTGAAAAATTAAAAAAAAACTATTCCAAAATAGAGTTCATGATTCATTCCATTCAAATGAATGAATGAACTCATACTCTTCTCAACTGGGACTTATTTCCCTCAAATTGAGGCTTGAAAAGGGGTTATTGTTCCTCCAGAGACAACCTCAACGGAATCCATCCAACTGATTATTCATCAAATAACGTATTTCAACATCAAACTGGTAGTGGCCATGGTCAATTTTGTTCCCATCTCTGATCATATTCTCCACATGAGGGCAAACAAATCTCTCGGATTGAAGTTATAGGGATGAGCAACTCATGCTTATTTGGTTGCGGATATTCTTCAGAGCTTGGAAGCATGATGATGAAGTGTTGGAACTCGAAACTTTGTCTGGTGATCGAAGAAAACCTGAGGATCTATAATATTTCTAGATATTTGGGATAATATTGTCACAGTAGTCAGTTGACCACTGTTTTTCTATCATGCATCATGTTTGTTCTATTCTAATCGACCATTAACCACTGATCAACATCTATCCAACTGATTGCTCCGACGTCTGTCGTTAGGGAGAATGAACTATACATTTACCTAGTCAGCGTAAATGGCCCTAACGACAGACCGGACACATAGCAACAGCAAGTGAGGTGTGTGTATGAATGCGTGTGTGATAAGAGTACTCGGTCTCTTGAGAAGACACCAGACGACGTGAGGGACAGGGCCGCTATTAACATCTTACGCGTGCCGCTGTCCCCGATCGACGTACTCTCCTGGGCTAAGTATCGGCCCGGTTGACCGTTTCAATTCCTTTCCTGAATTGTAAGATCGTCGGTCCACTGTAGATGCATTTTTCTTCAAACGAGGGATCCATTCTTAACTGTTTCAATCATCTTGTTTTGTTTCTAAATCACCATCAATAAATATATATTGTCCTTTAAATTACTGTTTACGTCACTTATTCCTCCACGATCCTACAACCAACCTCTCACTTTTCAAAAGTAAGCGCCACTATTTCTAAATTATTGACTACACCCCTCGTCTGAATCTATTCAGAACCTGGCATCCAAATTTCGGTTGTAGCAATATGAGTGCGAATGTCATACCTTGAAGCTCTCTCGATCAGAACTGAAAGTTCTCTGTGACTTATGACGAAGATGAGTCTTGGTTTGCTGTGATCACTTTTTCCAACTGGGCTTTCCTATTCTAACTTCATTGTTTATTTCAACCGTCCATTCTTGGTTCAAAACGGGAAAATTCAAAAATCTTCAATACTAGCATGTGGATATCGAATAACTCTCCCAAAATAACAGCAGAGTGTGGAACTGGGAGATATACAATACTGGAAGTCAAATACCTTATACCATACCTTGTCCCCATATCTTTTGAACTTTTTGCTCGGATTCGAATTTGAAATCAAGGTAGGAAAGTGAACGATCTCTCTTGCATCACTCCGTCCGTCTTTGTCGTTCTGAGCCTTGATTGGGGAACAATATCACTCTATCTACGTTTTCAGTCGTGTCAATGGAGAAAAGTTTTTCAACTCTTCATACATCTTCAGCATTCTCTTCAGAAAGATTCCAGTACATCTTACAATCCATATATTTTCCCGCTGTGAATCACATATTACATCCTTCAATATGAACAGAGTTATTCGCTAAATATTTCCATTTCCAAGGTGTCTGGAATTTTGCTCGCATTGTACTTTATCCCCGGTTGGCTAGTTTTGTACAAATGTTCGACCGTCGACCAATCCTAATCGTCCGACTAACACGCGACCGATTTCACACAGCCGATTTCACACACACACACACACACATACACAAATGGTGTTCTCGACTGTTTTCACACATTAGAGCACCGAGTTCGATCCTCCGTTCGACGACATTCCCGTAACGACAATACATACATCTCGACAATGTTGTTTACGAGCTGTAACTTGTTTAACGACTGCACGTCGAGTGACTTCGTTGATGGCTCGAGTCACATATAGGGGAGATTTGTCGATACTGTTGGTGAATTATTGTGTATACTTTACTGAGAAAATGTGGATATTTTTTTTCAAAGAGAGATTGAATATTATTATACATCTCCTATCAACATCGGAACTTCCATTCACTGAGTGAGGCTATGGATGGATTGTAGGATCGTTCGGACGGGGCACGACAGGAGCTATTTCACCACCTCAAAGAAACATCTGAATGAGATGACGCATTCGACGGACAATACATCTTGAGATGATAATTTCGAGGAGAGTTCACAATTCAAATATTCACTTTGGGGAGAGAAAAATCTCACATTTTCTCATCATATTTCCTCAGTAGGTATCTTGATCTACTTATTCTTATCATCATCGATTTTTATCGTTTTTTTGCTTTCGATTTCATCATCAAATCGATCTTCATCTTCATCATCATTATTATTATTGATTATTCGATAATATGATAATTATAATATCATTCCAGTATGAATATTATAAACTACAAAATGAAGTTTGAATGTTTTGGTTTTTGGTTTTTATGAATACGAGGAAGATGATGTGACAGGACTGGCTGATCAATATTATCATTTCAGAGAACTCAGATGATGAAGTTCAATTACTCCCACCAGGTTCGTTGGAGCCAGGCGATCGATATTTATTATTTATGTTTCAGTGATAATTAACAACTTTGTGTGATGAAGTATTCGGATATTCAGATGATATAATATCACTCTCTGATAATTCAGTTCACTCATATATAACATGTCCTCTGAATTCAACCACAGATGGCAATGCCAACTGTACACAGTATGTGGCCACCCCTGACAGGTATTCTATTTTGGATTTGGATTTGATTTTCATCTCATTTTCGTGAATGACATATATTCTCTGAATGAGATATATGTATTTGAGCTCAAAGAGTCAAGATGGATATTTTTCTCTCACATTCTGTTAAAAAAAAATGAGATTGAAAAAACAAAAAAGTAATTTCGATGAAGCTAAAACACGGCACTTCCACCAAAACCGAAATAATTGTCAAGACTGTGTTACGATTAAAAGCTCGACATTCTAAATACAAAATATTCATCGAAAAAACTTGATAAAAACTCTTATTCCAATTGGCTGTCTTTTTTCTCAGGGGGGAGGGACTTGGATAGCTCTTGTGCTGCCGCCTCGTCCGTAAATTCAACCCTATCTTTGACCCCAATTTAAGAGCAATCACTTTGTTGCATGTTGATTAAACATCGAAATAATCATAAATCAATGACGTGATAATCATTTCCACGCGATAAAAAGTGTACATTCTCCCTATTTCACCATATTGTTGAGGAAGACCCATTTATACTCTACAGGTATTGTCTTCACATGGTTTGTCTTATACTTCGTTAATTGCCACATCAGCGAAAAAGTTGAATGGAAAGATTTGTATTCATTGAAATTATTCTGTGGACTGTACTTGAGACCACAGAGAGAGTTCATATCAGTCGCATGTGTCAAACCAACATAAGGTATTGGTCTCCTCCCCAACGACGTATCTAAACCATCAATCGTCAGTACTAACTCTCTCACGCGGTCCACCGTTCGAACTGTCAGGTATCGGCCAGTTGTCACAATCAGTCATATTCCCAGTGTTAGAGTGCGTTAGTGCGTGATGTGTCCATGAAGAGAGATGATATACGCATGTATAATACGTCACCCCCCCCCCCTCCACCCTATTGTTCGGGGTACGCTCGGCGCCACTGTGTTAGCGCGGTGTGCTCCGTGGACAACGTCGATAAGTTCGATATGGAGGCCCATTCACAATGCGATGCTGACACTACCGAGTAACACTAACGCGAGAAATGTTTGTCTTAGGGGATGTTTTTGGTCTATTCACAACCATAACTAACTCTAACGCTAAGATAAGCGCGTAACACTTACGCGATAAATGTTGGTCTTGGGGGATGTTTTTGGTCTATTCACAACCATCACTAACTATAACGCTAAGATAAGCGCGTAACACTAACGCGATAAATGTTTGTCTCAGGGGATGTTTTTGGTCTATTCACAATCATCACTAACTCTAACGCTAAGATAAGCGCGTAACAATAACGCGATAAATGTTTGTCTTATGGGATGTTTTTGGTCTATTCACAACCATCACTAACTCTAACGCTAAGATAAGCGCGTAACACTAACGCGATGAATGTTTGTCTTAGGGGATGTTTTTGGTCTATTCACAACCATCACTAACTCTAACGCTAAGATAAGCGCGTAACACTAACGCGATGAATGTTTATCTTAGGGGATGTTTTTGGTCTATTCACAACCATCACTAACTCTAACGCTAAGATAAGCGCGTAACACTAACGCGATGAATATTTTTGTATTATATCCTCAGTTCATTCATAATCTCCACCTATAGCCGTGAGTAGACATTGCATTGATGTAGCATTGCATTGATGTAGCATTGCGTTGATGTAGCATCGCATTGATGTAGAATTGCATTGATGTAGTATTGATAAAATGGACAATCAAGTCTGAAAAATCCATGGAGATGAATAATTTTGATTTTCTTCTCGTTTCATGATATTTTGATTCATTGAACATTGTATCCTATCCCCCTTTTTTCACTATGAATGTATTTTTGAGAGCATTCAGCTACATTCAGCCATTCCATGTTTTGTACACGATCATGCACGGTCTTGAAGACGAAAAGTGAAATTGGCCGTGTGTATGAAAAAAAAAATCTCAGGAGTGTGTTCAAATATGCAATTAACTGGAGAAATCAACTGTCGAGTTGAGGGGAGTCGTTATCTCTTTCTTCGAATAACCAATAACAGTAGGTGTTATTCGGACAGCTTTCCGTCACATATTGGAAAGTCCGAAAGAATTGGGATTTTCCGTTGATAAACCTGTGGTTAGTTGTACATCTAGAGTTTGCAGCTCCTGTTTTTCCAGTAGTTTACTACAAAATGTTACATTTCACATGAAAATGGATCACCAAAACTGAATGGAATCCTAGATTTCTACAACTCCAACTATAGTGCTAAGAAGCCTGATTCTGATTCCTTGTAGACACCGAGGAGAAATGATTGTGTAGCGTGTTACGATATTAACGAGACAAAAACTTACTAACAATCCCACATTTGTTCAGTTGGTAGAGAAGGTATCATGTTTGATTTTTCAACATTTTCTCTCCTGTAATCCGGCGACTAGTTGAATAATCAACGAGTGTACGTCGATACAGTAGTCGTAGTATTCATCGTGCTGGTCACGTAGCCGGAGTATTGGCAATATACAGACCTTGGCCATTGTTGAAAACAACACCAACTGCATGACGGTAATGTCAATGCAGATAATTGAAGGGGAAATCAATGACATGAAAATATTCCATGTTATATGGAAGATCATAAATATAGGGTAGTTTTATGTGTTTTCGGTTGGATATTTCGGAAAACAAAATTAAATTGGATAATTACTTTTCAGTTTGTTGACAATGTTGAGTGATGGAATTGATTGTTACATTCTGAAAGATGCAATTGTCCTTGTGGTGACGCATCCGAACGATCCTATCTCGCTGTTTTTAGTATTAACGGGCAACAGATGACTTGTGACATGTTTGTGACGTGCTAGAAACAATATTTCGAGAAAAAGAAGAATTCAATAGTGGGATGAGAGAACAAATCTAGATGATAAAATCAAGGAAAAAATCCTATTCGAATGTGTATATAGTTCTCCATGCCTGGAATTATCCCCTCGAGATGTTTTCTTTGTTGAATGAGTTATCTTATGATTATTATTTGGGGGAGAGAGCAATCGTGGTGCCCCGTCCGAACGACCCTAACATATTCATTCTCAGTCTCGATTGGAAAACAATAATTTCTAATCATGTTTTGATATTGGAAAAGAATGATCATGTATTGAGAACTATGCATATGCTTCATCAAATCATCGTGCATCAATGATC
Organism: Brachyptera risi; assembly: GCA_964007535.1. Classification (NCBI taxonomy): domain Eukaryota; kingdom Metazoa; phylum Arthropoda; class Insecta; order Plecoptera; family Taeniopterygidae; genus Brachyptera; species Brachyptera risi. Next base: position 17,238,727 of record OZ023329.1, on the reverse strand, counting down.
AACATCAACGCAACCTAATCAAATTTTGATAATCTGAATATTTCATCAGATTGCAGATATAAAATGAGAATGTTCAACCCTCAATTCAGAATGAAACCATCAACAGTGAGACTCTGACAATAAATGAGCATTTATAGTGACTAAACTCCTTTTATGATGATTGTGATTCATTATTCTGATAGCTTTGTTCAAAGTTGTTGAAGTTTCATCTCAGGTTTCCCAGTAACATTATCATAGGTTTAATTTGTACCATCTAGAAGGTAATAATTACCTTATGCACGTCACAATAATAATAATGCCACTAATAACTTCTAATGTAACTACTTATCGAATGATTTCAACACTAATGAGCCAAGTAGCGTCATTTATGAGCGAGTGATCTTAATTAACACTCGAGCGATACCATATCTATAATGTGACGTCAGTCATAAGCTCTTCTTGATCTCTTGTTTTCACCTCCTTCAAGGCATCGAAACATCCGATCGGTAATGGGCTATTATACATTGAGACAGTCGACCTAACCAGAGGAACTTGATCAAGTCATTCTGTTCTCATCTCCTACTAGGAATCGAAACACCTTTTCGGTGAAGGAAGTCCATACGTTAGAGCATTCAAACTAACCAGAGTATTTCATGATGCGATTCTCTGCTGAAGTTCCCGATCGACCGTCCCTTCTATTCATTATTATATAAACTACGTCGGTTTCGATCCGTCAACACTGACAAAATGAGATCACTCGTCGAGACGACGTCTCGAAACACATGATCGTTTATGATGTCCTATAGGAGAAGACGGCCGATCGAAGTGTACTGCGTGAGAATGTGAGGGTTGCTCGTTAAAACTTGTGACGGTTGGTTTGGAAAGTTTGACTGTTGGATTTCGAGAGTTGAGAGTTCGGAAAAGTTCGGATGAGACCCGAACAGTTAACTGACATCTACCTTCGGAGTCGTCAAATGATTAGAACTGAGGCTAAACTAGAATAGTTCGGGTGAAGTTGGGCTCGTTTGTACGAATCGGTTTAGAAGGCAGTGAAAGCTTGAGTGGGCGTATTATAGTTTCACTGGGGACAATATAAGCCCAGTTTAAAGTGGAGCTCGTCTTTGAATATTCGCCAGTAGAGAGAAGGAGCAGAATGCGATTTCCAGATTGAGGTGAAATTTGGATTGGGTGTGGAGTAATTTCATTTTTTTTCACTTTTCAAATTACGAGCCAAAAAAAAGGAAAACTTTTCTAGCCATTGTAGTAACCATTCTGGTTATATTTTATGGAAAATATTTCCAAGTCAATCTTTGTATGTAAACTAGACTGGCAATTATTGAAAAAAGTCGTATATTCTGAAAAATCCAGGTCTATTGCTATCTATAGCCATTGTCCCAGGAAAAATGAACCTCTCTCTTCATTTTATATGAGGGGTAAATGAAGGAGAATTTGATTGCGTTGAATGTAATATTACTGCCCGATGTTTTCATTCACAATTGAAACATGTGTATAATTTCTGGGCTATAGCGATGGATGATTGGAAATAGGACGATCACAAGTCGAATGAAATCAATAATCAGATATACTCCTGTTTTTTTAGCCTGTTTGTATTTGATTATTGATTATGTGTTTTCCTCTTGTGTTGCAGGTAAGCCGAAGTTATCCATCCAAAGATACGTTCAACTGATGAATCATCAAGTACTGCCATCCGGTGAGTATAATGGAAAACTTGACAACTTGGAACTAAAATTGGATTTATTCATATTGGGTTGAACGAAGCACTGTACTGATGACCACAATCTATTGGCGTCGGTGAATAATATACGAGATGATCGTATGATTAGTTTTTTCATCAGGTGTTTTTGGATAGTAGGAAGAAGTCGGTCATTGTCTATGTTGATACAGGAACCATTCCAGTAGTGACCTGAACGACAGAGGAAACCACAGAAAATAGATGGTCGACCAGGACGGGAATCGAACCCCGGTCTCATGAATGACAGTTCAATGTATCAACCACTCGGCCACACGTCTCAGTGAGTGACACAGTTCCATCAAAGACGAGTCGGATGACTCGGACGATCGACTGTCTTCCTCATGAGTCAGCTCTAGAAGCCGGCTGTGTCGATCCGTCAGTAGACCCTACAGATTATTTGTCTTTTTTGAGTAGGGGTAATCTTGCATGATACCCCGCTTGTTTGATTGCATGCGGTGAAAGTCGGATTCCTACCGTATTGTGACATGACATAATATAACATGACATGATATAACATGACATGATATAACATGACATAATATAACATGACATAATATAACATGACATAATATAACATGGCATGATATAACATGACATGATATAACATGACATAATATAACATGACATGATATGGCATGACATGATATAACATGACATAATATAACATGACATGATATAACATGACATAATATAACATGACATGATATAACATGACATGATATAACATGACATAATATAACATGACATGATATAACATGACATGATATAACATGACATAATATAACATGACATAATATAACATGACATAATATAACATGACATGATATAACATGACATAATATAACATGACATGATATAACATGACATGATATAACATTAAATGATATAACATGACATAATAAAACATGACATAATATAACATGACATAATATAACATGACATGATATAACATGACATAATAT
>OZ023329.1:17218533-17233533 GCA_964007535.1 Brachyptera risi | reverse complement strand
AATTGCATACACTAGGAAAACGCTATATACGCGTTGTTAGACGAGCGGAAAGTAATAGTATGTCGACTTCATTGCCAAACTTTTGCCTAAATTCGCCAATTGGGTGACATTTAAGTTAGAAATGTGTAAAAACTGCCTCGAGTGGTACCAATTCGGCACATTTTATGGTTTATCTTCGAAATGGCTCACCCGATCAAGCTGAAGAATTTCAGAAATGTGTATCAAAATGTAAATCAACTTCACGCGGAATTTCATCTTTTTTGAAAATAAAAATAATCTCTTTTTTTTCTGCCGTGTTATTTCAATGGGCATTTTTGAAATTTCTTGAATTCATAAAACAAAACGTTACCATCCGATAATGCCACAAAACTATACAGATCTAAGTTAGATGAGGAACCATAATGAAAAAAAGTTTGAAGTTGATAACTGTAGCCGTTTGACCTGTGGAGAACCGACAAAAATGAAAATAAAAACAAAAAAAATAAAAATAAACATAAAAACGAACACCAATTTTTTTCAGTATGTCAAATTGAATCCTCGCTGAAGCTCGTCTAAAAATCGTGAAAATGTGTAGAATCTATGCATACACATTTGAAGAAAATTTCATCACATTTGTTGAGATTTTATTTTTCAACATTTTTCACCCAGCTAAATCTTATGGGGTTTTTAGAAACTTCGAGATGATTTTTCTCAAAATCGGTCCGACCGATTCATTACAGAAACTATACAGTTCTAAGTTGGATGAGTTTGCGTGTAAAAAAAAGTTTCATGTTGATCAGTCAACCCTTACGACCTGTGGAGTGCTTGCAAACAAACAAAAAAACAAACCAAAAAAAAAAAAAACACACAGACAAAGCCCTATGAGAGTGGGATGGAGATTTTGCTACGCTCATCAATTATGAGTTCTCAAAATTCAGGAAGTTTCTCTGGCCTGTTTTGAGAATGTAATCATTAGTCAAACGCGAAATATGCGTTGTAAGATGAGCGAGATATCTGAATAAGGTATAAAAGTCCTTGAAGTAGTTCTACCCTTGCTACTTTATCGACTTTGGTATTCTACACACCTTGATATCTGAATTAGCTATAAGAGTCGTTAAAGTAGTTCTACTCTTGCCACTTCATTGACTCTGGTATTCTACACACCTTGATGTATATAAAAAATACTTCATTGTTGGTCAACTCTTGAATATAGAAAGCAGTGAATCTCGACAACTTAATTCTGTCACAATTGATATGATATATTTGAAGGATATTATCAGTTATTTTATTTTTTTCTTCAAAACGGCTGATTGGAATTGCACACAAAATCGTGAAAATGTGTAAAATCTATGTATACACATTTAGAGAAAATTTCATCCCATTTGGAGAGATTTTATTTTTCAACATTTTCCGCCCAGCCAAATCTTATGGGGTTTTAGAAACTTCGAGATGATTTTTCTCAAAATCGGTCTGACCGATTTATTCCAAAAACTGTACAGTTCTAAGTTAGATGAGTTTGGGTGTACGAAAAAAGTTTCATGTTGATTTGTCAACCCTTGCGACCTGTGGAGTGCTTACAAAAAAAAAAACACACACAGACAAAGCCCCATAAGAGTGGGATGGAGAATTCGCTACGCTCATCAATGAACCAATCAATGTTCGAACATGTATAGAATATGGATTGTCAATCAGATCAACATTTCATTTTGAATAACATGGAATCGTTATGCAAAATCACTGTTCCCCAATGACGACTCAGAACAGGCGTGGCTTCACCAGTAGGCCAGTTGGATCTATATATTTGAGGTCATTTGAAGATAACCCAATTGAATATTTGAATTTGACCACAGTTCTAACAGCTCTGTTGATTGGACGGTATGATTTTTGACGTCAAGGGGGGTGGAGACTGCGAGTCGTCAATTGAGATTATGGATGGAAGTAGATTGCATGGTTCGTTTTGGCACCACAAGGGCGATCTTACATCATGGCAAATATAAATAATGAGGCAAATGATTCTACCGGAATTTTTATTGTAGGAGACAGAATTAAAAACATTGACAACAAAAACATACAAATCTCATACGAGTCGAGTAGATTTTTCCTAAACGTTCATCCAACTCACTACTTACTTTCTTATTTCTATGACCTTATTAAGAACTTCTCTATCACCTCAACGCACGCACACTGCTTTTGGCTTTAACGATTGTCAGTGGCGTGGAGCGCCGAGTATCCCACCAGAACAAAGCGAACCGACGCCGGCGACGCTTGATGATGGCGGAAGTGCGTCGATCAAACGTTCTGAGAACTTTATAAGATAATGACCGGAGATGCAATTTAACTTCACAAGACTCAAGCAAGTTTCGGGGCTATAAATGTAGGTGTAAAGTCGATCCAGAAAACATTGACTCTAGAGTTATAGGTAGATCCATTGATCTGTATAATTCATTTTAATTTATTCATAATGATTCAATATATGAACGTGGAATTAGTTCCAATTCGGATCTTCACAAGTATTTCAGAACGTCAAAGTCAAATTTCTTCGCCGAGACAACACGATTGATTTCAATGCTCCAAATAAACTGATATATCAATATAAAAAAATATAAAATATATTTGAAAGAATATATATGCTACCTATATTGAACTCACAGCGTCAGGAATGATGATTGAATCAGCAGAGCGGAAACTCAATTTCACCAAACTCAAAAAAATGCAGCTTTTTTTGTTTTTTGTTTTTTGTTCGCGCTCCACGGGTCAAACGAAAATTCAAAATGAGTTGAAACTTGGCATTCACAACTTTCCTCATCTAACTCAATACTGTGTAGTTCTGAGGCGCAATCGGTTGAACCACTTCTGAGAAAACTCATTTCAAAGTTTTCAAAAAATCCCGGAAGAATAACCCATAGGAAAAAATTCGTGACAAATATTTTCCTCGAGAGAATTCAAATTTTCAGAGAATTTCAATATAATAATTATACACATTATTCCGAACTTTCAGTCGAATCAGATAAGTCGTTTCGAGGTGAAAAAATATATGATCCTATTTTTTTGAATCACTCCAAGCTACTAAGATACCAATTGAATCCAAGCAACAGGTGTCACCACTTATCTCTAAACGATTGAAACACAGCCCTCTCCAGTATCATTGACATCAATCAGGGAAAAGAGGGCAGTGACTTAATTGTTTGGATCACAAAGGTGTATATATATATATATATATATATATATATATATATATATATATATATATATATATATATACATATATATATATATATATATATATATATATATATATATATATATATATATATATATATATATATATATATTATATATATATATATATACATGATTATGTATAACCAATCCAAACATATTTTGATATATTGTTCCAGCTCATCCATCAACGCGGAAACACACTACGCGTTTGCCTGGTGTACCACAATCCTACTTTACCGACCAACAGTTTTTCTATCAAACTCTTGGTCTTGTCTTTGTTTTAATTGATCCCTTTTTCCTCATCTGTTGAACTATGGTCACAATATAGTCTGAGTAATAACATCCCAACATGCGACTGTAATTATGCCATGTGGAAACTCGGTGGAAACTCTATGGAAACTCGGTGGAAACTCTTGGAAACTTGCATTAATCTGAACGGTATGCTCTAGTTGCTCGTTAATGGACCTCTGTTGGCCAGCGTTGAACCGTGCCGGGTCGACACGGACGACCGTTATCGTTAAGTCATCGAGGAGACGGTCGATCGGGCCAGTCGACAACGCTTCTGTGCATGGGGATTGTAATTATGTATGTAAGTCGCGATGAGACTGATGTCTGAATGTCTAGATATAGTCTGGATAGTCTAGACTATATGAGATCAGAATAGCGAATCTTTTTGATCCGGAGAAAATTATAAAATTGTTTGTGAAGGAGAAGAGAGATTCTATAAGAGTACGATACACGTTGATTGATTGAATAACGAAGATCTAACAACATTAGTAACTTTGATACATAATTTTATTTCAGATTCAATTATTCTCGGGTTGGATTGAATGACCATCAGTCCTAATCAAGGTCAAAATTTTGGTTGATCACAGATTAGTTGAATTGGGTTGATTTAAGCTATTTTTGTTGGGCTCAAAAACAGCACAAAACGAAAACAACAATAACAACAACAACAACAACAACGATAATAACAATAACTATGACAACGCACGATCGACGACAACAGCAACATTGATAATAACTATAACCATAACAATAACGACGATAGCATGGCTCACTATACATAATGAAGAAGGTATCTGGAAAACATTCTGGAATTTGGTTCGCATTACTATTGGGAGTATATTGAGTGTGAGATCAAGAAGAGGAAGAAGAAGAAGAAGAAGAAGAAGAAGAAGAAGAAGAAGGAGGAGAGAAGCAAGATTGAAAAACAAACCACTCTTCCTCCGTGTGCACTAAACGACTTCTCTAACGAGATTTGACATCTCTTAAGACACGATTTGCAAGTCTTCAACAACAACCCCCATTATTTTATTTATATTCACTCTTGAGCTCCCCCTAAACTCCCCCCCCCCTTAACACTCACTTACCATTCTGACACGTCTTTCTTTTATTTCCACCCCTCTTCTCGTGATCTTTCACCACTCAGTTCCCAGCTGACGAGCCGGATCCAGGTTGACATCTCTTCACTTAGCGCCTTGAATAAACCCTCCTGCCTCATTCCCAACCACCTCTCGCCATAAGATAACGGGAGCGGTATGTTGAAGTGACGCAATGTTACTATTCAATTCTCTCTAAATTCTGACTGGGCAAACGCAGCCAATGCGTTGTAAGATGAGCGAGATATCTGAATAATAAGGTGTAAAAGTGGTTGAAGTAGTTCCACAGTTGCTGATTTATCGACTCTGGTATTCTACACATCTTGACACATATACAAAATACTACATTGTTGGGCAAATATCGAATCTAGAAAGCAGTGGATCTTGGCAACATGATTCGGCTTTTATTCCTATGTATATCTGATGAATAAAAACAGTTGATTGCATTTCAGAACAGCTGGTTCGAATTGTATACAGAATCGTGATGTTATGTATCATTCATGCTTACACATACAAAGAAAATTTCATCTCATTTGGAGAGATTTTATTTTCCAACTTTTTTTGCCCAGTCTAATCTTATGGGGTTTTCAGAAACTTTGAGATGATATTTCTCAAGATGGGTCCAACTGATTCATTCCAAAAACTATATGCGGTTCTGAGTTGCATAAGTTTGCGTGTATAAGAAGAAAAATGCATGTTGATCAGTTGAACCGTGCGACCTGTGCAGTGCCCCCCAAAAAACAAAAAACAACATGGATATTTACATTTCAATTTCACTGGGCTTCCTTTCTATTTTATCTGGAGAATTGAATCATGATTGCATATTTATTGTGGGTGGTATGATCGCCATTGTGATGTTTCTTCCGACGGTTCTTCTTTGTTATCTCCAACCCAAACTGAGGAAATCACTGTCTCATCTTTTGCTATGCCGAATGCAAATTATTAATTTTTCCATCACAAATATTCTCCATTATGCGTGGAATGGCTTGTTCATGAGAGCCTCTTTACTCGTCCTATTTCCCTCGTTTTGTCGAAATATCCCTTATTCCCGCCCCTTAGGTCCCAGCCCTCACCCGCCTCACCAAGAACAGACGCGTTATGTAAATGTATCACAAGTCAAACCTATGCCAGTCAACACTGCCTGATGGGTTCAAGAGAAGTGGCCTACATGAGAGAGAGAGAGAGAGAGAGAGAGAGAGAGAGAGAGAGAGAGAGAGAGGTGATGGTGTTTATGAGAGAGAAAGAGAGAAAGAGAAGTAAACAGAGAGTGAGAGTGTTCATGAGAGAGAGAGAGAGAGAGAGAGAGAGAGAGAGAGAGAGAGAGAGGGAGAGAGAGAGAGAGAGAGAGAGAAATAGAGAGAAGGAAAGAGAGAGTGACAGTGTTCAAGAGAGAGAAAGAGAAAGAGAAGGAAAGAGAGAGTGAGAGTGTTCATGAGAGAGAAAGAGAAAGAGAAGGAAAGAGAGAGTGAGAGTGTTCATGAGAGAGAAAGAGAAAGAGAAGAAAAGAGAGAGTGAGAGTGTTCATGAGAGACAGAGATAGAGATGGATAGAGAGAGAGAGAAAGAGGGGGAGAGAGATGACTTTGGTTCCCGCATATAGAGAGATGTCCCGGAGGAAAGCAAATCCTCGTCCCGCGTTTCCTAACAGGATAGCTCCGGTTGCTGGAGTGCCATCGCATCTTGTCAGGGCTGGACAAAGTGATGGCAGATTTATCACTCGAATATCAGGCTGACTTGATCACAGTACATTGAAATGGTCGATACGCTCCTTTGTTTCATAGTTATAGTGTTTGAATAGAAATTATAAAGTTGGGCCTGGCAAACTGGAATCAACAGGTTTTGCCCTGGATATTGAACAATCATTCAACTTTGTTAGTAAAAGTCTTTGGGAATGAATAAAAACATATGTGGTTGTGGATATATTACCACCATTGCACGTGTTTTCAATGGATCAAAATTAACAAAATTGTTCAATATATAACTCAACGGTGAATGATTCGCTACATAACTTCGACCAATATGGAGAAATATGAATTTTCAGGGAGGAATGTTATGAATAGGCCTACATTGAATAATTCGAAACTATTCTTTCATTCCCGGTGAAAAAGTCGAGAAACGTGGTCCCATTCTGATCATTCAAATTACGTAGTAATACCGAACGCCATAACATTTTTGCTGTTCTTTCAAATCGATTATGGATATTTTCTCTGATAAAAAGGAATAGAGATGAAAACAAATGATGAATTCATATTGTCCTCACACAAAATCAGATATTCCAGCCCCCATATAATGATTATTTGAATGTATCCTCACTTCTTGAATGATCAGTAGGATACGTTAAACATGCTATACTAACAGAGTCGCTTGATAATACATCATTCTCTTCTGGGTGATACGATTGCCCTTGTGGTTACTCGTCCAAACGATCCTACCTCATCATCCTTGACCTGCATTGGGGAACACCGATTATTGTCAAGTTTGCCAAGCTGAAATATAAAATATATTGATATGACTTCTGAAAATTCAACACTTTGAATGATATTACCAACCTCATCACAACAGCAAGGGTTATATATTCCTCTCATCCATTCATACACAAATAACTTATATGTTATTCCTCAATGTCTGTTCATTCCTGATGTATTCATTCGGTTCTATGTTTTCGTTTATTTCCATGCCAAAAATCAAAAACGTTTCACATGCACTTCATTACCATGTGGTTGACCTATTTTCTTCCTGTCTTATGAATTAGTTCAACCCCCTCCCTTCTCCTCCCCCCTCCTCCAGCCATCTCCTCGGCTATCTGACTAAACCACAAACACTCCCCACCTGTACCCCTCTACCAACCCCACAATAAACCTTGTCTTGCACAGAAATTAGATGAGAAAAAGATGATGGATAATTCATTTTTAAATTATAATTTATTAAAAGTTGGAATTTAATATTGAAATCTCTTCCCCATTACGTATATCCATCAGAATTTAATATGACTTTGTTTTTCCCTCCTAACAAATTCTTAAGTGTTTGGTCACAGTCAATATAGGCATTGAGTGAATAAATATCCTTACAGGACGGAGTAGTAGAGCCCTGGTTAAACATTCTATAGACTCTGATAGTGTTATAGTGTTACACATGGTAATCCCGCAAGGAGCGCTGTGATCACACCAAGAAAATGCTATTATTTTGCCAAAGCACTGTTGCAAGTGAATGCTGCTAGAAAAGCTGTGATCGGCCAACTTTGTCACTGTTGGTGGATAGGGCCTATAGGCTTTGTCATACGGCGTTGCCCATCTATATACTACTTCATCTACGATATAGGCGATGTTATATTTGATTGGATTCAGTTTGTGGCTAGAAGATGATTGGCGGAAAATAATCATGATCAATTACTCATAGAGAATTTGCCACAGTGGTATCCCCCCCCTTCTCCCCCGATTGATGCTGAGGATGACAGCAAGTCAGGATCGCTCTGACGGAGCAAACCTTGAGTTACCACCCCAAAAAAAATCAATAACTGTATTAATGGATGAATAAGTTTGAGGTTGATCAACAATTCAGTAAAAGAACGAGAAATGATAAATTTCAAATCCCTCATCAACTCTTTTCCGTCATCGATTTTTTTCAGAATCTTCGAAATATATATTTTTCTATTATTATAGAACTTGTATCGACATAATCGGATCAATTGAGGAATTGGATCAAGAAAGATGTCATTTATCCAGTTTCAGTCATCGATGAAGACTTCAAAATACGAGAAAGTCACTGATAAGAAGAAGATTACGTTGTTGCGTGAGTTTCTCTATTTTCTCAGAGACTGCTGGTGGTCGAATCAGAGAGATATTGACATTCCAGTACGAGGGTGAAACAGATACTTTTCATACCCTCGAGACGATATGAACAACTATAACACTTCAATTTTCACCACATAACCATCAAACTGATGCAGCTAAAAACAAACATTTCCTAGCTGCATACGCTAGATGATACGATTCAGGACTGATAGTTTCAATTCAATTCAATACTTCATTTGCCAATTTGATTATTACATTTCAAATAGGTCATGATGAAAATATTATGAAAATGAACATAAATTGAACCAAAACTGAACTGAGGTATGTATATATATATATATATATATATATATATATATATATATATATATATATATATATATATATATATATATATATATATATATGTATATATATATATATATATATATATATATATATATATATATATATATATATATATATATATATATATATATATATATATGTATACATATATTTATATGATATATACGTGTTTCAAGAGATAGAAAACATTCATACACAAACATACTTCACATTCATACATTTACTGTCCACATTCATTCATACATTTGATCTTATATTATATTCTTCAGTCATTCCTTCAAAATATTCAATTATTTGATTGGATATCATATTTGATACCTTCTCGAACGTTTCAGTCAATATCTGTCTTTCGTTTGTATCGAGATTTTGATATCTCATACCGTTCTCAAGCTATCATCATTCAACTGATATTTCGCTTAATCGACTCTCATGGACTCTCAACAGTGAAGAGCAGAACCTCTGCATAGATCATCCCTCTACATCGGCAGAGATGAACCTTTTAAAACGTCCTTAATAAATAATGAATATTCAAGAAAACACTTTGTTCGTTATGCAAAAAAAAAAGAGAAAAAAGCTCAGCTTGAGGAGTGAGACTTTCTAAAGCTTGGTATTATTTTAAAAATGCAAATTGTTGGGAATTTCTTGAATAAGTAACCGTCTGGTTGATATAACTAATGATGCTGGCCACGATCGGTGGTTTAACCATTGTATTGGTAGTAACGTCCGGAGGTCTCGAGTGTGACATATATATTCATGTATTCATCATGTATGTATTATTAGACGGTAGACTTGAAAAAATATCCTCTCTTGAATCTTGACAGAAATATCAGGATTTATTTTCCATGTCGTTTCTGGTAAATACCCGGCACTACCACCATTGTTTTGGTGAATACACATCTCATACCATAACTATAGTCATATACATATTACGAATGAGTCTTAATTTTTGATTCTAGGAGATAATATGTTGAGAATTTCGAAGTTCCATCTACGAATGTGAAGGTTTGAATTGTTTTCCAGCCCTGAAATTATCACCAGGCATTATTCGTTGAACTGGGAAGACGCAGTATGTCACGCGTTGTGAGATGAGCTCAGAAGTGAAGTGTCAGAAGTGACAGCCTAAATTTATGATGACAAATATTCTGTCACTCAATCCATATCTACGAACATTGAATTACGTTGAACTAAGAAAAAGAATGAATAAAATAAAAATAGTTGGGATAGTTTTAAAAAGTTGAAATAGTTTTTGAAACTTCCATAGATTATTTAAGATGGGGTGGTAAGGTCGCCCTTGTGGTGCCCCGTCCAAACGATTCCATCTTTCATCCATAGCCTTAATTGGGAAACAAATGATTGTGTATCAAGTTTCGATGATATTAAATGAAAAAAATTCTAACATCTGAAATGCAATATCATACCATTTAATTCATCACTAATTTTGATTGTTCTGAATCAATTCGTGACACCTGTTGCTTAGATTCGATTGGTTTCTTAATCACTATGATTGATGTGGAAAAATCACATTATGAATGCATTTTCTTCGTTATTTCTCATCCGATTGTTGTGATCGATATCTCGATATTTTTCCATTGTATGTGGTTAACGATTGTGATTTCAATATCGATGTATGGATTTCATCCGTGAAATTCCAGTGGGGCTTATACTACTCACTACTCTCTTCATATAAGGAATAACACGGCAGCCACTATTCAACGGACCGTTGGTCTATGCCACCACATACGGACGTTATTGTTGTTTTTGCGCACAGTCTGAAATAACCTGAATAAAACAAATCTAACTCGTTTAACCAACCCAATCATCCTGATTCAACCATCCTGAACTGATCATCCTGAAAAAAAAACATCTCAGACTAAATTGATTCAAACTAAACCCCATCCAAAACCTATCATTCTGAAATCTGAGCCGACGAAAAGCCAATGAAATAATATGGATGAAAATACCAAGTTTCTTGAATATACAAACTGAATTCCGAATAATTGTTCGCTTTTGATTGTTGTTCTTTCGTTTTGTTCAAATTCAATCAATAATTTCATTGTTTCTCTCTATACTGATGATGACAATGGACTTTTAAAGAAATATCGCGTTTTTTGTCACCTTTTTATCAAGTGAGTTTCCAATCCCGTATTCAAAGAAATATTCTCATGAAATGAAGTTGAATTACATCACTACCCTGTGAATAGATTTGAATAAAAAATGGAACTCCCCCCCCCCCCCCTTGATTTGAGAGAGCTAGAAATCATCACTCAATTCCAGAAATGTAAATTATATAATTTGAGGCCCCGAGTCTTGACGTAGAAATTACCCACTTATGTTTGTTTCGATAAGGAACCGGGTAGTGGTATCTGTGGAGACAATTCAGAAATCATGATTCCGGAAACTGAGGGGATGATTTTTGATTTGATGTGAAATTAGGGGATATATTAGCGTCATAATTCATGAAAATTTAGCCCCAAGGCTGTAATATCGATCCTGCAAAATATAAATGTAACTATTCGATTACTCGAATCCACCATCTTGAAAAATACACAATAATACTTTTCTTCCACGAAATAATATCGTTAAGTAATTGACATTCAAAATCAACACCAATTTCTCATAATTTGACAGAACACAGCAACAAACATAACCACAATGAATAAATATTCTTTGTCATTGCATTTGAATAGAAAACACTTCCCTTTCAGCAAGGTGAGTGAAGTTTGTGCAAGTAATCGCGGTCGTTTTGTGTTGGTACCATTGCCGTGTCAAGTGTGCGCTCTTCAAGGTGTCAACTTGACAACAATTAAGACAATTACCTCGCATAAAAGATCAAGAGCTTGGTCACGTGGTTCAAATGGTGACGTCACAGCAGAGAGCATCCGGATCTTTTCATGCAATTACAGAAGGCTGTGAAGTATATGAGCTCGTGAAGACAATGAAACAAGGAATTGTTTTGACTTGAATCAAAACATCGGATAAACACAAAAACCCTAACACGTATCAGGTTTGGTTTACCCAACTGATGGTCAGTGGTGATGGATGGTGGTGATAGTTAGTGGATTGAGTGATAGTTAGTGGATTGAGCGATGGTCAGTGGATTGAGTGATAGTTAGTGGATTGAGTGATAGTCAGTGGATTGAGCGATAGTTAGTGGATTAGGCGATAGTTAGTGGATTGAGTGATAGTTAGTGGATTGGGCGATGGTCAGTGGATTGAGTGAAAGTCAGTGGATTATGCGATGGTCAGTGGATTGAGTGATAGTTAGTGGATTAAGCGATGGTCAGTGGATTGAGCGATAGTTAGTGGATTAAGCGATGGTCAGTGGATTGAGAGATAGTTAGTGAATTGACAGATGGTCAGTGGATTGAGCGATAGTTAGTGGATCAGGCGATGGTCAGTGGATTGAGTGATAGTTAGTGGATTGAGCGATGGTCAATGGATTGAGTGATAGTTAGTGGATTAAGCGATGGTCAGTGGATTGAGTGATAGTCAGTGGATTGAGCGATGGCCAGTGGATTGAGTGATAGTTAGTGGATTAAGCGATGGTCAGTGGATTGAGTGATAGTTAATGGATTAGGCGATGGTCAGTGGATCAAGCGATGGTCAGTGGATTGAGTGATAGTTAGTGGATTAGGCGATGGTCAGTGGATTGAGTGATAGTTAGTGGATTATGCGATGGTTAGTGGATTGAGCGATAGTTAGTGGATTAAGCGATGGTCAGTGGATTGAGCGATAGTTAGTGGATTAAGCGATGGTCAGTGGATTGAGTGATAGTTAGTGGATTAAGAGATGGTCAGTGGATTAAGCAATGGTCAGTGGATTAAGCGATGGTCAGTGGATTGAGCGATGGTCAGTGGATTGAGCGATGGTTAGAGGATTTAGTGATAGTTAGTGGATTGAGCGATAGCTAGTGGATTGAGCGATAGTTAGTGGATTAAGCGATGGTCAGTGGATTGAGTGATAGTTAGTGGATTAAGAGATGGTCAGTGGATTGAGCAATGGTCAGTGGATTAAGCGATGGTCAGTGGATTGAGCGATGGTCAGTGGATTGAGCGATGGTCAGTGTAGTGAGTGATAGTTAGTGGATCAAGAGATGGTCAGTGGATTGAGCGATAGTCAGTGGATTAAGCGATGGTCAGTGGATTGAGTGATAGTTAGTGGATTAAGAGATGGTCAGTGGATTAAGCAATGGTCAGTGGATTAAGCAATGGTCAGTGGATTAAGCAATGGTCAGTGGATTAAGCGATGGACAGTGGATTGAGCGATTGTCAGTTGATTGAGTGATAGTTAGTGGATTGAGCGATAGTCAGTGGATTGAGTGATAGTTAGTGGATTGAGCGATGGTCAGTGGATTGAGTGATAGTTAGTGGATCAAGCGATGGTCAGTGGATTGAGCGATAGTTAGTGGATTGAGTGATAGTTAGTGGATTGAGCGATAGTTAGTGGATTGAGAGATTACATGCATGGTGCTGATAAAAGAGATACATTAATTTTCACTTCAATTCCATATGTTCACACACCAGTGTAATCATGATGAGTATATCAACTCCCAGATAATTTTATGCTCTCAGACTTAGATATGATAAGTCAATGAATTCTAAAAATGTGATGACACGAATTTCCGTGATAAGTTATGAACTGATTGAATTCACAGGAATATATTGACATATTATTCACAGAGCATATAATCATGTTGAAGTTGATATACTCATTATTCCATCACACTGGTTCGTGAACATGGATTTCTCTTTTTTTGAAAGAACCGTGCATTCACCCTTTCAAGCGAGTTGGCGGATAAACTCGTTATCACCAATGGTAACGTATGTTGTTTCTGTACTGTAGACACGATGTGGTGACACGAATTTATTTTATCATGAGGTGAAGAAGGTGCATACTCACATACTGATAACATGGCAGTCATTTGTGATTTTTGCGGTCAGTCCAGAGCTGGAGGTCCCGATTGCCTGTCACGATTTAGCGGATTTCCTTGTAAACTAGATGTGGATAAGAGTGGCTGTACCGTACCAGTGGCATTGTTTTGAACTCACAAAATCTATAATTTTAGGCAAAAACAAATGCAACCATCATCATTTATATTCTACTGAGCCGTGTATGGCATTGCTGAGCATATTTTTTCGTATATATATATTGAGTTTTGACGACGCACTATACTGATGGCTACGATCTATTGGCGTCGGTGGATGATCTATGAGATGGTGAGAAGAGAAGATGAGTGGTCATTTTATTAGATGGGAGAAAATCGGTCGTTTTGAATATAGTTCAAAATGAAAGCGATAGTTGCGTTATAGGCAATCGGGACCCTGGACTATGATCATGTTCAGTATTATGTTCATGATCAATGGGAGGGAAATCTGTTTCATTGGTATGTATGAACATGAGCACTTTGTATATATACGTGGACGCCACAATCATAATTTTGAGTTCTTGAAATTTTTCCTTACAACTGGGCATGATCAACATTTCATCACTGACTTCACCCGATGCTGAACTATAAGTTTTAGGCATGTCATCATTATATGTAATCGATGTGATTTGATTGGTTTTTCTTTTATCAGGTAGAATACATGTCCTCCAATTGTTTTTGGTAATTATACGTACTGCAGTTTTCTGTATTGAAAATATTCTCTCACTTCCAGAGGCGTTTCCCCAGAATTCAATACCGTATCTCATAATTGAATGAAAATAAGCATGGTATACGGTTACTAAAGTTTTCAAATCGGTCAGCTTTGACATATTTCTGAGTGCAATGCAAGCTGTTGTGAGTTTAGAGGCAAGAATGTTTGTATGGCATTCCCATTTGAGTTTATTATCAATGTTAAGACCTAAAAATGTTGTACAGTCCGAGAATAGCATGTCGCTGTTTCCGTTAGGTATTTTTATATCAGGTATTTTGTCTGTTTCAAAGAAAATAAGCTTCGTTTTTGACTGATTGAGGAACAATTTATTCACAGAGAACCAATTATTGTGCAATAAACATCATTACCTTAATATCGTGAGGAAAAAAACAGAAAATTTCGAAGAAATCCATTCTTCCGAAGGATTATTCTTTTGGAATGAAAAAAGTATCAGGAACATGTACTAGATTATATATCAACTGACTTCCTACAGTCTACATTATATATATATATATATATGACACAAAAATATCTCCTACCTTTACCTATCCCTGACTATGTTTCTTTACATTTCCTTGTACTCTATCAAAACCATTGAGATTTCGTCTTCCCAATCCTCTCTCTCTCTTTCTCACTCTATCTC
>OZ023329.1:17210772-17218333 GCA_964007535.1 Brachyptera risi | reverse complement strand
ATATATATATTTATATATATATATATATATATATATATATATATATATATATATATATATATATATATCATCATCTTTGTCACACACACAGCGAAGCTCATCACTGAATCTTCTCCCCTTGTCTCACTCATACACACATTGACATAGTTATCCTTGTCGCACTTATAGGGAACCCGGTGAACTGGAACTTGAATGATAAAAACGCTTCAATTCTCAATGTTCTATCTTTGATTCGTATATACTCCACGAGAGATGATGGAGCGAACCACCTGCGCGCTAATGATGTGTGTTCAGGGAGACGTACGATCGGAATCTTCAATTCTCATAAATACGAGAATACGTAAGAGTTTCTAATAGACGTTGTAATGAAAATAAAGGTTGTTACACATTACAGAATGTTGTTTGATGGACCGTGACGTCATGACTATACGTCATAGATACACGAACTGTATTTAGGTATGAATGTTCGAGAAAGATTCTGAAATCACTGATACGGATTGATCTTCACCAACAGAATGGAATGTTTCTTTTTATTTATGTTTCGTTTCTCGAAATCTAGTTCAGGTGAAGGACACTCTTGTGTAAAAAGCTACCCTCGGTGATTTCACTAATATGAATGTCATGTGACGTCAGCAGTATGAGGTACACAATTAATAAATACGTCCCAATTGATTTTGACAGTTTATCACAAAATTAAGAATGAAACATTTGTGCAACGACCAAGTGAAAATTAAAGTCAGAACCAGATATTTTGAAAATTTTCCAGCCGGGGATTTTCACCTAACCACGAATTGTAATAAAAGAATCTTCCTGATGGATATTTACTTGAAATAACGCCCTGGGCCCAGCTTTAGCTCCAAGGACTTTGATCGGTTCTCATCCATTAGTAGAGCTAAGCACCATAGCAACATGGCCAGTATTTGTGTTTTTATATTGATGTTGGCACCAAATCCAAGCACTGCTCTTGAGGTTGGCTGAAAATGAGTCACATTTTTGCGTTCTAAGAGACCGTGATTCTGTTGTCATCATGGTATTGACATGGTATTTATCTTTCATAGAGAACATCCAATCAAAATCCTCAGTTTCTTGGACCTAGCTAGGCCAAGGACGTTAATTTCGTTCTGTTTCTGGTTAGTAATGTGAATAAATAATAAGGATACATGAAGAATAATTAACTTAAATGGAAATTCAATTTCATATTTGAATTTCAACAATCTGAATGAAACTGATGAAACTCTTTAATCAACATTGAATGTATGATATTCGATCGTCCAAGGATTAGTTGATAATACCGTTTAAAAGCGGTTCTTGGTTGTTCCACTTCTTCACAGGAGTTTACCGTGGGTCCTCTCTGTATGGGCTCATAGTCTGAGCTATGTTGCCGGGGTGGTTATTGGATGAGCGAAGGGAAGACTCAATTGCACCATACCCGAAAGAAGGTGCTTTTTTGTTTCTTTCTTCGCGCTCCACAGGTCAAATAAAATTTCAGAATCAGTTAATACTTGGTACACACAAATGTCCTTATCTAATTCGATATACTGTATGGTTTTTAGGCGAAATCGGTTCAACCACTTCTGAGAAAACTCATGTCAAAGTTTTCAAAAATCTCATAAGAATGACCCAGAGGAAAAGAATCGTCAAAAATATTAACTCCGAGAGAATTCAAATTTTCAGGGAATTTTAACTCAATGATCATATATACACATTATTCTAAACGTTCAGTCGATCAGATTAGCCGTTTCGATGTGAAAAAATATATGATCCAACTTTTTTGAATCTCTCATTCAGCTATTAACTTACCAATTGGATCCAAGCAACGGGTGTCACCACTTGATTGAGAACGATTTAAAAAAAGCCTTTTTATTACCATGAGGATTAATCAGGATATAGAAGGGCGGTGACATAATTGTTTGGATCACAAGGTGTATATATATATATATATATATATATATATATATATATATATATATATATATATATTCATATATGTATATATATATATATATATATATATATATATATATATATTATCAACCAATCCAAAGATATGGTGATATACTGTTCCAGCTCATCCATCAACGCGGAAATACATAACGCGTTTTCCTAGTTAACTTCCCACACCAGGAAAACACCACATATGCGTTGTAGAGTGAGTGCTATGGGCATAAGTGTATGAAATGGAATGGAAAGCTATATTTATCCACACCTTGAGTTTCATACAATCATGTCAGCGCCTTCCCGTTATATCCATCACTCAATTGAATTGGTTCGAATTATTTGGTGGCACATGTTGCTCAGATTCCTATAGAAGGTGTCTCTAAGCTTCCTCGATGTGAAAATTATATTGTGGACCAAGTGTTTTCTCATCAGAATAGCGCATCCGATTCATGTGGAGATGTGGAATGATGTTTATCATTACCAGGCAAACGCGTTATGTGTTTCCGCGTTGATGGATGAGATAGAACAATATATGAACATATCTTTGGATTGGTTATAGGCCTATATATATATATATATATATATATATATATATATATATATATATATATATATATATATATATATATATATATATATATATATCCACCTTGAGATTCAAATCGTTACGTCACTGCCCTCCCATTTCCCAATTTATTTCTATTGTGATAAACAATACTTTGTTTATCGTTTCAGATCAAACGGTGACAACGGTCGCTTGATTCAATTGGTATCTTAATAGCTTTGAGTGATTTAATAAAAAATATTATAAATTTGTTTACATCGAAACAACCGATCAGATTCAACCCAGAGTTTGGATTGATGTGTATAATCAATATATTGAAAATCCCTGAGAATTTGAATTCCATCGAAGGGAATATTTTTTAAGAATTTTTGGTCATTTTGTCGAGATTTTTTAAAACTTTGAAATGAGTTTTCTCAGAAGTGGTTGAATCGATTGCGCCTTGGAACTATACAGTATTAAATTAGATAAGGACACCTATCTATGCCAAGTTTCAACTGATTTTGAAATCATGTTTGAGCTGTGGAGCGCAAACAAAAAAAATCATTTTTTTTCGGGTACGGTGAAATTAAGTCTTCGCTTCGCTGATCCGATAATGATGACATTTCGTGAAATAATGAATCAATAATGAAATAATCCAATGTTTTCTTCTCTTAACTTCAGAATGGGATTTTCTCAGAAATGATGCAACCGATTGCACCTCAAAACTGAACGGTATCGAACTGGATGATGACACTTGTGTATATGGCAAGAATTGACTGAATTTGTAGTTCCATTCGAACTACCTGTGTGACCTGTGGAGCGCTAGCAAAGAGAAAATGGAACATAAAAACATGTTCTTATTTTTTTTCGAGTATATATACGGTGATATTGAGAGTCTTCACTTCGCTCATCTCATAATATATATATGCTACGACCACTTTCTACCTACAAATCATCCCATCACCTGAGGAACCTTCATCACACCATCACATGGGTCATTCATCCGACGCCAAAAGATCTTAGTTATCATTACGGTAAGTCGTTTAACCCAATATAAACGAACAACTATTTAGCTCAAGTTTGCTTGGTCAACTGCTGTAGTTGCCATCGTAACCTGACGGACGAATGTAGTGAGAACAATAGTTGTGAAGCCAAGTGGATATTATGATGGTAGGTCGAGAGTGATAGAGCCAGTGGGTTGTGTACCAAGTTTTAACTACACTTCGTGAACCCGGCCAGTTGGCTGCGAGAACAATAGCAATAATCATCACTTCCAGCCCCGCGTGCTGGCAAACCAAGTCGAGAGAGAAGAGAGAAGATCAGGGTGAGAGAGAGAGAGAGAGAGAGAGAGAGAGAGAGAGAGAGAGAGTGAGAGATTAGGGTGTGAGAAACACAGATGGGCCAAAAGGTCAGTAATAAGTTGTATCATTGTTTACTACTAGGAAAACGCGGGATGCGCGTTGTTAGACGAGCTTAGGGGTATAGAAATCTAGAATGAAAAATAATTTGTCAACCCAATCTACATCTACAGACCTTGGATCACTCCAAACGTTCAAAAACCTTACGAGAATCAGTTATGTCACGGCCTTCTTCTTCATTCATTTCAATCGTTTTGAATTAATTAGTGACACTTGTTGCTATAGATTTAATTGGTTCCCGTAATAGCCTAAATTGATGGGAAAATGCTTTATAAATGCGTTTTCTTCGTTATTTCTCATCCGATTGATGCGAAAAATCTCTCAAAATGTGTAGTTTCCTTTATATTCGGCGAAAATTTGAGAGGTCTTGAAAAATTTTGATTTTTCAAGTATTTTCCTCCGGGTTATTCTAATGGGGATTTTTGAAATTTCTAAAATTCATAAAAAAAAAGTTACCACCCGATAATGCCACAAAACTATACAGATCTACGTTACATGAGAAACCATGACGAAAAAAAGTTTGAAGTTGATAGCTGTAGCCGTTTGACCTGTGGAGAACCGACAAAAAAACATAAAAAAAAAACATAAAAACGAACACCAATTTTTCTCAGTATGTCAAATTGAATCCTCGCTAAAGCTCGTCTAATAACGAACCCTCAACTGACCTACCATAAATGAGTTGGGAATGACTTCTTCTTTTCAAGAGGTCTCATATGAAATTATTCTGATGAGAAAAAAATGGGTTTTCATTCCATAGGCCTGAAGAAAAAAATCGTCACAAAAATGAATACGAATAATAATGATGAAAAATGAAACAAAGAGACAAAAAACGAACAGTAGAACTGTTGATTCAACATAATATTTAAAAAAAAAATCAGGCAACTGCAATACCTCTTTCCCATCCAAATAACATCCAAACCCGGAATCAGCATTTTTCTATGTATCAATCTGGTCACAAAAATGAAAAAATATTCACATCATGTATTCCAATTCGAATACAAACTTCCATGGATTATATTCCAAGATATGAAATTGTGTAAAACGAAGAATTTTCATCATTTTATTTTCCCATATCGACTTCATTTTCCGACCAGCTATATTACCGATATCGATATGGGCCACTAGGCTCATTACGCTATCTTCCAACGATCACCCGTCTCGACCCAGATCACCGACCGGGAGTGTCGAGAGCTCTTACAGCCCACTGGGCATATCACACAAAATGGCTCTTTCTCCTTGTTAAAAAGTACGTGCTTCGAAAGTTTAACACGGGTATTGTATCGACTCGATCTCAATCATAAGCCTTCTTTAATGCTGGCTATCGTTTATATTTCCTGCTCTTTCGTATCAAGGAGACCGTGGTAACTGTTTCATCTGTTCCACAGCCTTCTTGAATAGCATAACAATGCGATATCGGGCTGAATATCACGTATAACTGAGAAATACACTGTGACCGGTCATGTTTTTTTTTTCGAAATAG
Organism: Brachyptera risi; assembly: GCA_964007535.1. Classification (NCBI taxonomy): domain Eukaryota; kingdom Metazoa; phylum Arthropoda; class Insecta; order Plecoptera; family Taeniopterygidae; genus Brachyptera; species Brachyptera risi. Next base: position 17,212,953 of record OZ023329.1, on the reverse strand, counting down.
AATACGTAGAGTATTTATGAAAGAGTGTTATTCGATTTTTCGTTTCATTTTGGATTAGGCCTATAGCTTTCGTACCGACATAGGTAACAAATTTCCAAATATATCCACCGTGGATTGAAAATCTGCTCTCATCAGGTTACAAATTACACTAGCTTATACTATATCTCACCACGGGTCCAACGTTTAGTTACAATTATATACTTTTCAATCCCATTCATTCTTAAAAACATAAAGCAAAAATACTCGTTCACGTGATTTTATCCGCGCAGAATTTCTCTTGAATTTTTTTGAAGATTTCTTCAGAGGACATATCTCTCACCAATCTGAAAAAGTGGTACACTTACCCGACAAGTAACCATCAAAGATCACAATCATTTGATTCACAATGATTTCAACTGCAATCACACCTGAAAACTGAAGGATCCAACAGTTCTCTGGAGGGAATGTAGGCCTATGCTTTAGATTCAGCCCTATTTGCTTATTCAACGGTACAATAACCATGATTCATAATTATATATTCACTGCAAAAAAGGAAAATATTCAACTTATTTTCAAATAACAATTCAATTGAGAATATGAAACGTTCATAAGCAATTCTGTTGGAGCATATAAGCGTTCATGTGATATTGATTTAATGATAGACGTAAGGAATTTGGAGTGATTTGTGGAGAAGTTGAAATTGAAAAATGAGGAAGAACACATCTTTGTACATCACAAGTGGATGATTGATTGGGAGAAAAAAGGTGCATTATTGAGAGGAGATGAGAGGTGGATTATTGAGAGGAGAAGAAAAGTGGATTATTGAGAGGAGAAAAAAGGTGGATTATTGAGAGGAGAAGAAAGGTGGATTATTGAGAGGAGAACAGAGGTGGATTATTGAGAAGAGAACAGAGGCGGATTATTGATAGGAGAAGAAAAGTGGATTATTGAGAGGAGAAGAAAGGTGGATTATTGAGAGGAGAAGAGAGGTGGATTATTGAGAGGAGAAGAAAAGTGGATCATTGAGAGGAGAAGAGAAGTGGATCATTGAGAGGAGAAGAAAGGTGGATTATTGAGAGGAGAAGAAAGGTGGATTATTGAGAGGAGAAGAAAGGTGGATTATTGAGAGGAGAAGAAAGGTGGATTATTGAGAGGAGAAGAAAGGTGGATCATTGAGAGGAGAAGAAAGGTGGATTATTGAGAGGAGAAGAAAGGTGGATTATTGAGAGGAGAAGAAGAGTGGATTATTGAGAGGAGAAGAAAGGTGGATTATTGAGAGGAGAAGAGAGGTGGATTATTGAGAGGAGAAGAAAAGTGGATCATTGAGAGGAGAAGAAAAGTGGATTATTGAGAGGAGAAGAAAGGTGGATTATTGAGAGGAGAACAGAGGTGGATCATTGAGAGGAGAAGAAAGGTGGATTATTGAGAGGAGAAGAAAGGTGGATTATTGAGTGGAGAAGAAAGGTGGATCATTGAGAGGAGAAGAAAGGTGGATTATTGAGAGGAGAAGAAAGATGGATTATTGAGTGGAGAAGAAAGGTGGATCATTGAGAGGAGAAGAAAGGTGGATTATTGAGACGAGAAGAAAGGTGGATTATTGAGTGGAGAAGAAAGGTGGATCATTGAGAGGAGAAGAAAGGTGGATTATTGAGACGAGAACAGAGGTGGATTATTGAGAGGAGAACAGAGGTGAATTATTGAGAAGAGAACAGAGGTGGATTGTTGAGAGGAGAAGAAAGGTGGATTATTGAAAGAAAAAAGACGAGAGATATTGGAGGTTATGCTGATAAAGTTCAATTGAAAGATTGGAAATGTATTCTGTGAGACAGCAACGATTCATCGTTCCTGAAATTCAACCAAGTGTCACGATAGGTGAAATTATTGTCAATTACTGATTCGATTGAAATCGAGTTGGTTGGTAACCAGGGGCAACACCAGATTAAGATGAAAATTACCGCCCAATCAATTCAATTTATGATTCGATAAAACATACATGTTATAGTTCTGAATATTTCGGATTGATAAGTTTAATAGAGAATTTGTTATGAATCACAGATTATATGGTAAATATCCTCCATGATGGTGATATTGCCTTTGATGAGCACAGTCCAAACGATCCTACCCTGTCATCCCGTAATGAGAAAGAAATGTCTCCAAATCTTGTTTTCAATAATAATACAAAATTCTCCTTCACTCCCTTGC
>OZ023329.1:17100772-17205772 GCA_964007535.1 Brachyptera risi | reverse complement strand
CAAATCGTTTCCGTTAGGGTGATTTTACAGTTATGAATGATCACTAAACTTGAAGCGTGCAAGATACAAAATGAACAAGTACATCATAAGATGTAGACAGTATTTCGAAAATGCTATTGAGTCAGAATTTTTAATAACGAAGGAGAAAATTTCACTTGATTGTAACAGTAACATACCGGCACATGTCAGTTGTTAACGCATTTGCTTCATGTGACCCGGGAGGCAGTGGGCATATCGAACCCGCTTCGATCCCCGCTACAGTTCATCTTCACAGTTTTGTTGTGGTTCCCTCTGTAGTCTATAGGCTGATACCAGGATGGTCACCACAATATAGGCCACGATCGCTTCATTCCACATATTGATATGAAATAGTATTGTTCAGGAATTTTCTTAGATGCGAGCCCAAGTGAGAAAAAAAAATACATCCAATATCATTCTGCAATGAATGAGTTCTCATTTACGGTTATCAACAATGAAGAAGTCGAGTGGATTGTATAAGTATGTATATGAACCAATCTTCGAACCTTGACAATGAAAAACTGGAATACAGTTGAACTACCGAACAATGGTAATAAAAACATATCAAAACATGCGTATCTTTTTTCTGATAGAAAATAACCAGGAAGTTATAGCTATCAAATAATACTAATTGGCCCACAGAGGTTGATGGCTCTGAACTCCTGACCGTTAGTACTTTGAACTACAAGGAACGTTCGATCGAAACCACAAGATATCTTGATAATGATACTGTTCACGTTCATTGAATGGTTCGATACGACAGAATTGGGAAAATATAGTTTTTTCTTTTGACCAGTCACAGAACATCGATTGAATTTCAAATATTCATATTAACATCACCTTCCCGACTTTTCCTGGAAAAAAACTATATCTGTAGTCAAAATGAATATATATATATATATATATATATATATATATATATATATATATATATATATATATATATATATTTATATATATATAAATATATGTATATATATATATATATATATATATTTATATATATATAAATATGAATATATATATATATATATATAAATATATGAATATATATATATATATATATATATATATATATATATATATATATATATATATATAAATATATATATATATATATATATATATATAAATATATAAATATATATATATATATATATATATATATATATATATATATATATATATATATAGATATATATATATATATATATATATATATATATATATCATATATATATATATAAATATATGTATAGATATAAATATATATATTTATATATATATATATATATATATATATATATATATATATATATATATATATATATATATATATATATATCATATATATATATATAAATATATGTATATATATATATATATATATATATTCATATATATATATATATATATATATATATATATATATATATATATTTATATATATATATATATAAATATATATATATATATATATATATATATATATATATATATATATATATATATATATATATATATATATATATATATATGTATATGAATATATATATATATCCATATATATATATATATATATATTTATATATATATATATATATATATATATATATATATATATATATATATATATTTATATATCTACACACTAGCGAGTACCCGGCATGCCTTGTAATGCCAATGAAACGAAGAAACTGTTTGCGTTTTAATTCTGTTTGTTGAAGTGGTTTTGGACATACAATATTTTTTGTTCCCCTCTCCCCGCAGCCCCTCCTCCCTCGCGACCCCTGCACCATCAACCCCTTCATAGCCCCCCGACCCCAGCCTACCCTCACCCACCACAACCCCCCCTGACCCCTCAATCCATCGCGAAACCTTCGCGGGATCGCGTACAACGCAATTTCGAGTGCCGTCTTGAATATTGCCGAAGCTTCGCGAGCGTGCGCACAACAACCCCCTCCCCCGCGACCCCTGCAGTATCGACCCTTCATAGCCCCCTGAACTCAGCCCTAAGCCCCTGACCCCCCCAATCCCCCGCGAAACCTCCGCAGGCTCTCGTACAACAACTCACCAAACTTTACCCCTCCTGCCACGGACTCCAACCCCGACCCGTTCCTCCCACGAAACCTTCGCGGGCGCGCGTACAACAACCCACCAAAGTGTTATCGCAATCGGATGAGCGGTATAGGAACGCACAAGGGACCGACAAACAAACAAACAAACGAACATTCATTTATATATATATATATATATATATATATATATATATATATATATATATATATATATATATATATATATATATATATATATATGCAATTGGCATTCATGATACATATTACTTCAACAAGGAAAACGGTCTGCTAAGAAAGATGAACGAGATGTTTGAACAATCAGCCACCCTCCGTAGCTCGGTCAGCTGAGGCACCGCTTCAGAAACTGGAGTCCCGTTGAGTGTGGGTTCAAGTTCCACATGAGAGATCGGTTTTGTTAACGTCTTTCACTTATCTTAGTTTCATAATCACCTGCTTATTCGTACCCCTGTTCAACCCAGCTGTTGGTGGAGTCAAATGATAATCATCTAATCGAATTCAAATAAATGTACTTGAAATTTATACACAACTTGATTCTCAAACTGTTATGAGCCTTCATAGTTGATTCATCCGTTCATTTATGTCATCTCATTTCTATAACTCATAGGTTCCCGTCAAGTGACGTCACTCATTGTTGAAAGAGGCAGACAAAAATGTCGAGAAGTAGAAATTGACCAGTCAGAATGTTTAGTAGTCTAACCTGTTCGCTGTATTGCTGTGGTAACGGTTGTTTGTCATTTGTTACGTCACATAAGCCTAAAGCCTTGCAGCACGTAGATTTTCATTGACAAACTTCAATCTCAAAATTGGTAGTTTTTAAATATGATAATGTATTTTCTCATGAGAGACAGATCCAAATGTCTACAAAAAACTGGAAATATTATTATGCAAAATGATAGTATCAAGTAAGAATTATTTTATTTCGAACGAACGAAATTGAGAGATTGAAAATTGCAACATTTTCTGATGGGGATTTACCAAAATGTATGATTTATTTCCAAAAAAACGTTTACCTGTTTCCATTCAATCCCAGCCCATTCTGGTATACAACACTAATGTTCAGAAGTTTCAAATCGATTTATTGCTTTTTCTGACCTGTATGCCGTGTGAAAAATTGAAACAAACGAGAACCAAAACATGAGGACGAAGCCCAATTGACCATTGAAGATGGGCGTGACTTATACGAAGCAGGGGAGATTTGAGATAGCTCGATTGGTTATTTCCCTATTTCCCCTGCTCCGCTGTCCACTTGATTGGTTTTTATATTTTGAGACATCACGAGGGCGGACGATCTACAATGGTCAATTGTTTGGTGAAGGACATGGAAGTCTCCGCTACGCTCATCTGATGACTGATGACTCCATATGACATATTTTGAAATATCCATTCAATCGATATTTTTCGAAACATCCGATGAATTGAGGAAAAATACATTGATTAATCAGAATTGACTATTGGAATGTCAGCTTTGAGACAGCCGAGAGATCCTACCTTTTTCTGTGCCAATGACTTGTGTCAAGCTCTGCACATTCTCAAAAGAAACAAAAAACATATCCGTATTCTGAAACTGACGTGTTTTTTTCCATATTAAGTATTCTTCATATTCTCGATAAATGGTTTTGTTATCGACTGGAACGAAATCATCGATCAAACTCGTGTGTGTCGATAAAAACAGTTTTTATTCGACTCACTCGCCAATCACAAGATCTTAAACCCTCACGGCAATATTATTCTCCGACCACAGTGCTCACACATTCCGCTTCGATCGACCGTCTCTTATATCTCCCATCAATAACGGTCTGCCGTCTCGAGCTGGCTGACATTCCTTGTTTGACCACTCCGATCGATGGTCTCTTGCACCTTCTAACGATAACGGTCGGTAGTTTCGAGCCGTCATGTCTGCAGTGCAGCTGTTAAAGTGTTGATATTGGATGGCTGATGGATTACTGAAGGTAAGAAATGATAGTAGTTATTAGAAAAAAAAACGAAGCACTTCGACAAGGTGATTCGAAACTGTTTCTCTATATTGTGTAGGAGTGGAAGTTTACTTCATTGTTATATTCTCATTGATGTTAGTATGAAGGTCATCCTTGCTGAAGGGTTTCCCTCAGTCGCTGGTTCGAATATTTGGATTCATATTCAGGCGCTGCGCCACCAGTTATGATTAGAGCCGATTGTACAGAGTGATAATTAGTGAATTTTGACAATAACTAGCGAACTAATTATCACCCTTGGTTACGTAGGCCTACATTGTAGTTGTACTTCAAGTAATAATGCTAGTATGTAGATTCCGATGAATATTGAGGCTATTTTCACCCCGAATTAAAGAGAGGAGAAGAAATATCAACTACACAATTTCAGAAGTCGGAATTTTTTTTTTTTGCCCTCCATACACTTTGAGTCATGACGTAGACATTACCTTGTCTATATCGGAACGTTAACTGAATCGAGAAAATTTTGGGGAAAAAAGTGGGTCCCGGAAGACATAATATGACTCAAATATAACATCTGGAATTTCAGTGATGATTTCTATAGTTTTCTAGGAGATTGTGGGTAAAAATGGCTCAATGGATTGTTAATCCAATCAATTAATCTAGCTCCAGGGGAGTGATTTTCTTCAACCAATTCATACTCAATCATCAGTTGGCAAAACTAGCTATCACTCTAATGAATCATTCTTGGTTCAAAGTTCAAAGTTCAGGTTAAAAGTTCAAGATATCACCACGCTGAAACTAGATCTGAACGAATAATGACGATGTTCATTTCTCTGATCTGAGAGGAAACTGTAAATCGTCATCAATTTCAGAAATCGGTATTTATTTGTTTTTACTCCAGAAAACGATCCTTTTCCTGAGTCGTGACGTATACATGACTCGATTCTGTAAATGTCCATGTTCCCATACAGAATCGGTAATGCCCACGTTATGACTCATGATCTCTGGAGGATGCAAAAATTAGTAAAAATTTCAGAAATTCATATGGTTATTTCCAGTTTTCTCTCAAATTGGGGGTATAAATATCTATCTCCACCATCCATCAGTGTCCTTCAAATACGAAGTTCACTATCACTTGATGAATAACACTAAACCTGTTCATATATTAGACATTCGAAAGCTGGCGGCCAAGTTATTGACCCAATCAAATCACTCTATGGCTATACATATTCTCTTCGGCGGCCTATTGGTTCATATCACCAGACGTTGTTGTTGTTGTTGTTGTTGTTGTTGTTGTTGTTGCTTGCAACTTGAGCTGATCAGACTCAATCCAATCCTCAACCCAAACTAACTATAACCGAGCTGACTAAAGAAACATCCTGAACTGATTGAAGTCAAACTGAAATCATAGTTGTATAGACTAGAGGAGGATATATCTTCAGTCTGTGCCCAAACAAATCCTAAACTCACTTCCGGTCCACGGTCAGCTACTTAGTGACGTCACAAACTGGAACCACATTGATCTCTTCAAATAACGCTGTGAATATTAATGATACATTATTATCAAGAAGACCGTTTTCGGACAATTCTTGTCCGAAATGTGTCTAAAAATAGATTTGTAGTTGATGCTATATAGCCAGTTCACGATGTAGTGATACCAACCTATTCTATCGTAATACTAGGCAAACGCGTTATGTGTTGCCGCGTTGTTGGATGAGCTGGAACATATCAACTTATCTTTGGATTGGTTATTATATATATATATATATATATATATATATATATATATATATATATATATATATATATATATATATATATATATATATATATATATATATATACACCTTGAGATCCAAACCATTACATCACTGCCATCTTATTTTCCATTATGAATTTCTATGATAATGAAGAAGGCTTTGTTCTAATCGCTTACAATTAAGTGATGACACCTGTGGCTTGAATTCAATAGGTATCTTAATGGCTTTGAATGATTCACAAAAATTAAATTATATATTTTTTCAAATGAAAACGGCTGATCCGATTTGAGTGAAATTTCGGTACAATGTTTATCATCATGCAGATTAACATTTCCTGAGAATTTGAATTCTCTCGGATGAAATTTTTTTCATGAATTTTTTTCTCTGGGTTATTCTCATGGGATTTTTGAAAACATTGAAATGAGTTTTCTCAGAAGTGGTTCAACCGATCACGCCTCAAAACTATACAGTATCGAATTAGATGATGAAACTTGTGTGTGCCAAGTTTCAACCGATTTTAAAATTTCGTCTGACCTGTGCAGCGCGAACAAAAAAAAAAAAAAAAAAAAAGGACTTTTTTTTCGGGGATGGTGAAATTGAGTCTTCGCTCCGCCCATACAATAAAGAAGGTGCTCCAACTCACATACTGATAACATGGAGGGCATTTGTGGTTTCTTGCGATCATTTCATAGCCAAAGGTCCCGATTGATTGTCACGATTTAGCGGATTCCCTTGTGAAATAGTTGTAAATGAGAGTGGCTATACGGTACAGGTGGCATTGTTGAACTAACAAGATCTATAATTATCGTAATCTACTGGGCCATGTAAAGAGCATTGTTGGGCATTGTTGTTCTGAATAGTTCGATATAAAAGCGACAGTTGCGCTACAGGCAATCGGGACGCTGGACTCAGATTCTGACCCCGGAAATATTTCACTTTCAAGACCCGAGTTGGGTCACCTCCTTCGATAAACTGGGTTAGTATCACTACATTGTGGCCATTTTGAATCTCCATGCTCTCTGAGTAGCTAGGTATCTCCAGCCTCCTTGATGTACTTCCTCCTTGGTCCAGTCAGAGCCAGTGTTAGACATGATGGCAGTCAAGGTATTTAGATCACCACGTGCTCAAAATGTGATGATTTCTGAATAGTTTAACGCATGCAATCTTCTCTTGTAGATCCACGAGTATTGAAGGTTACGAGCGACCGTTCCCCCAATCCCGCACCGATAACGCACGGGTGGTTCAAACCTTTATCTCTCCCGCATAATAGTACTTCCTGATATATATTATTATTGTAAAATCACAGTTAGATTTTTATTCTGAAAATTGTTACGTTTATTTCGGAGGTGTATCAACATTCAAGTGCATCCGTTTTGTTTAATGTATGCATAGAGAATTTATTCTCATTTGTATTTCTGTAGGACTTCACTACACGTGCTTGAAATGAAGAATTGAATATATACAGAAAGATTCTACACCATACACTCTGGACCATATCAAAATATTTCAACACAGTATTAGTTGAGAATAATATATGAATTAAATGAGGCAAAACATAATGAAAGTTGCTTTGCCAATCGCAGTTGCCACACGGACAAGGAATATAATGATCGATATACATATAGTTATATTTTTGATGGACAAAAATCAAAATTCAAAAGATATCACGGAGCAATATTTTAACAGCTTGAAAGCAGATTCGAATATATGAATGGAAATTGGAACGTGTTCCGATATTATTATGGTTATGAAAAGTCAGATGGGAAACAGCAGAAGATATTTCATTATAAGCATAGCATAAATGGAAAGATAGTGGTTGAAAAAAGGGGGTTTCAAAGGGGAGCATGAACGGTGGTCATGAAAAATGTTTCACTTCTGCTTGTCTATATTCACGAGCCAGTGTAATTGAATGAAAATTATATCAACTAGAAGATAATGTTATGCTTTTCAAGCAATATGACATCTTATTCTTCTGAATTCCATCAGTTTCAAGATAGTACGTCAATAAATACCAAAAATGTCATGAAATTCATTGACGTATTTCATCAAAACAGATTGAATTCACAAAAATAGAATTTCATATAATCATCTCAGAGTTGGTAAACTTTTTCATCCAATGATACCGGCTCGTGAACATGGAAAAAAAATTGGTAATATGATTGTCTCTATTGACTGAGACGAGTGGGCGACACTGAACCGTCATTCAGGAGACCGGAGTTCGATTTCCGCCGTAGTCGACCACTCTAACAGGGGGCTTTCGTGGTCTTCCTCTGTAGTTCAGGACAATGAGATGGTTTCTCAACAACAGGCCACGACCGACTCCTCTCCACTGCCCCAAAACACCCAATGAAGTATCATTTCATTCACCGACGCCAGAGGATTTCGATCATCAGTAGCTACAGTACGTCGTTAAGCGCAATATAAATCATGAATATAGAAATATGATTGAAGAAATATGAATATAAATTGAGCCCAATATAAATAAAAGAGATATTAACGATTTCTCCATTGTATGAGCACCATGAGAATTGAACTCACATTGCGGCTTGAAATACACATGAGCTGAAAATAAACATCACGTTAGCTTAGCTTAGCATTTATACACAACGTTCCAAACATGGAGGTGGAAATGAATGAGGAATTAATTTTCAACTCTGAAAACAACAGTAGTGAAGAAAAAAATGCTTTTCTGAATGCAATATGGACGACGAATTGTCACAGAGAGAAACAGTCAACAATTGAATATTTCAATAGATGTCATTGCTGGAAATAGGCGTCCCCTTAATTCTATGCCCGGTCACTAGTTCGACATTTCAACAACAACAACAACAACGACAAAAACAGCGGACCTGCAACTATTTACTGGCGAACACCGCATCCCATTACACAGAGAAATACAGATTTCACTTTACAGGTGATTCATTTACGTATATTATCATCCACTGTAAAATACGAAAACGTTGAAAATATCAAATATGATGGTATTTGATATGTAAACATAATGAAAACCACCCAGTTTAACCTAAACCTTATTTCCTTGTCCAGCGTTCTACTCCCCCCCCCCCCCTTCCCCTCCCCTTCACTCATGTGGTCTGCTCTGCATAGCATCAGCATGTGCTGTAATTTGATAGGCCATTCAGTTGTTATGACGTGCAATCATATGACGTCACACGTACTAAACAAAGAACACATACAACGAAGCTTTTAATTTTCACCCCCAGGGACCGCTAACTACGACATGCTGGCTCGAAGCCCCCAACCGGTAGTATTATCAGATATAGAAGACGGTTGATCGTTACATTCATTAGGGTATAGTTATGTATGACGGTTCGGAACCCACGTTATATGCTGATGGATGAATGAGAGAGACGGTCGATCGGAAGCTTACGGTGATGATGATTCAGTCGTATTATTCTTGGTGTGGTGTGCAGATAGGAAATATGGTGTGCGAATAGATAATGACAGGGGTACGAATAGGGTTTGTATGACAGTGGTGTATAATGGGGTATTACCGACCCCCATGGGGATGTGTTTATACTTGGGAAAGTTACGAGCAGAAATTAGGATATTTTATTTTTCATATTCATCCAGTAGAATTCATTATAACTTCTTTTATAGGAGAACATAATACGTACTGTGCATATTTAGCATGGGGGTTGACATGTTCAGTAAACCTAATGTGGAATTAATTTTTCGAATACTGATTGAAGGATAGGGGCTCATAAATACTGATGAGAATTGGAAAGAAAAAGATGAGCCAGATTTAATTTTCGGGGTTGACTCGAAAACGTGTACTCATATGGATGAATATATATGAACATTGGGATATTTTCATTTTATTCAACATCATCAAAACTTGCTACGAAATCTTTTTTTTTTATATTGGGTTTCAACGACCCACTATACTGATGGCTACGATCTATTGGCGTCGGTGGATGATGAATGAGATGATGGGATGATGAGATGAAAGGTTATTTTATCAGGTGTTTTGAATGGTGGGGAGGAGACGGTCGTTTTTTTTTTTTTTGGTTTTGTCAAGGAACCATCCCAGTATCAACCTGAACGATAGAGGGACACCACGAAAAATCCCTGCCATGATGGTCGACCAAGGCGGGAATCGAACCCCGGTCTCCCGAATGACGGTTCAATGTGCTACCACTCGGCCACGCGTCTCGGTATGAATACACATGCACATCATAGGATATTCTCATTTCACTCAATAACATCAAAACTTGATACAAAATCATTGTTCCCCAACTGAAGCATTGTTCCCCAACTGAAGCATTGTTCCCCAACTGAAGCATTGTTCCCCAACTGAATCATTGTTCCCCAACTGAAGCATTGTTCCCCAACTGAATCATTGTTCCCCAACTGAAGCATTGTTCCCCAACTGAAGCATTGTTCCCCAACTGAAGCATTGTTCCCCAACTGAAGCATTGTTCCCCAACTGAATCATTGTTCCTCAACTGAAGCATTGTTCCCCAACTGAAGCATTGTTCCCCAACTGAAGCATTGTTCCCCAACTGAAGCATTGTTCCCCAACTGAAGCATTGTTCCCCAACTGAAGCATTGTTCCCCAACTGAATCATTGTTCCCCAACTGAAGCATTGTTCCCCAACTGAAGCATTGTTCCCCAACTGAAGCATTGTTCCCCAACTGAAGCATTGTTCCCCAACTGAAGCATTGTTCCCCAACTGAAGCATTGTTCCCCAACTGAAGTGATGAACGAAAGACCGGATCGTTTGAGCGGGACACCACAAGGGCGATCTTACCACCCATTAGAATAATTGAAATTGAGATGACTCATTCTAAAAACTCGAATCATAAATCATACAATTTATAAATCAAATCATGATATGGTGAAGATGAACTGAAATTTGTTCCAAAACACGAATATTTCAATATTTTTGTATACCCTGGTACTTTTAGTTTCAGTATTATTCCACAATTTCAATTGACTATTTCTTGAAGGTGATGAGATCGTTCTTGTTGTGTCTCGTCCGAACGAGCCTACCTCATGAACATCGATATCAATGAGGAAACATTTATCCGACGTCAGAGTTTCAATTATCGTGATGAAAATAATCCATTGAATGCCTTTAAGTCCTCATGAATCCTCTGTCACTGATTCCTGAATCCATGTGCTCAATGTCTTCACGAGTTTCAGCTCACTATTTCAATGCCTGTGAATGTATTCAAATCGTACCAACAGAATCCCATATCAAAAACTCGATAATAATTATAATTATTTCAATGTATCCATAATATGACAAAAAACGGAAAAATGAAATACTAGAAATAAGCCTCTTAAATGTTTGTATATTCTTATTTTTTGAACACACTACGTGTGTCCATTTAATACCTCGGCTAGTCGAGGCTTTATTTGACAAGTACACACAACAATAATGACATTGGGTTGACTGTAATTGGACACTCACACACACGCAATATACAGGCACATGGACACACTCTCTCTCACTCTCTCTCTCTGTCTCTCTCATACACACATATACACAGTCACACGATTAGGTTTAATAGATAGAACGTGAGGTAATATGAAGTACAGAGTATTAGAGTATGTGCAAGAGAGAGATGGAGAGAGGGAGAGAGAGAGAGAGAGAGAGAGAGAGAGAGAGAGAGAGAGAGAGAGAGAGAGAGAGAGAGAGAGAGAGAGAGAGAGAGAGAGAGAGAGAGAGAGAGAGAGAGAGGGAGAGAGAGAGAGATAGAGAGAAATGTGTACTAATGATGATGATATACACCTCGCTTGATCGTGGGTATAATTAAAACATCAAAGGAATAATTTAGTTGAGTTAAGTCAGGGTTTATAATTTTTGGATGATATGAATAGTTTCAATGCATATTTCATCCAAGCTTAACCTCTCACTGACGTTCGTAGCACCACCCGATAATTCCAGACCACTGCTCGAGCCATATATTCATATCCATGAAATATCAGAGATCAGACATGAGCATCATGAAGAACTCCCATTGGAGATTTGTTATTGAATGGAAGTTATATATTATATATTTCGATAGTTCACAGACATTTTTGTTCTACAAACTTCAGAGCAATCATGGGAGTTTTTCACCGTATCAAGGATCAAATGAACTTCCTTTTTTTCCCACCCCTTTCTCATACCCCATTTCCCTATCTCCCACCTGTTCTCTCACTCAATATAGGAAACACTTACGTCATTGCTATATATATATATATATATATATATATATATATATATATATATATATATATATATATATATATATATATATATATATATATATATATATATATATATATATATTTATATATATATATATATATATATATTTATATATATATATATATATATATATATATATATATATATATATATATATGTATATATATATATATATATATATATATATATATATATATATATATATATATATATATATATATATATATATATATATATATGTTTATATTTATTCATGTTAGGTTTTAAACGACGCACTATACTGATGGCTACGATCTACTGGCGTCGGTGGATGCTGAATGAGATGATGGGAGGATGAGATGAAACATTATACGAAGGAGTCGCCTGTTATTGAGGAACCATCGCAGTATCAACCTGAACAACAGAGGGAAACCACTAAAAACCCCTGTCAGGATGGTCGGCCATGGCGGGAATCCACTGTCTCCCGAATGACGGTTCAGTGTGTTACCACTCGACCACGCTTCTTGTTGTCATCGATATTGTTTTTTATACCTCACACGAGGGTTGAAAGTTTCGATTTCCCGTCTGATCAGGTGAAATAAATAACCGTAATAACACTATTACTTTCACACACATTGATGAGTTCATCATACTATATCAATTTCTTCATGAGATCGATAAATATGCATTGGTATCGAAAGAGAAGACTTGTGTTGAGCTGAAAATGAATAACATAAATTATGTTATATGAAAATCTGATCTTCTGATTTTCTGATTATCTGATTTTCAGTCCAGCTATGGGCACATTTCATTCCCATGGTCATATCAGTACTCATATTCATATTTATATACAATATTTTCAAAATATGCATGTGAACCATATCAAAATATTATTTTGATAAAGTTTACAGAAATCTTTGTGCAAAGGCGTGCGTGAACTTCAAAGCAATCATATGGAAGGTTACTCTGCAATTTCAACCAATTGACGACTCGCAGTCTCCGCCCCCATGACGTCAGTAATCATACCGTCCAATCAACAGGGCTGTTAGAACTGTCGTCAAATTTAAATATCCAATCGGGGTATCTTGAAATGACTCCAAGTGATATGATCCAACTGGCTGACTGTTAAAGCCACGCCTATTTCGAGTCGTCAATTATATCAAATAGTTATCAAAAGAGTTTGAATGACGATTCTTGTCAACGCCTTCGAAATCTTGACATTAAAGGCCTTTGTTCCTCAATCGAGGCAGAGAATGGCAAGTCAAGATCGTTAGAACTTACAAAGGGTGATCACAGGGCGATCTGACCACAAATACGATAAATTAATAATGTTAAGTGGTAAATGTATACCTATACGGTACTCTTTTTTACTCCTTCACATCATCCAGAATCACGCGATAAAATAACCAATTTTCTAAGATTTCCTCAACATTTCATCCATCATTCACCTATACCAATAGATCTTATTCATCATCACACTGAGTTGTTCAACCCAATATCAAAAACAAAATACATGATATTTAATAATATTTCTTGTCTATTTTTCAATGAAAAATCAGAATTACAAAATACATTCCAGTGTACTTTCAGAAATTGTACGATCACCTCTGAACAATTCATGCTGAAAAGCGAGCGTCGATATGTCCACGTCACTTCTGTGCGTGAATAGGCGTCGAACAATAGCTACGCCATTCAAGCCGAAAGACCATCATCGGTCACCGGCGCGCTATCGCGTCCAATTAGTCCCGATTCCGTACCGACAATACCTCAAACACACGCTTCGAGGCGGCTTTCATTGTGAACACGATAGAAGATAAAAACATTCGATTTATCGAGTTGACTTTTGCGATTTTATTGACGTACGTTTTTATATGGAGAAAGAAAAAAAACGATTCGTGAACCACGGTCGGTTGGGTAATAAATATGGTTTTTCATTATATTTCCAACGGGCTTATATTGGTAGAAATTGCACGATTGTTGAGTTATATGATTCGAGATCGAGACAGCTTTGGTTTGAATCATTGTTGTAATCAAATATAGAACACGTAAGTCTAATTGTGGATGGAAAAACAATACGAGGTCAAGGTAAAATGAATATAGGAGATCGGTTAGATTTGATTTTAAGGGGGACCCATACCCACAGGGTGACTCCTTCACTTATGTAATATATGAACGATCGCAGTGACTTTCCGTCAGAATATATTGTAATGTGACTGCTTCACAACATTCAGGGAACTATTTCTCCGAACGGTCGGTCATGATAAACTTTTACATCGGGATACAATCTACGTGTTATTCGCATGTCACGGTACGCTGTGAGGTGAAAATTGATGACAAAAATATAATGCAACTGTTACATACGAATGATCATTTCACCTCTGTCCTCATACAAGGTGAATGATTATCCTTCTCGTCAAAATTTGTCTGTATTTTCATTAATGCTGTATCTCAATTGACCAATGTAGATGGGCGTCACTTATGCGAAGCAGGGGAAATTTTAGATACCTTGATTGGTTATGTCCCTATTTTTCCCTGCTTCACTGTCCACTTGATTGGTTTTTATATTTTGTGACATCACGAGGGCGGACGATCTACATCGGTCAATTGCACTGGTGAACTTTTATGATCATTAATATCCGTGAAATCTTACTGACGGGTATTTTTGGCTCTTTGTATATAGGCCTAGTTGATTCGGATGTGGTCCTCCTGATCTGTGGAAAATGAGTGACTGGATAGAATATAACCCTGTCTTGAATTTAATCTTGTTCTATGTAATAAGTTTTGTCCTCGATCCTACGGATCACTGCTCCTACTATAGTGTGCAAATACATTCCAGGGGACTGTTGCTATAGCTGAGCCGACGTGAACGCAATTTTGTAAACAAATTCAGTTCCTTGTATCACCACTAGATGACTCACGATCGGTAGACTCGGAGATTTGGATGGCAAATTGTACATATTTTCAATATTGGTGGGATGGGGAGTCAAGCCACCATAACAAACCGGAAAAACCAACGCAACCTTCAACACATCTTGTTCAAATGACGTCACAACGCCGTAACCAGATCTCAACAAATGATGACGCCGTTTATTTTGTCAATTTCAGAACATATGAATAATTGATCTGTTCCCCAGAACCCGGCCCCTTTTCTGGTCCTTAAAGTAGACACCAATCGATTCTGTTCATGTTCCGTTTCGGTAATGCCAAGTCATGACTCATGGTCACAGGAGGACAAGAGAATAATTTTCAACTTCTTAATTTGATATAAATAATGATTTTTTAGTTCTCTCTTGAATGAGGGATTTAAATATCGTCATTATCCATCAGAATCTACTTTCAGGCTTTTGATATTCTTCAGGCATTTGGCTGAGCAGGAGCATTTTGCATCTTCCCAACTCATCCGCCATCTTGACACAGTCAACATTGTTGTCTTTCAATAAACCATAATAAGTCACGATAATGCCCAGCTGCATCATAACATCGTCACAGCCTTCTAATAACGCAACAATACAAAGCCAGAGCCTTGTTTATCGTACAAAAGCCTTCTAAATCCAAGCCAATCACCCTGCCTTCAACAATCCAACTAAGCCGATATTCTTGCTCTTACAAGCGCTGCATTTAGTTATTTGAGGCGCCGCAGGGGGCACGACGGGCGGTGCCAGACGGTTGCGCTGCTTTTCGTTTAAAATTCTTTTACGATATTGCCTCCTTATTTCTGACACCTTTCGAGGCACTTTACCTATTAGCCCCCTGTGACGTAACAGTTTCTTCAAGGTATAACAAGATTGGCTACAAGAAATGAAAGATGGATTTCAGTGAAGCATCGGAAAATAACCTGTGTTTACGTGGATTTGACATATTTTTTGGAGTCGAAATAATGAAAAAGACAAGATTATTTGGTCCCTGAACCGACTAGGCCTGTATTCAGGGAATGTCAGTCCATCACCCTGGAAACTATCAGGAGTGGGTCTTAGTCCTACGTAAAGAATGGGATTTCGTAAAATGTCACCTTCACTTTTTTCAATATCACCGAATGAAATATATATTGTTGTGGTTGTTTTGATCGGTGAATTATCAATATGAAATGAAAAAAAAAAACGGGAAACTTGTGCCCAAAACTAGTGCGATATTCTATGTTATCAATGTTGAATCCTGCAAAAGTTCTCCAACATGAATGATTTATGAATTGATTTAAGAATATTTTGTATTTTTTTCATAAGATATTCAACCACTATTGAAGTTATTATTCATGAAAGGCTGCTGTTTTGCAGTTGGAATGATATCAGGATCGAGAAATAGGAACCTATGAATCACGACAGTTCTCCAATGAAATGGAATAATATTTAAGGAAGTTCACGGATTCGTATAAGAACGTACAGGGAGATAATATGATTGTCAGATTGCCACAGTAACCGGTAAAGTTGGTGCCAAACAAACTTGAACAGAGCTTGTGATTGGATAAGACACTATATGAAGATGTTTGCTGTCCACTCATTCCCATTGGACTCCAACGATGTGAGACATCAATTAAGAGTCCCACAGGATTTCAGCTCATCTAATCCCCGTCCAGAGCGAGGTATATTATTGAAAAGATAGACTGGTGAAGTTCGAAGATGATTATTGAAATGATATATAATTTTTGCCTTCCTCTATCTCCATTCTTTCTCTTCCCTTCTTTCCATCTCTGTCTCTAATTACCCACTCTTTTTTCATTTTCTTTCTTTCTTTCTATTCATCTCATCTCCCTCTTTCTAGTTTATTCACTCTAACTCTCTCCTGAAAACATAATCTCTCTGTTGAATTATCTTTCGCCCTCTCTCTTTCCTCTCTCCTTCGCTCTCTAATAGGTCCGTACCCTTAGCACCCCCTTTCGATATTCTCAGACTTTTGTTGACGCCAATCATTTGTGTTACGTTTGTGCTAGTTTGTGCCGTTAACATTTTCGATTGTACCACCCTCCTTCTGCCCCTGCATCGCTTTTGAAAAAAGGGGTACACCGTACACCAGCACCCCTTTCAACAGAGAAGAAAAATCAACGTGGCCAATGGTTTGTGCTATGTTTATGCTGGTTTGTGCCGTTTACATTTTTGTTTGTGCGGCCCTCCTTCTGCCCCGGAATCGCATTTCAAAGGAGTGCTAACGGTACGCCAGCCCTCACTTCACAAAATTGAATATTTGATCAGGCCAATAATCTATTCTGCATTTGTGCGAGATTGTGCCGTTGAGAGTTCTCTTTGTGCTGCCCTTCTTCTACTCCGAAATCGCATTTCAAAAATGGGATTTTCAAATGCGATTTTAGGGCAGAAGGAGGGCAGCACAAATGAAAATTCCTTCGGCACACATAAGCACAAACGTAGCACAAACGATTGGCGTGGTCAAATATTCAATTTTGTGAAGCGGGGGCTGGCGTGCCTTTGGCATCCCTTTTTCGAAATACGATTCAGGGGCAGAAGGAGGGCAGCAGAAACGTAAATTTCAACGGCACAAACCAGCACAAACGTATCATATACGATTGGCAACTTCAATTTCCAAATTTGTCGAAAGGGGGGGCTGGTGAACTTCTAGCACCTTTTTTTTTTGAAATGAGATTCCGGTGCAGAAGGAAGGCAGCACAAACGGAAATTATAATTGCACAAACCAGCACAAACGATTGGCGTCATTAGAAGTTCGATAATATCGAAAGGGGGTGCTAGGGGTACGGACCTCTCTCTTACCTCTCTACATATTCTTCTTCCCTCAACATATTCTATTTCTCTCTTCTACCAATCTTCCCATTTCCCCCTATCTCCTGCGCTCTCTTGCCAACTCTCTTTCTCTCCTCTCCCACTTTCTCTCTTTATCTTCAAACTTATTCCATGCTCTCTTTTTTTCTCATCTCACCACCACTTCCTTTATCCTCCTCTATTCTTCAGTTTTTCCCCTTTCCTCTTCACCTCTACCTCTCCTTCTCGCTCCAACTTTCTTCCAATATTATAATCTATCTCTTCCTCTCATCTGATGCACGAAGAGTATCACGCCCGCACTGAGTGTAATAATAGAATCTGGTCTTGTTTTGCACACGACACAGTTGTCTCTGGAACACTGCACTGATTTGTTTGTTGTTATCAAACTGCAGCGCTGATTAACTTCCTTATGAATAATACAACATGGATGGTATAAGTTTATCTCTCAGCAGAAAACAATACGCTGTGGAGGTTAATGAAAAGCTTGTACACTGACACAGTTGAACTGACAGACTGACATATAGACAGACAGACAGGTACGTATGATGAGCATACAAACAAACGAAACAAATATGTGATGAACACATTCTACTAAGTAATTTATTGTTTAGTAGTCATGAATACTGAAAAGATTTGAACAAAATCTGTTGAACCACTTTCGAGAAAATCTGTTGCAAATTTTTTGGAACCCCTATAATGAAAAATCATTGGATGAGCGAAGCGAAGACTCAATTTCACCCTACCCGAAAAAAGAGTGATTTTTTTTTCGCGCTCCACAGGTCAGACAAAAATTCAAAATCAGTTGAAACTTGGCACACACAAGTATCATTATCTAATTCGATACTAAATAGTTTTGAGGCACGATCGGTTGAACCACTTCTGAGAAAACTCATTTCAAAGTTTTTAAAAATCCCTCAAGAATAACCCGGAGAAAAAAAATCAGGAAAAATATTTCCTCCGAGAGAATTCAAATTCTCAGAGAATTTCAATCTGATAATAATACACATTATTCCGAACTTTCCCCCGAATCGGATCAGCTATTTTGATGTAAAAAAATATATAATGTAATTTTTATGAATCATTCAAAGCTATTAAGATACCTATAGGCTTCTGTCAAGTGACGTCACCCATTGTTGCAAGAGACAGACAACAATGTCCACCAGTTGGAATTGACCAATCACAATGTTTGGTAGTCCACCAGTTCGCTGTGTTGCTATAGTAACGATTGTTTGTCGTTTGTTACGTGACAGAAGCCTATTGAATCCCAGCTACAGGTGACACCACTTAATTGTAAACGATCAAAACAAAGCCTTCTTTATTATCATAGAAATTTATAATGAAAAATAAGATGGCAGTGAAGTAATGGTTTGGATCTCAAGGTGTATAAATATATAATAACCAATCCAAAGATAAGTTGATATTGTCCAGCTCACCCATCAACGCGGCAACGCATAACGCGTTTGCCTCGTGTTTCCAGGATTGAGGCCATGGATGAAATTGGGTTCGTTAGTACGGGACGCCACAAGAGCTCGATCTTATCACCGCCAAAATGATGATAATTTATCATAATATGATATCATACGATAACATGGAATGATATAATACAGAATATAATATAACAGGAGTATTCACATTATGCAGAATGGTCGAAGTCGGCCATTCTGAATATGTTGAGCATTCTAACGCATGTATATCGTTTTTCCATCTCCTAACACCCATATCTGTTGCGTACGTTACCCTCTTGCGAAACAATCTCTGCCATAGTCTACCACAACACCGGGGTGGGAAACCTTATTATAGAAGTGGTTAGTTCTCTCTTCTTTGTTATGTTTGTGAGACTGAATACGTCAGTCCACATGTCAGAACTGTCACTTCTCAAGGGGAAGAAAAGCCTTGTGGAATCTTTGTGGTTTTAGGGGGTGAGTGGGGGCCGTGGGGGCGGGAGGGTGGAGCAGTGGATAATGCGAGTATATCGTATCACAAAAGAACTGAATATATCATTCGGAATTATCTGTAAGTTGCGGAGGCGTGATTCTCTCATTGGAATGGCACTTGTTAGAATAACGTGAAACTTCTTGATAATTGTCGGAATAATGGACATTTTTTATTCGAACATGAGATGAACATTTGCTGTCAATCTCGGTTGCTATGGAAACACAGAATGAAGGAGTACTCTCTCTGACCAATCAATTACATTCAGAACGGATTAAATTGAAGTAAAATAAGAAACTGAATCAATTATTCAAATATTTGAAACCTAATATCAGATCATAGGGGATTGAATCAGAAACAAAAATTCGAAACCAATATGAGACCTTGGAATTATCATTCCTGATGAGTGGAATGATCGATGAAACAATCATAGTCCCGATTTCATATCCGCTCTGTTTAATTCATTTCTGATACAATTTTTGTGTCAATTTTTGGTTTGAAACGTCCTAATTTTAACTGATATACGTTTTTTCAAATGTTTTCAGCTGATGAAATGCAAAGCTCGCGAAAAGAGAAAATGTAATCTTTGAAATTCCCAATTGATGAGAATGAACAATAATCATGAAATCGGATGAAATTATCGATATTCTCGACATTGAATGTGGATTTCACTCTCTAACTTGTGCGCTCGAATCACAAAATTGGTTGCAAATCAAGATTTTCGCGCATGGATTATTTCCCCATGTATTATCATCATCATTTTCATGTCAAATGATAGTAATTCAATAATAACAATATGTTTTCATCTTCTCGTAAGATTATAATATATCAACCATCGTTAGTTCAGTAATATGAAACATTGTATGATACACACATATACACATGATGAGCCTACATATGAAACATTGTATGATACACACATATACACACGATAGGCCTACATATGAAACATTGTATGATACACACATATACACACGATAGGCCTACATATGAAACATTGTATGATACACACATATACACACGATAGGCCTACATATGAAACATTGTATGATACACACATATACACATGATAGGCCTACATATGAAACATTGTATGATACACACATATACACATGATAGGCCTACATATGAAACATTGTATGATACACACATATACACACGATAGGCCTACATATGAAACATTGTATGATGCACACATATACACATGATAGGCCTACATATGAAACATTGTATGATACACACATATACACATGATAGGCCTACATATGAAACATTGTATGATACACACATATACACACGATAGGCCTACATATGAAACATTGTATGATACACACATATACACATGATAGGCCTACATATGAAACATTGTATGATACACACATATACACACGATAGGCCTACATATGAAACATTGTATGATACACACATATACACATGATGGGCCTACATATGAAACATTGTATGATACACACATATACACATGATAGGCCTACATATGAAACATTGTATGATACACACATATACACACGATAGGCCTACATATGAAACATTGTATGATACACACATATACACACGATAGGCCTACATATGAAACAAATAGAAGTTGATATACATTGTCTGATATAGGCCCTAAATTGTTATGTGATTCAAATTATATGTGATTCGATTACCGTGTTGGATGTGACTTTCGCTATCATTAAGTCGAACTTGAAGAAAGATCATAGCATCTGTTTCATTGATATAATGTATCATTATGTGTAATTCACCCAATCTTGCGGAAATAACTGACGCATTTTACCGATGGCTCGTCTCCACTCACAAGCCTTGGCCTATTTGAGTTGTATCATTTCCAATATCGATTGTTTTCCAACTGTATTAATTACCGCAATTAATTACCACGTATAGATGTCGAATTAATCACCTCTCGTTTGTGAACCATTAATAAAACTTATTGTTTATTGTTAATATTATCATTCATATTCATGACTATGATTATATTGTGCTCATTCATATTTCATAGAGAATAATAGAGATGAATACAAATAATGCAGGATGCTTATGTGAGCGCTTCGACCATGCATTTCGATATTTTGCAAACAAAATTCCAAACAGTTTTTCTTGATGTTTTTTACACCGACTATTTTGACAACAGCAGCTGCATCACTATAAGGTATCCATCATAAAAGCTTCTTAATTCGAAACTGTTTAGAAACCTTTTATGAAACACCATGATATTATCTGAAGGTAAAAAGAGTGAATGTTTTTTTCTAGTTATCTTTGATACAATCAGGGTCTTGGAGGTTGATATCGAGCCTTTGTAATTTCTTTGCTCCCTCAGCTTTTTCAGCCGCTACGCGGGTAACACAATAACAGTGTCAAGGGTGTATACACGGATAGTAGATTAGAAAGATGCATTTTCTTTGTGGCTATGGTAATATTAGGAATTGTGAAGAGTGAACTTTGAACTTCGAACAGTTTGATTCGATGTAGGAGGGGGAGGGGGTGGCTGTGTGTTGAATACAGTGGTAGAGTAGCGGAGTAACATGTATGATTGCCAGTTTCAATATGTAACAAGCGACATACATTCCTGCGAGAAGTGAAAACCAGCTTCATAGTGACATTACGAGGAATTCATATTTTGTGTTGATCATATTGAACCTGGAGAGCTATTGAGTGAACATTTCTAGACGGTATGGTAGCTCTGAAACTGGAGAAGCGATGATTTCTTCCGGCCCTGTTTTCATTTCCATCATTATTACATATTATATGATAATACTACATGTATATATTTGTTTCATCCAGCTCTGCTTCTTTGTTTTACTTCTCCATATTACACATGCAGCTCTTCGTCTAGATTAAAGGTACCAACTTAACTCATTCCTGTACTCCTGTACTAACACATCGCATGTCACTACGGGAAAACCAGAAGATATAATATTCTACAATCTCCCCTCTATTTCAATACTTGTATCAAAGAATTCAACTTCCCACTCCAAGGCCCTCTTCAACATTATTTCACCCATGGAAAATTTACTTGAGAATAGTATGATATAATCTCACTGATATATTTTAATACTTCCGTATTGGTCAATTGAGAATCCAAATTTCAATTCAGTTAGCCAGGACTTCATGATCATCCATTAACGAATATATTCATTTCTGTGTCAAAACTATTCATCACTGCTCCAGTCTCGATGGTATAGAACCACCTTGCCAGATTTCTCAACGTAGTTTGGATAGGCCATCTTGAGCTGGAATCTGAATCTCACAGAATAAACAGACAGGAGCTTTGAGGGTAGTCCCCCCCCCCCCCCACCAGCAGCAACATGCGGTGACAGCGGGGAGGAAAGGTGCGGACCTCACTTGAACTCATGCCTGTTTGGTGACAATATGCACTAGAGCGTTTTCTAGAGGTATTTCACGCAGGATTAGAGCGAGATCTTGTTGGCTGGGAACAGATTGGGACTGAGACCTGGATAAGACCCGGAACAATGAACCCTCATCGCCCTCAGAGGAATGGGCGAGCCCTACTGGCAAACATGTATCCAGTTATTTATTGTTGGCAGTTTCTTCACGATATGAATAGATTGGCATTATTGCGAATAATATATGATTGTACATCATCAGTATACATGTTTAGTTTCATATATATATATATATATATATATATATATATATATATATATATATATATATATATATATATATATATATATATATATATATAGATATCTCTCTATATATATCTTTATATATATATATAGATATATATATATATATATATATATATATATATATATATAAATATATATATATATATATATATATATATATATATATATATATATACATATATATATATATATATATATATATATATATATATATATATATATATCTATATACATATATATATATATATATATATATATATATATATATATATATATATATATACATTTAATTATATATATATATATATATATATATATATATATATATATATATATATATATATATATATATTCATATATATATATATATATATATATATATATATATATATATATATATATATATAAATATATATTCACATATATATTTATATATATATATATATATATATATATATATATATATATATATTTATATATATATATATGTTCATTTTCTGTGGCGGTGGGGTCAATACGTTCGAAGCATCATGAATTATATGCTTGAATGAAGATGTTATCTTCTGAAATCCCTCATACCAACCAAATGAGTTTCTTCTCATTCTCCACTTCCTTCACATTCAATTGTGATTCAATATGGTTCCTAATGACGTTCCTCGATCATTTCACATCAATACAATCTATTCCAATCCTAGTTCTTGATTTGGCTACATTGGTTATCAATAGTTATGTATAATGATTGTATATCGAATGGTTCGACTCTCAGTTGATACTCGTCATTAACCCACTTCCACTTGACTCTATTATCATGTGAATTAAACTCACACTTCCAGGTTGAAGCAAAGTTGAAACTTTCATGAAATATATTTATGTATACAAAAATAAACATCTCACAATTTACTCGTCTTGTACCATTTCAAAACCTTTTTCCATGAGGACGCGATTTACATTGCAAATTCCACCAGGGTAAAAAGTACACTGCATTCATTCAGAACCCGATCGACCGTTTTCCCTATACAATAGCATCAACATTGAGGAGTGTCGAACAGTCGAACCTATTCGAAAAGGTTTATCACAATAAAGAAAAGATTAATTCCCATTTAATAACAATTACCCAACTTATTTCAATACCATGTTGTGTTCACTTCGAAAGTCTCTCTTCTATTTGTTCAACAATGAACCTAATCTAAATGAATTCTTCAGAACTCACCGAAGACCTTATACCTTGACATATCCGTTCTATTTTATTCAGATGAAATTCAAACTTTGAATAGTATTTTTCATGGCTTACAATACAAGGTTTCTTTTCATCTTTTTAAACCTCGATGTAGGAAATCCCCTCGTTTTCCAAGCAATAGAATTCTCATTCTTGTGTTTTCTCTGTCTCTCTGTCTCTCACTCTTTCTGTTTCTCTCTGTCTGTCTCTCTCTTTTTCTCTCTTTCTGTGTGTGTGTGTGTGTGTGCGTGTGTGTGTGTGTGTGTGTGTGCATATCCAGAGACGGAATCCATTGAGAAGTATACAATTCAGTTCGTCCAATTCGTATCTCTTTTGTGACCGACGAAGCAAAAAGCTCTCTTTCTCTCTCTCTCTCTCTGTCTCTCTCTCTCTCTGTATTTCTCTCTCTTTCATCTTTCTCTGTGTTTACTTATGCTAAAGTCTATTCAGCTGAATGTAGTGGTCGATTTAATATAATATAGCGCTGCCCAGATAAGCATACCAGGCTGATAGTTTGCTCATATCTCGGAACGTTCGCCCGTTGAACAGTTTTAATGCAAGTTGAACTAGTTTCTAGACCGATCATGATTTTACTCTCATCGTTGGAAACATGAGAAACATGACAAGAATATTCACTCATCAATTGAGACCAAGGACGCAGGGTAGGATCGTTCTGTCGCCACGCGGACGATCAATCAACTATGAAGAACAGAACCGTGTTATTAGGTGAATATTAGGTTATTTATAGTAATTAATATAGTAAAAAAAATATATATATCATTTATCCAGTAAATATAGCAAAAAAAACTATATTATTAGTTATAATAATGGTGAAAAAAATAGTAAATAAAATAGTAATATATATATATATATATATATATATATATATGATTTCAATAGCTTCCTGGTTGACCACCAGTAGGTTATTATAATTAGTGATTTTTTAAAACTGTTTAAAAATTGCGACCTCCCCCGGGACTTGAACCCGGATCTCCAGATTGCCGGTCTGACGCGCTACCCATTACGCCAGAGAGGAAGATCTTCTTGAACAGTTTTATTTGTTGATATCTTTCGTACAGTCACACATTTCAAGACTTGTGAATCGCACCCCAAATTGACAGGAAATTGTACTGCCTGATCGACATCTCCCAGCTATCCCAGCTGTTGGGTCATGTGATTTCAATAGCTTCCTGGTTGACCACCAGTAGGTTATTATAATTATATATATATATATATATATATATATATATATATATATATATATATATATATATATATATATATAAATATATATATTTGAATATTGATATTCAATGATATATATATACAAAGTCCACTTCACAGTGCAATCTGTCGTTACTATATTCAACTACTGAAATGTACCTGGGATAGAGATACGTCTTCTTATATTGGGTTTAACGACGCACTGTGATGATGACTAAGATCTATGGGCTTCGGATGGATGAATAATGAGATGATGGGATGATGAGATGAAGGTTTTTATGGGTAATGGGAAGAATAGTGGGAAGGAAGCGGTCGTGGCCTATATTGTGGGAACCATCCCGGCATTGGCCTGGACTACAAAGGGAAAGCACGAAAAACCCATGTAAAGATGGACGGTAGCGGGGATAGAACCGGGTCCGACATGCCCACTGCCTCCCGGGTCATATGGAGCAAGTGCGTTAACCACGCATCAGCTACCTGTGCCGGTGAGAGTTCCAAATTTCGATGCACCTTGGTCACGATCGGACGTCCGGATGCATCAGGTCATATCGTTGCGAGTAAATCGGTGGGTTCGAATGGTTATCTCAGGTGGCTCACAAAAGAGAGGGAGGAGAACTGTTTTTGTCGGAATTGTACGCCCAAATAATAATGTCAAAACAAGAACAGTTTTGAACAGTTTTGATGTGAAGAAATTCGTATTTCAGTCGGAGTGAACTATTCTGAATTGTAATGAAATTTGAAATATAATGAATATCTGATAAATAAAATATCTTGAATGTTCATACAAAGATAGATTCTTCCATTTGACAGCTGATTGAACATGCATGATCGGACTACCAACCTAGTCCAATGTTCTTGGTGGAATCACCAAGAATATATTCAGACTATGAGATACCACACAGAGATCCACCGTGCTGATCAATTGAATGGTGCAATATATTGTGAAAGAAAAAATTGGAAATATTAAATAGAAAATGGAAATAATTCGACGGACTTGAGAATCGAGAATCAAAAGAAATGGAATTAAGTTCATGATCGAAAAATATTCATCATGTTTAACCAAGTTATATCATCATGAAGATGAAGAAAATTAGAAAATTTGTATCAGGAAAAATTAATGATGCATCAAAAAATGAGAATATGTCAAAAAGTTAAGATGGAATAGCATTTTTTTGAGAAAGTCAGTGAGGAATAATGGTATAGCTCCAATGAATGGGCCAATAACATCCTAGTAGTTCTTCCCGACATCATGTCTACTTGATAAATCAGGAATACAAGGAATACTCATAGATACTCCTGTTTTCCTCGTTCACATTCCCAGCCTGCCGCCCATGCATCTCAAACAAATAGTTGGATCCAGAATAAGTTTAATCATCTGAATATCGAATATAACATTGAATTATTAGTATCGAATATAGAGTGAATATCAATATTATAGAGTGTATACATATATTCAGCAAAGTTTGCTATTACATTTTATTGCTGCAATATGTGTATACTGAGAATAACAGGTGTATGATATTCCAATTCCAGGAATATCTCACTGAGTTCAGTTCTCTCAATTCTTTGAAAATATGAAATACAAACCTAATTGATAACGACACACATGGGGAACTAGGAGCCAGGATTGATAACTGATAGAACACAGACGACGAACGACGTCATGGTTTACACTTTGGTGGGCGTAATATGGTGCTTGTATTGTCAGCAATATATGTATGAATATATATATATATATATGTATATATATATATATATATATATATATATATATATATATATATATATATATATATATATATATATATATATATATATGGCATATATAGGGATGCTCCTGAGCTCCGAACAAGTGAGCTCCTTTTTTATCATTAATTTCTCATGTCTTCTGTTGTGAATTGATTGTTGACACGTGTTGCTCAGATTCCTAATAGATTTCTGATTGGCTCTGATCATTCTCCATCAAAACGATCAAATTGATTCATGTGAAACTTTGAAATAATTTGTATCATCATGATGATGAAATTCCGTGTGAATTTGAATTCATTCCAAGAGAATTTTCGATCCCAATTTTCTTCTCCGGCCTTATGATAGGTTCACAAAAACTCAGGAATGAGTTGAATTTCAATCACAATTGAATCACCATCCTTTTCTTTCTCAAATTGAATTTAACTATCAATTCCTCATCACTTCGAAAAGCTTCTAATTGATGTATTCATTTATATAGTTGAGATGGTACTTCAATGTACCATCGATTTATTATCATCATATTTTTATGAGACTATGTAGGCCTACATGTTCAATTCATGCATATGGTAATCTTGATCACATAAACGAGACTAAAATGATATGAAATGAATTGATTGAATTGGTTCTCTTAGAAATGGTATTACCGATTTTGCCCCAAATCTATACAGTATCGAATTAGATGAGAACACTTCTGTATGCCAAGTTCCAACTGATTTCATACTCTCGTTTGATGTTGAGCGTGAACGGAAAAAAACAAACTTTTTTCTCGATTTTTTTTTTTTTAATACGGTGCCACCTTCGGTAGCTTGGTCAGCTGAGGCACCGCTTCAAAAACTAAAGTCACGGCTGGGCGTATGTTTTTGTGAACGTTCTTTCGTTTATTATCACTTCATAGTTCATATTACATAATCAGCTGCTCATTCGCACCCCCGTGTAACCTATCTGTTGGTCATCATCTTCATCAAGCACGGTGGAATTGAGTTTTCGCTTTGCTCATCCAGTAGCTCGATCAGTTTGATAAGAATCGTTTATTTACGATTCGAGATGAAAGAACTGATTCGAAACTTCCCTCTTGCTCCGGATCCAACATGCCGTGATGTACTATTGTTTCCGGGGTTGACATGTTTGTAGATCTAATTCTATTTGAAAGGATGTTTTTATCCACCCTGGCGCCAGATAGACTGGACAAGGGAGGAATTCTGACCTGGATGTGCAACTTATGAGTGACAGGTGCATGGCTTCAACTGAGTGTTGGTCAGAGAGAGAAAGAGAGAGAGATAGAGAGAGAGAGAGAGAGAGAGAGAGAGAGAGAGAGAGAGAGAGAGAGAGAGAGAAAGTGAGAGAGAGAGAGAGAGAGAGAAGAGAGAGAGAGAGAGAGAGAGAGAGAGAGAGAGAGAGAGAGAGAGAGAGAGAGAGAGTGATTGAGATAGACGGGGGAGAGAGAAAGGGTGAGAGAAAGAAAGAGATGTTTATATAAATTGCATTTGTAGAGATAGAAATAGTCTTATTATTATATTGGGTACAGCGACGCACTGTAATGATGACTAAGATCCATTGGCGTCGGATGGTTGATTGATGAGATGATGGGATGATGAGATGGAGTTTTTTTTTAGTATGGGAAGGATAGTGGGAAGGGAGCGGTCGTGGCCTATATTGTAGGAACCATCCTGGCATTAGCCCAGACTACAGAAGGACACCAAGAACAAACCCTATAAAGATGGACGGTAGCAAAGATCAAACCGGGTCCGATTTGCTCACTGCCTCCCGGGTCACATGAAGCAAGTGCGTCAAACACTCAGCTACACTAAAGCTCAGCGCAGGCGCAGCTAAACACTCATGTGCCGTTCAGAAATAGTCAAATGGACGAATGGATGTACTCAGTGGAATAAAGAGAAGTTGAGAGATATGCGAGAGAGAGAGAGAGAAAGAGGGACTATGACTATTGATGATTGGTACCTACCCTGCATGGCCGAGCGATCCTACCCTCTCATCCTCAGCCCCAATTGAGGAACAATATCATTCTTTCGACTCATTATGTTGATAAAAGTCTGATAAATATTGTTTTTCCTATTTAAAAAAAAATCCTATCGGTTTTAACGACGCACTATGATGATAACCAAGATGTATTGGCGTCGGATGAATGATTGATGAGATGATGGGATCATGAGATGAAGGCTTCTCATAGGTTATGGGAAGGATAGTGGGAAGGAAGCGGTCATGACCTATTACGTATATTGTATAGGAAACCATATATTGTAGGAACCATCCCGGCATTAGCCAAGACTACAGAAAGGAACCCCTTGAAAAACCCCTGTGAAGATGGACGGTAGCGGGGATCGAACTGGACCTGATATGCCCTTCAACCTGCCGGACCACATGAAGCGAGCGCGCTAACCACTGCGCTGCTTGTGCCAGTATATATATATTTTTACTCGTAAGTATTTGTCGAAATAAATTAAAAAAGCAATACTTTTCAACTTTTTTCAAACTTCAACTTTTTCAACTTTCATGTCCATCTCACACCAAGTCGGGGCTGGGTTCGAGTCCCAATTGAGACAATGTTTTTTTGTAAACATCTTTCATATTCCATCACCTCACTCATTCGTACCCCCAGATAACTCAACTCGTGTTGGGGGTCATCGAAGAAAATCCACTTGTCCCATAGCCTTAATTAGGGAACAATGATTTTGTATCAAGTTTCGATGTTATCACAAGAAAAAAAAGCGTTTTACCCAACAGCGCCATATAGTATATCATTTTCCCAAGCGTTCAGCTTGAAGCCGTTTCAGGAAGGCTATGAAGTGTCCGGATATGACGTGATGGATGCGCGCGCACACTATGCGAGAGGGCTTTACATCATAAGACATTCCGAAGGAGTTATGTTTCAAAGCGATTGAACAGAATGGCCAATATTTCCTCCCTCTCCTTCACCCATATCTTTCTCACCCCCTTCCCCAATCCTTTCTGTTTCTGTGTTTTAAGAGTATACAATACAAAGGTGCTTTACTTGCCTTTATGAGCGATGAAGGCGCGAACCACCCGTGCGATGGTGATGCGATATAGGGGAGACGGTCGATCGGAACCTTCATCTGTATCGTTGTTACAAACACAAGTAGGCCCCCCTACCGGTACTTCATTTCACGCGAGGTGAAAGAGACTGAGACAAGTGTTCGAGTGGTTATAAGTATAACACTGATCTGTCATCGAGGAGTCCGGGGTTCGATTCCCGCCATGGTCGATCATCCTGACAGAGATTTTCTGTGGTTTTCCTCTGTCGTTCAGGTTGATACTGAGATGGCTCATCAACCGGTCACCATCGACTCCTTCCCATCTAAAAACACCTAATGAAATTACCTTTCATCTCAATATATATATATATATATATATATATATATATATATATATATATATATATATATATATATATATATATATATATATATATATATATATATATATATATATATATATATATATATATATATATATATATATATATATATATATATATATATATATATATATATATATATATATATATATATATATTATGTACAAAAGAAATCACGAAAGAGCGAACCACTCGTGCGGTAGTGGTGCGGGATAGGGGAGACGGTCACTCGAGATCTCCAGTTTCAGGAGAGACTCGCTTTGATCCGAGGTGGAGATTGATCGGCTGATTGTTCAGGTTTCATTGTTGAGCAGTTGCAACTAGGGATCGTTTATGGCAACAATGAAAATTGTTTACTGGTGGAGATTGGTTGCTATGGGTTACGCGTTTCATCAGTTTCCAGTTCTGGTCACGATTTTTCCTCAGATTATCAAGTAAAGGAGAAATATCCAAATGAAACAATATGAACATTTGCATCACATGGAATGGAATGGAGTGAGCCTATATATTATACACATGACTGAGAAATGATCCGAGTCAGTAATTCTTTCTTCAACTTCCTCCTGCTAAATCGTCTCATTATTCTGATAGCAATAACTATTATTTATACCAATCATGATATGAATTGGAAGTTGAAGACATTTTGTTCTCATCTAAGTATTTCTCCGGTTATCATACATATTATCATCCGGTTCTATTCATTTCATTCGGATAAATATGATTTATTATGATGATATTATGATCATGATTGATATTTTCATAATCATTATTATACTCTTCAACAATCTTGAAAATACTCTAGATTCATTCATTCATTATCATCCTCCACACATTCGAATACCGGAGCTCGTCATGACCCACATTAATACCGGCACATCTTCTTTAACTCTTCAATATTCAAATTAGGCTGTTTAACTCAATGTATTCATTTTTATTATTTCCACAATAATGTGTTCCGAAAAGTCCCACTGCGAATGCGAACAATACATGAATATACATTTTATCATTCAGAGGTGTAGTTAGGATGAAATATTACAATGTGCAATGTTTAGCGGACATTTCACTAAAAAAATGTCGAAACATTTTTTCACAAAAACGAATAGAGAAATCTGTTATTGTGTTCGACATGAAATATCATGTAAGCCGCAACCCAATTTCAATGGATATTCCGAGTCAAGTTCTGATTTGAGATAACGGATCAGTGTCCAAAATCATGTCCGAAGTCGATTCATTCGAATACGTAGAAACTATTTATAAAAATGATTAATATTTTTCTCATTCTTTGGTGATTAATACCAGATCTTGTTACCACAATTATGAACTGAAACGGGTCCACGAGTTACTTTCACGCTGGACCGTCATCCAAGTGACCGGCATTCGATTCACACCACGGTCGACTGTCCCGACAGAATTGTTCCGGATTGTTCCTTAATAGGCCACGACTGTTTCCTTCCCACTAACTGAAGTGTCCACTTTTATATAATATCGTTCCTCCACTACTTCATTCATATTTATATTGAGATACTTCAATAGATTCTAGTCATCAGTACAGTGAGGTTTTGATCAAATAAGAATCGAAGATCGACAACCACTTCAACCTGACTGATCATCATACCGCATTGAAGATTCACGAAATGTGAATAACACCTTCAAACATGTTCAATCATGAATTATATTCTTGATAATGATCCATGTTTCACTTTATTATCATCGTGAAGCATCTAGTTTCATGACCTATTCAAGGTATTCATTAGATTAGGATGATTGTAGAGATGTATTCGATATAATATGATATTTGATGTATAATCTATAAAACATTCATATATGTATATATACTATAAATATTGATATATATATATATATATATATATATATATATATATATATATATATATATATATATATATATATATATATATATATATATATATATATGTATATGAATATATATTTACACATATATATATATATATATATATATATATATATATATATATATATATAAATATTCATATAACAATATATAGTATATATTATATGATGTGTAGTAGGAATAATAATGCGCTTTTTCATGAAATGAAATGAGAGAACTATTCGTTCAAATATCTATACGTTGAAACCACAGTAAAAATGTGATACTCAAAGCACCCTTAACGGGGGTGGATGTCAGATGGAAGGATTGAAGACACAAGGGTTAGAATAAAAGATGGCGGCGAGATATAAGAGACTAGCGCGGCAACCTCATATAAGACATGGCTTGAATGTTTAACAAGTTACCACACGATGTTAACTGATCGACACACCAAACCGTTCACATAAATACATGGAAGAGACTGTCGTTCGGAACCGTCGATGATGGTTTTGCGACAGTATACAATGAGGTTGACGGATCGAGACATCCGAACGTACATACTAATTTATAGTAGAGACGGTCGTTCGGGATCATATAAGAATACGTGTGAAACGAAATGTACGTGCGAAAGGAAGTCTTTTCTGTTGTCCAACATACATCAGAGGACGTTGTTGTAGTTGTCGGCGTTACGGTCATGTGACACGTTATTGTAGGTTATAATGAGTTTAAAATGTCGCTGTAGTGTGAACTAGGTGGTTAATTACATGGGGCCGTGAAATAGTTACTAATAAGGTTTTAATCTGGAATAAATTACAACGTAATTCATTTCAAAGCCAACTGCTAAAGTGGTTATAAACTCTGTTCATTGTATAGTGTATAGGCCTACTAATAGTAGTATAGTATCGCTAGTAAACGCAAATACGCCATTGTTAAATGATGAGAAATTGTAACTTATGAATGGAAATTTGTTCCTATATGATTCTTCTCTTTTTTTTTTGTTTTTATTGGGTTTTAACGACGCACTGTAATGATTACTAAGATCTATTGGCGTCGGATGAATGATTAATGAGATGATGGGATGATGAGATAAAGGTTTTTATGGGTAGTGGGAAGGATAGTGGGAAGGAAGCGGTCGTGGCCTATATTGTAGGAACCATCCCGGCATTAGCCTAGACTACAGAGGGAAACCACGAAAAACCCCTGTAAAGATGGACGGTGGCGGGGATCGAACCGGGTCCGACATGTCCCTTCACCTCCCGGATCACGAAGCAAGTGAGCTAACCACTCAGCTACTGTGCCGGTTGATTCTTCTCATTCATATCTTCATATAACGGAGTCCTATCTCATCCAGTTATATATAAAATGGTGATGAGTGAATTGGACGAAAATTAGTGAATCTGTCATCTTAGTATCAGCTTTGATCACGTATGATATTATTTAATCTTGAAAAATCATCAAATGACCTATATTTATGCATCATATGGTATCTGGGTCTTAATTCTGAAAAAAGAATCCGTTTCAAGTTGTTCAAGCTTCAATAAAAAAAATACATGTGAATTATCAGTACCGTATATATTCATCAGGCCAAGTTGTTCATTTTTGTCATGTCAAATTCAGAGTTTTTAAGATGTGAACAATTTTTGATAGTATGCTATAACTATGGTAACTTCAACTCCAGTACTGTTCTAATATAATGGACCTATGGATGGAGAATGTTCTCTCGTGTTTTTCATTTTATGTAACATTTTTGCCCGATTGCGTGATATTCTCCTCGCTACGAGTGCTCATGAATCATTTCATTTCACTGAATACGCGTTTGAGTGAGAGAGATAGATAGAGAGAGGGAGAGTGAGATGGAAGAGAAAACAAAAGAAAAGTTATTAATATTTGAGCTATATTTTCTTCGGACAGAAGCCTCGGCAATACTTCTAGCCGCAGGGCATTAAAGAAAACGTCTACTGAATACATAACAAGACCGGGCTATATCCGAGTTTACCACCCTTGAAGGTCCAACAACCCTTATACGTACTAATATCCACCACTTTCATCCCCTCGTAGAACACATACACACCTTTCTTCCCCTTTTCTATATCCAGGTTTATTCACGGGAATATCATCCAGAATATACTAACAATGGAGTTTGAGGGTGGTACATATAGGAAAGGGTCAGTAGGAATCTGAACTTCATATTTTACACCCATAAAAAGAACATTATTCAAATTGCGGGCTTTGGTTATATATTGTAATTGACCATTCTTCTTTATTGACTAAAAAATTCGAGTGAATAAAAAAAAACGAGGAATGTTTTATATACAATCCTTGGAATATTCTGACGTGGACAAATCGAACTTGAATGAACACGACTAAAACGATTGGTAGGTAAACTGTTGAACAGAAAAAGTAGCTGGTATACTGTTGGTGATAAACAGTGGACCTTATGAGAAGTTATATGATAATATGGCGCGGGAAAATGTCATCAATGCTATATTGGAATGCACATTGTCGAACAGAGGTTGTCCATGAATATTTGTCTGCCATATTGTACATATGGAAGCGAGTCCTAATGTTGATTTTGATGCCTAATACGACGTTCTGCGGAAAATTGCATCGATGAACGTGAGTGAGTCTTCACCTGACTCTTGAGGAACTTGCACGTATTCTGCTTGCTCCATTTGTCAAATCGAAAACGAAAATAATATTCCAGATCTGATTTTATTATATTGAATGAAAATCTCCATACAAGATGAGCTTATATGGACGGTCAATTCACTATCAGTTCGATGTTGTCGCTAGATAGATCCCTTCGAGGGGTATTGAATGTGAAACAATGCTCTCATAAAAGCAGCGTGGCTGGCGAATGTAATGACAAAACTAACAACATTGGGGAGTCTGTAATAGATAGCATTGTTCCATCTCTCTTCTACCTTTTTCATGAGGTCTTGAGGTGTCTCCAGTCTTCATTGGGTGAAAAAATGCTGCCAGGAGGATGTCACAGATATAAACGATCGTAAAATTCCAAACGTGCGGAATACTGGATCTAAAATACGTCACAAGATGCAGACAATATTATTATTATCCATTTTATTGAATAGCTCTCTCTGTGAACATTAACAATGAAATAATTATCGCAATACGTTGTATACACATAA
Organism: Brachyptera risi; assembly: GCA_964007535.1. Lineage (NCBI taxonomy): Eukaryota > Metazoa > Arthropoda > Insecta > Plecoptera > Taeniopterygidae > Brachyptera > Brachyptera risi. Next base: position 17,169,854 of record OZ023329.1, on the reverse strand, counting down.
CAACACACAATCACAAGATACAACATTGTGAATAATACATCGAGATACATTGATTATATGGTTCAAAACTCTCCCACTAAATTATTGTCAACTATCTCTTCTTTCTGATCCATGCAATACAATACAAGTCGAAGATGCTAATGAGTCAAATTTCATGATGACGATGATGGAAAAATTACTCCTATGTAACAGTAACCCACACGATATTTTTGCCATCGACTTTTCCACATAGAGGGTACAACATATTGTGAATGTTCATCAGTTATTGATCGCATTTTTCGAGATACTTCTCTGAATGTTGCATGAAGCAGTGACATCCGGAAAGTCATTATACAATCGTTTATATGTTACATTGACATTGAGAGTGTCACGTTGTGAATGGGTTTTCCTCAACCACCAGTGAAGTAGCTGCAAATTGCAGTTTCATTGTTGACATCAATAGAATCCAATCCCTGCTGTGCAACCAATTAGAGTTATCACACATGGCCCTCTCGATGGAATGTCGCTCTTGCCGATGAGAAGATTTGGGCTCAAGTCCATTGTTTCGACAATTTATCAAACAAATCCTCGTGATCTAATGGTGATGATGATAATTATCAGGGCTAGGATGTTCATGACCTAAAAAACTGTGAAATATGACATATGATAAGACCTGAAAATAATGGAAATATGACCTTGAAAATTCAAATATGACCAATGAAATGAACGAAATCCATGTTTCAATGATCATTGTTCATTATCAAATCATTTGTTAACAAAGTTACGAGCTGCAAGACGATATTCCAAACGATACACAATATATTGAAATTGTATTTTCAAATTGTTAAAAAATTATCCATAAACTGAAATATTGTTCATGTTTTACTCGAAGAAGGATATTTTAGGACCCAAATGAGAAAAAAAGACGTATTTTCTCCCGATATTTTTCCAGATTTTAACAAATAATCGTAAAATATGACGATGTGATCATAAGGTGGTAGGAGCGCCCTTGTGGTGCCTCGTCCAAACGATCTTACTTTTCATCCTTAGCCTTAATTGGGGAACAATGATTTTGTATCAAGTTTCGATGTTATTAAAAAAAAAGACCAAATATGATATAAACTAGAAAACATGGCCAAAATTATTATGCATTCATATGCAAAATAAAAATGATGTATTCGAGACCAGGAACATGTGAAACATATTTATATAACAATTGAATTTTAATTGAAGATCAGAATGAAAATATAACTTGTCAAAACATCCTTGCTCTAATAATAATGATAATAAAAGTATAATTCATCGGTCCGGAAAGATTAAACAAACAAGCCATGATTTTGGAAAAGTCAACATTCCAAACATAAGAACACTACATTGTATGTAGTGACAATATGTGACTATATTAACACGATTGAATCAAAAGTATCCACAATGGACGAGAAAGTGTGAAATGATCATTCAGTGATACGAATCATGATCACGAATCATCAAATAACTGATTATTCTTCCAATATGAATTATGCATGTTAAAATTAGAATTGAACGGAATCGTCAACTTTCTGGAAAGATTTTTCAATAAGCATTCTTCTTTGATGTTGATTTGAATTGTAACGCATCCTCCTCTTTGATGTAATTCGGTGAATTGTTATGAGAAATCGAGCCTGCATCTGCATATCTGGGCCAAGCAACTGTCCGACAATTTCAAGGTCATGATTTTTCATATGTATATTGTGTATATTCTCTTGTGGAATAATCATGAATATCCTCACTTGCTATCAAACTATGTCATGTTGGCTTGGACATTCATACATGATATCCATGATATCAAAGTTGTCATTAACGATCGAGGTAAAAATACATTCCACCAGCAAAAAAAAATTCCTTCAGAAAGAGGAGATGAGGTGTGGAGGAAGTGATTGTAGAACTTATATGAACATATATATTGAGATGGTGGCGGTTCATCGAAACTATTCTAAAATTCAACATTTAATTGAGCCATTATATTACATTTCCATATCTGCAAGACTGGAGCGGAATGGGAATCAAGTATAGCCTAAGCTTCTACAAACGAATGTCATTGGAAAATTCCAGAAAAAAGGAAAACTAGAAAATACAAATGTATTTCTCATTTGATGTGAACAAGTGAAACGAGATTTTTATCATCATTGGACTCATTCCATTTTTGCAATTTCATTTCTAGGTGAAAACACAAAGCGTTGCCGAACAATGAACGTGTAAAAGTGCATTTTATTGCTGCACTTGTTCATGTTATGTGTGTAATCGTGCTGCATTGTGTCAGCAGAGGATAGGATGTAATTATATCGCCATTATTGCCGAACGAATGGGGATATTTCCTCGTTGGATGTGAGGTGGAAATCGCACGAGTGTATAGTGAAAAGTGTTCGCTTTCTTTGATTTTCTATTTTCGAGATGGAGAATCTATGTTGTTCCAGTGGAACAGATTCAAACATCATTATTATCATTCTGAAAATATATATGATGCTGAAAATGGAGTGGAGATGATAATGATGTGATGTATTATGTGATTCATTAAATTAATTTCTTCACAATTGAATCGAAACTAATTTATTCACTTCATTCTGACTGAAATTCCACATATGGAATTATATTTGCGATGTGAATCCCAGAAAAAAATTGAATGAAATGATGTACGAACTCTCTGGTGATTTGCAGATATTTGAATCACGGAAAAAAAGTGTTCTATTGAAGTATTCCATACTTCCCGTTTACATTTTCAACGTGACTATGAATGAATGAATACATATGTTATGAACGGAATGATGAGAATAATATCATGTATATATATATATATATATATATATATATATATATATATATATATATATATATATATATATATATATATATATATATATATGTAAGGATATATATATATATATATATATATATATATATATATATATATATATATATATATATATATATACATATTCATATATAAATATATATATATATAAATATATATATATATATATATATATATATATATATATATAAATATACATATATATATATATATATATATATATATATATATATATATATATATATATATAAATATACATATATATATATATATATATATATATATATATATATATATATATATATATATAAATATATATGTATATGTATATATATATATATAAATATATATATATATATATATATATATATATATATATATATAAATATATATATATATATATATATATATATATATATATATATATATATATATATATATATATGATCATATGTATATATATATATGATTATATATATATATACATGATTATATATATATATATATATATATATATATATATATATATATATATATATATATATATATATATATATATATATGATTATATATATATATATATATATATATATATATATATATATATATATATATATATATATATAAATACATATATATATATATATATATATATATATATATATATATATATATATATATATATATATATATATATATATATGTATGAATAAATATGTGTGGAGAGAGAGAGAGAGAGAGAGAGAGAGAGAGAGAGAGAGAGAGAGAGAGAGAGAGAGGAAGCTGTTCAAGACATCTTGTGCCCCAGGCCCGAATTCAAGTTATCGCGAAGTGAGTACTACAAACAACTATGTTTCCACTCAGTTATGAAAATAGAGATTTCCAGCATCGGAGAGTTTCTGAAAAATCATTTTTAGCTAATTCAACTTTTTTTAAATGTTTCCACAATTAGACAGGCCTGGCGAATCCATACACGCATTTCCTCCTGAAACATAATGAATCTGCATATCGTTCAACCATAGGTCTATACTTCAACTGGAACTCAGCCTCAAAACTTTCTCCGATGTAATTTCAAGCAAGTCGTACTCATAAATCTCGGCGATAAGTCACGAAAGTTCAATAATAATTGAAATCAAAATTAGAACTAAATATAATTCAGCCATTTATCTTACCATTTGCTATAATGTTTCATACGTGAATAAACTGTTTGAACAAACTTGTTCTCAATGACTCTACGTGATCACGAGCCAAAGCCCTGGGTTCGAGACCGACCACGTGTCTTTGGCACGGTACCCTCGTTGCTGAAAATATGTGGTCTGAATACTGTTTCTAAAATTATTTCCCTCCATTCTCATTCAAAACCATGGCGACAACGTAATAGTTTCACAAGTGAAACTATCGATGCTACGTTAGGATTGTTCCGACGGGCTTTTCCTCAATTACCACAATGACAAAAAAAATATTTCGGAATGTGAACTGGGAAATGGTGGAGCAGCCAAAATATCACTAATCAATTGCAGCCGAAACTTCAAGCAATGTGGACAATTCGATGGCAGATTGATATAATTTGTATCAAATTTTTCTCACGCATATTCTCGAAAGTCTTTCAAAAAAAGTATATTCTTTCATCGAAGAAAATTCATGTAGCACTCAATCAATATAATAAAATTTTCAAGAGAAGAAAATCACCCCACCGATAATAATTTGCACTTGAACAGAAGTTGTTAGTCCACATATAGTGTGCATCACAAAATATCTCATCCAACTTAAACAACCAAACTGAACTCGACTGAAATCCCCCAGATAACCTAGCTGTTGGTGGGGTCGTAAGGCACCAGTAGTGCTCACATATCGACTTCATATACCAGCAATATATCAGCTGAACAACGGTCATCACTTGCCGAGGCAACGAGAGTCCGCCAAGAAAACAAATGACGTATAAGAAACGTTGAACAGAAGCGGTCGAACAGAATATCGGTTAGATAAAGCGGTTAGGGTGGCGGCCCTGTTCTAATTTATAGAACTAGCAGAGCATTAATTACTCTGAATTACTAAAGGTACATATACATTAGATGAAAGGGTTGTAAGGGGGTGGAGGGTGGGGACATTAAGTAGTAACTAGATATTCTGGTCGAATCTTAAGATTAGTGAAAGTGGCTTGGCTTTTCTTATCTCTTCGGGTATCTTTTGTTGAATTTATTGCCCCCAACAGAAGACGCTGTGAGCAGGAAAGTTTTGTGGTTCTCTCCCCTCCCTCTCCCTCTTTGCCACATAGACCGACGCAGACCGGAGCGTCGTCGACGTCGAAAACACAAAGTTTTGGCGACAGGAGCACTCCCTGGTGGACGATTGGGGAACGTGGGATCGCTTCCGATTGTTTTTAAAACATGGGATAGTCATTGTTAGGCGAGTGTTTGTAAGAAGGCTGTGAGATGAGCTGTTGGAGAATATAGTATCCAGAAGGCGGTGGTTGACTGTTTAGGAGCTGTTTCCATTGGTTGCATTGGTTGAATCTAATCTGAGAACTTTACAAGAATTCAAATTGAAAAAATGTCAATACATAGTTGTGATCTAATTCCTGGAATTCTGTAGATGTGGAATCATAGATGGATATGAGAGACACAAAACAAGCCAATACTCACGTTTTTGTAACAAAATTGATATTCCGTTTGAAAATTTCTCTACACAGCTGTCAACAAAACATGAACATTGAGAAATTTAAAAAAATCACGAACTGAGAAGTCAAATAATCCACTCTCAAATTCAGAAGAAAAAATCCGTATATATCAGTCAGTAGCAATACAGTAACGAAAAATACAGAACAATCGCGTGTCTATTTGGAAGTGAAAATTCCAAATAGCAATTAGAGCACAGTTCCACCTTCAAAAATTCCCTCGGAACATACATCATACCAACCTACACATTCTAATTTCCATACATATTGAATGGTCACTGCTCGAGTGTAGACCCGATTGACCGTCTTCTCTATCTATAAGCACTACCGCGCTAGCGTCTCGAACCTTCCTCAAAACTGCTAATGAGTTACAATGAACAAGACTGATGAGTTACCATAACTCAATATACAAACCCTTTGCTGGACAGGAACTACCGACCGTTTCAACTAGAGAATGGGGGAGACGACTGATCGAAACCACAACAATACTGGTTCGAGATATTATATTTTAGAAAATAAATCAAAAGTTTCGAAAATTGATTTTCGTTATGGATATATTATTATGTATTGTTTAATATAACCTTTGGCTTCATTACAAAGAACCGCTCAAGCTCAAAACCTAGCTTAATAAGAGGAATAACAGATCAATCCATGCGTTTCCTCGTCTTCATGTCTATTATATTGATTGCATATATCGATCATGAATTTGGATTTCTAAAAGCTTCACTTATGTATACTCATACTTTCAAAATGGTTGAGATGAGGCCTGAAATTATAATTTATACTCATGAACTGAATAATTCATCATTATTCCTACCATGAGAAGACCATGCCATTTCTGGAGACATGATGAAAATAAGACCTGATGTTGAATAATCAGAAATTGAAAACAGAGATAGTAGAGACATAGTGTTTGTATGTATTGAGATATTCCACTTGAATAATATGGAGGGTGAAATCATAAAAGATAACTCACACAATTTCAGAATGGAAATGGAGATTAAATTGGAGAGGCGATTAATGTAGACGATTCTTCAGCTCGGCTATACAAAACTGTCAGAGCCAAAAGATATCAAAAATCAATGGAATCCGTCAATTTTCAACAGAACTTCAACAACAAAAAAAGAAGTGGTGCATTTTTTGAATAACTATTCTCTATAACGTATATTCAGAATAATTATTGTTACGTGCAGATTTTTTTCATATCCCTGCAGCATCTTGCCAATCTCTATATCATGGAGATCATTGACGTATCGAGTAATAATAATAATAATGACAATAATGATAATATCTTTCTTCTGTCATCCACATTCATTCCACATGGCTATATTCAATATTCTTTTTGGGGGGGAAACATTCTTTCTACTACATGTGATGAAGATACAATGTATGGTAATAGAACAATTATTTTGATATAGATCATGTTCAATTTAATAATAATGTGTATAACTGTTGACTATCATATCTGAGGGGAGTCATTTATCACGGAGAGAAGTCAAAAGAGACTGTGTGGATGTGAAGGGTCAAAAGTCAAGTGTAATCAAATAACAATGATCGAAACAAAATGTATAATCAAAATCTGAAGAAGTAGAATTATTGGGAACATGAAAATTCCATCCTCATGAATCTCATCAGAGCTTTCATCTGAATTTTTTAAAATTTAAAAATCTGATGAAATGATATTTATCTGATGACGATATATCTCGATAGATACTTCTCATACATTCATACAAATTCATGCTCATACTCATACTTTCTCATACAAAAGTATTGAAATTGAAATTAAAATTGAAATTCCTATGAGGATACATAAATATTTGAGAGCGTGAACTTCCAAATATGTTCAGAATACTCGATGAAGATTACAGCTGATGGATTATGGAAATTTTCATATGAAATTGATGTTGATGAAGAAAATCCAACTCTTTAAATAATTCGATATGAATCAAAATTAGGAGTTATTTCCACATTTATAGCTTTCTAAACAATGAGGGTTTTCTCAACTATGGAATTGGTGTGCGAATGAATTAAACTCTCTGGTGCTCCATATAAATGTTGAATAATTCAATCAATGTTTTTCATTCGAGAGTTAATTTCCACCTCACATAGATTATATACACAAAGTAAGAAATATACGGGAGCTGAACAATAAATAACACTCAATAAATCTCTCGGCTATTGTGTTGAATTGAGGTGTAAACTAAAAGGTCGAGATGTGAACCCAGGACTCTGGTTCGACCGTACGAGTGACCGAGGTCTGAACCCGGGCGTGTTAATATACTACAGTTGGAGTACATTTCTATTCAACCATTCGAACGTCGTAAGTTGAACAATTACGTCACAGGTTTTGTTCTGCTTTTAGTCTGCTAAAACTAGTACAGCTTCATTGCTGGAAACCATTATATATTAACCAAGACAGTTTATGTGTATACGTGTATTCATGAGAGAAGAAGATTCCGACTGACCGTCTTCCCTATTCCATACAACAAACGCACGGGTGTTTCGCACCTTCTTCAGTGGATACACGTATTTGTTTCAGTATTGGTGGTTCGGAACTTCCGGTGGATAGTGTTATCATATAGGAGAGACGGTCGATCGGGTCGGACAACCGAGTGAAACGAAGTGGGTAATGGAGTTTGGAATTTATCATATAATAGTTTGGTTTTAATAATCATTTTGTTGGGAAGAACTTAATTTCTGTTTTACTTTTTACCAGGAAATGAAAATGGAGAAAATGAAGTGGCATATAAAATAGAATTGTAGTGGAAAGGACTTGGAATTGTTTTATGATTCTGATGAATTATATTGGATATGAAACTAATGAAGTATTTTCTCGAGTCCAGATGAGGAAATATTCTGAATTTAGAATAATCCGCTATTGTGTGGGTGGTTATAGACGGTGGGGACTATCTAGTCTAATTGAATCAGATTAAAAAAAACTTTATTATTATACATGATCGAATTGCCCAGATTACCAATGGATATGGGAAATAATGACCAACTATATCAAATGAATATTCAGCCTATTGATGGTAATTTTTCTCTCGGGCAAATCTTGATACGTGTATTCGCGAGAGAATTGACCGAGCGAAACCCCCGCGCGCTAGTGGTGTGAGATAGGGTAAACGTCCTTCGGAACCTTCATCTTTCGTGGATACGACTACATTTTCATTTATTTCATATCAGGTCCAACGACGCACTATAATAATAACTAAGATCTATTGGCGTCGGATGAATGATTAATGAGATGATGGGATGAAGAGATTAGGGTTTCTTAGGTATTGGGAAGGAAGATGGGAAGGAAGCGATCGTGGCTTATATTGTAGGAACCATCCCAGCATTAGCCTAGGCCACAGAGAAAAATCATGAAAGACTCCTGTACATTTGGAATGTGGCGGGGATCGAACCAGGTCCGATATGCCCCTTCACCTCTCGGATCACATGAAGCGAGTACGATAACCACTGCGCTGCATGTGCCGGTACCGTGATACGAATAGGCTACATGTTGTAAATTCATCAAGTGATGTGGAACTGAGTCAGTGATCATAGCTGATACATTCTTGTTTGGAAATAACTTTGAGTTTATAGCCACGTGTTTGGAAGTGAACAAACTGATGAGGCAATTACTGAATAACATTTGACCAGTTGAACCGATTGCATTTTTCCCGTGAACGAATAATGCAAATAATAATGGAACATGTGAACGTTGTTATTGTTGTTTTTGTTGTTTTTGTTGTTGTTTTTGTTGTTGGTGTTGTTTTTGTTGGTGTTGTTATTGTTGTTGTTGTTGTTGTTGTTGTTGTTGTTGTTGTTGTTGTTGTTGTTGTTATGCGCGCAGTATGAACATACTCGAAAGAATCAATCCAACTAATTCAGTGAACCTAACCTATCCAAAATAATCTGAACTCACTGACCCAACCCCCCAAAAATCTCAAATTAATTTAGTCTGAACTGGAACCAATCTGAAACCCACTTCTGGTCCGATGAATGGCCATTCCGGTTAGAATCACCGGATACCTTGGATCAACGGACTCCTATGAGAGTCCTGCTGCAGAAACCTGGGACGTCTATCTCAAATTGTTCACCCTTTCAAAATCCTGAATCGATATTCCTTTTACGTAACAAATTATTTTAATTAAAAAACAATCCAATCAAAAAATCCAACACAATACATTCGTGTCAAGAACACAGAAAAATGTGCGTTTTTTTTGCCGCACATTTTCAATCAAATAACGCAGATGTTCTTTTTAATAAGGGGGAGAAAATAAACGTATAACGGATTTAATTAAACTTCTGAAACACATTACAGCCGAAACACTTCTTCCTCGCACACGTGTTGTCATACTTAGGACAGGGGGGAAGGAGGGTGTGGAAAGGGTTATTCGAAGGGGGTCAACCCTCCCCATATACAGCGTACTTCCGAAATACACCGTCATTTCCCCAGGGTCACTTTCTACTCCATTTATCTTGACTATTCAATATTCTCCGTTATATCATATTGATAGATCGACACACCCAATCGTTTGTATCAAACTATAGATGACACGGTCGATCGGGGACGTCGGAAACACTGGGGCTATAACATGTATGAATATTGACGGATCGGAACTATCGTGCTATATGGCAGAAAGATGGAGGAGACGGACGATCGTGGGGATGAATGACGTAATCGGATTCAATAGTATTAATTTAGTCTGGTATCAGTAATAGACCGACAAGATTCACATGCAATACGATTTTAATCCTCTAGGTTGGTATTTATGACGTAGAAATCGTTATGTTGCATTTACATGAATCTAACTTCATTCTGCTCGTGTTGGTGGTGGGACGATCGTTTGCTTCTCTTGTCCATGTACATCGACGATTGTCAGTGTCGACTCATCATTATTATTTCATTAAATGAACTATCAAATAACTATCGTTTTCTAAAAAAAAACTGATATCTAGAATGAAAGGAAGTTGGATTGTAGATGGTATAACTGTATTCAAAATCATAATTATCAGTTGAAATAAATAAAATAATTACATAAAAAGGAGATCAAATTTGAAAAAAAAATATTCCGGATGAATAACCATATATATATATATATATATATATATATATATATATATATATATATATATATATATATATATATATATATATATATATATATATATATATATATATTGATGACTCAATATTACTGATCACGTTCATTTTCACCTTCATGTAATTACGTATTCATGTATTCTGTGTTGTTTACAATCATAAAACGTATCACAGCATAATTGAATGAACTAATGTGAGATATAGCTCAATCAATGTATAGTCATAGACAGGGAGACTCAAGTTGTGGTTGCTCTCACGGTCGATACTCTCTTGATACGAATTCAATACAGATAATATGAATTCTATATCATGTGTTTGAGATTCTTGAAATTGATTCCGATGTACGAATGAGATTGATATCGAATTCACGTATAGATAGAAAAGAATAGGATGTTTTAATTTCTTCGAAAGAGGTCAGCAAACTTCACCCGAAAAAAATGATTTTCTCGCATTTCTCCATGAATTGAGTGCACACTGATTCATCGAAAAACTAATCGTTCGCAATCTTGCACATCTTCGATGGACCATTCCATCGACACTTCATCTCTTCGGAGGACCAAATCATCGGAATCGCATATCTTCGGAAACCCATTTTATCGACAGTCCGAACAATAGGGTTGTCGAACATTTGGGTTGTCGAACATTCTGAATTCTCGAACGAATGAGATTCCGATAATTTAATGGTTACATTCATTGTAGCATCACGCACTGCCTATACTATGAATAACATTCCCTGCGAAACAAGTGTGAACTTATTAATATTATAATGATTATCATTTTCATATATGTATCTAGACCTATATGAATATATATATATATATATATATATATATATATATATATATATATATATATATATATATATATATATATATATATATATAAATATATTCATATATATATATATATATATATATATATATATATATATATATATATATATATATATATATATATATATATGTATTTATATATATATATATTTATATATATATATATATATATATATATATATATATATATATATATATATATCGGAATCAAAGACGCACTGTACTGATGGCTGAGATCTATTGGCGTCGGTGAATGATGAAAGAGATGATGAGATGATGAGATGATGAGATGATTGGTTATTTCATTAGGTGTTTTTGGAAATAAGGAAGGAGTCGGTCCCGGCCTGTTGTTAAGGAACCATCCCAGTATCAACCTGAATGACAGAGGAAAACCACGAAACTCCCCTGTCAGGATGGTCGACCATGACGGGAATCGGGTTCTGTGTATCAACCACTCAGCCACTCGTCTCAGTGTGAACTAATCATTCCTCTCCTTTGTTTTCAGGTGAGGCTCGACTGTATATGGACGAATACCCTCTGAGGATCATCCCTTCTGAGGATCATCCCTTCTCATTTTGCTTATGGAGATCTCATTTGTGAGTCACGAAAGCTTCAGAATATGTCACTTGTTATTTGGATGTAACGGTACGCCGTGAGGTGAAATTCAATGCAAAAATATCGAGTTTCAATGTTACATACAAGTGATATCTTTCCCACTTTGTTGTTACAACATTTGAATCATTAGCATTTTTGAAAAATATTGTCCGCGCCTTGTAATGTATTTGTCAATTCTGTATCTTGCACAGTTATAGTTGTATATGATCATTCATATTTCCGAAATTCGGTAATATTCTGCCCTGTGGTGAAAAGAAACCATTCAGACTATTCTACACATATGAAATACCCAAATCAATGGACTAGTTTCGACATGGAATTCTAAAATCCACATGACAATTTCGATAACATTGCTAATTATTTTCGCTTCGCGGACATTTCACGTATCTCACAACCAAAACTCAAGCCCAACATCAAATCGGAAACCACGACCTTGAGAATGTTTCGATTCAGACCAGCATGTCTGTAAATGTGTGTACCAACCATCAAAAACTTGATATAAAATGATAACACTGAGAAGATGGTCAGCAACAAAAACGGTTATTTAACTTTGCGGTCTCGCAACTCACTTTTCTTATTGTTTCTCCAACAACTACTGTGCTGCCGGCCAACTGTGGTAGCGGTCTTTAGAAGAACTAGTTTTAACAACTCGCATACTTGTGCGGTTGCGCGAAGAATGTCATTCTGTCCAACCTTACAACACACACACACACAACTCTTCACGTTTTGTTAGGTTGGTAGACGTGCACGCGAGTCGTGCAATTGTTTTTACCGCAAGAGCTAGTTTTCTGCGGTTTTTGATGCTGTGTTTTGAATGCACTTGAAAACTCTTGGAGATTCCTGGTAGTCTATTAGAGCTGTAGTTTGCAATGTCACAGCGAAGTATGCTGGGGCAGTCTATACGTGCAAGTATTAACCCTGGGTCTGATCCCGAAACTATTTAAACTATTCCAGACTTTATATACAAATACATGTATTCAATTTGAGTCTTGATATGAAGACCAACCAACACTCGACGATAATGGTTCGTAGCTTGGAATATTCGAATTTATTATTCACACTAAATTTTCCTCCAAATGAAGCCACACATTGTTGTAATGAGGACACAACAGTGCAGCAATCTCGCCGAATGGTTCCTCTTCATTGCAACCTTCGAATCAGTTTGTATTGTCTCAGCTATTCCAGTTGATTTATAGTCACCTTACGAACATGCCATATAGTATTTTAAATTGCCACAATCATGATTCGATATAAATTCGAAGAATCGTTATTATTTAGAATGATGAAATTGTGTGGAAAATCGTGAAGAATTGGAATATGATATGAATGTGTGTATTCCGGCGCCAATGGATCTTGGTTATCATCAAATTATATTGTTGAACTCAATATATATTTTTCAATAACATCGGATCTTGATACAGAATCATTGTTCCAAAATTGAGGTTATGGGTGAAAGGTGGGATCGTTTGGCCGGAGCACGACAGGGGAGATCTCACCACCCTATTTTAATCAATCATAACCAACGAACTTCAGCACCAGGACTGCGCTGTCTGTGACCATAATTTCCCGCCGCAAATGAAAGTGTTTCAGTCTTCAGAAGTCCAGAACACATTATGAGTAAGAACCTAGTAGACTGTGACAGGTTCCAGGATCTGCGCAGGAGTTTGCGCATGCCGGAGGACCTGTCACAGATCCTTGACGACGACACAAAGAGCGTAGACTGTGCTCTCAGATTCGTGAGGGAATCGGGGTTCTTAAACATGATTTGATGACAATTCAACGATGACTATGATTCTAAGATGTCAGCTTCAACACTTGTGTATGTAGGCCTATGTATGCATGCATGTTTCTATCAGTATGGTTGTGTGTGTGTTAGTGAGTATGAATGGAAGCTTGACCCTCATATTAAATGTCCGAACTTCTCTTTCGAGATTCTTTCTCTTCTAAATTGAACGAACGAACCAATAAATGAGGTGTTTTATAAAATCATTTTGTTCAGCAACCATCAGTAATAAGTGTGTGTATGACTATCTACATCATGCACACAATCGTTCATTCCGTGTTCGTGATATGTGTATGACCATTTAGATCATACACATATCTGTTTCAATGTTTTGTGTTCTTTCTCATGGCGTTTTTTTTCAACATTCTATTTGGTTTCATGATGATGAATTTCATCGTGAATGAACATTAAACACGATTATGCATTGGTTCAATACTTCGTACAGGCGCAAAATTACCTCGGTGTCGACGCACCTCTGAGCCCAACATTCATCCATTCATTCATTCATTCATTCATTCATTCATTCATTCATTCATTCATTCATGCATTCAACAGTCTAATATAGAACCCAATATTATGCGTGTATGTATCTTATAATACGTACATTGGTGTGAATATACATTGGATAAACACTGCAATTGATGTGTTTTTTTCAGAAGTAAGAGACATTTGATGAAGTCTGATCATCAATCACTTGTTCTGACTGACCCGGATTCAAAGTGCAGTCGTATTGATTGGTATTCAAGCAAATCCCTTGTCCATAATCCTCAAACACGAGCAAATATTGTTAGTGAATCACCGTCCACTGCACACGCAACGCACCCCTCCATACACCAACATCTATAAACCTTGACTTTATCATCACCCTTTCAACTTTCAAGGGCATCGCAGCCCTCAAACTAGACTTCAACGAGTAATGGCGGTGTTTATTTCTCTCATTTCATGAAAATTAGAAATCATCATCTCAATTTCATGAACTATAATTGGATTATTTGCCCTTTAGACACCGGCCCTTTCTCAGAATTTGTGACATAGAAATTACTCAATCTTGTCAATTTCTCTATACATAATCGGTACTGCCTACGTCATAACTTCCTGGAGGACCATAGTCTCTGGAGAACAGAAACTCTGGAGAACAGAAAAGAAATCGAAATTGAGAGGGTTATCTCCAATTTTCTCCAACATTAGTAAATAAATACACATATACATGACCACAACACTAGGAGTCAAAATGAAATTCGTGGCTTAGCACACAAAACAACTTCATTTCAACAAGATTCGACATATGATGGTATAATACTGTACAATGCTCCACCTTTTTGTATAGGCCTACAAACTATAACAAATTGTACATCCTTTGAAATTATTCTCAAACGATTCTAAATTAAAAAATAATTTAATAATACATATCTGAGTTTTTTTCGGATACTGCCATAAAATATGTGAGTAGACGACTTACTTTTTCAATATATTGCTCAATGTAGATCACTAAAGAGAGATCATCATTAATATTATTCATTTATAACAGTTGTTACATTGTTTACTGATTTCAATATCAATTTTGTTTGTGAAATTCAATCTCATTGTGATGTATGTTTGGTGAAATAATAGCTACACCTTTTATCACTACGGTATTTAGATCCAGACTGTTTCAATTTCTCAATTTGACTATCCATATGAATTTGATTTCAACCTATTTTTTTCATTTATTCACTATGGATTTTTTTCACTATGTGTCATGTGAGATCGTAATTCCTGATTGGATGCAAATAAATAAATGAATAAATGAATATCTTCATAATTCATTGCAATGAGGTTTCAGAATGGTTTCAGAACTCCTTCAGAGACCACAAACCTAACCAAGGAGTACACACCCATTAGTCACGTATCTGCAACCGAAGAGAGTTCATCTCACACAGAAGCCAGGTGTGATTTATGAGCAGGCATTGTAACGAAATCACGTATTAATAATTCAGCTCTGCGGATTTCCCATTCGACCACCAAACACACCAATGAGGACACAATGACAATCTCGACTGATAAATTGCACAGATTATTTTAATTTATTGGTTGTAGCCGAATCCATGAATCGATGTTGACCCAGAAAACAAGGCATGGTTTGATATCTGAATGAAATATAGTCGAAACATATGTAATCTGGTGCGACTGTGTCTGATTGATTGTTGATCACAATTGATTGATTAGGTTCCAGATATCAATGGTTTGTTAAAGAGGACGTTTTGAGCGGCTGATGAGTCAATTTAATGTTACATGTAACTGATTGAGATAACCAGTTATAGAAAAGAGATCGAATTTGAATAGATATTGACAAACTGGAACTCAGTTCGTGAATTTCACTGTGTTTTTTTAACTGTCAGTTAGGCTAACCGACTGATGATATAGTCCCCTGGGTCAATTGAAAATCATAGAAGAATGAAATTGGAAAGAATGTAATATAAAAGAATCAGTATATTATAAAAAACGAAGTCCAGTGTTTAGAAGATATGATGATCAAAGTGGCATCATGAAGACGTATATTAAAACATGCTTTCTATAATTCAGAAGAATCTTTCCTCGATGTGATATTTCCATTTATTTTCTTCCATCCTGTCGACTAAAAGTCGGACTGCCTCGGTGCTGTTACACATCAAACATTTGTTCCATTTAATTTCCTTCTTTTCTCATCTCTTATTATTGAAAACATTGATTCACGGAAAGACAACAGCTGTATAAAGATACTGATGTGAATGTTTGTTATGGAACTGGATGGTGTGGAGCAGTTTCACAACAATATATTCGAACGGAAAGTCACTGCGATGGTTGATATGTCACGTTCATACTGAAAATATCACGCTGTCGGTCGATTTTTCTCAAAATACATTTTCATCTTCATTTTTCATCGATTCGAAAGGAGAACAATGTCTCTGTGTCGACTCCTGTTTGCTGATAATGAAGAAGTAATTATAGGAATCACATTCTGGATATTGACTGAGAGACAAAAATCTTCATTGACGTTTGAGCAGAGATGATCGAGCTATTCTCTGTAGTTTGAGTGACTATTGACATGCCTCATATGTGTATTCATTTGTGCAAATTCTTTGGATATGTAGTTTGAATATGAGTGTGCACAGAAAGTGAGGATGAATAAGAACAAAGCCGTCTGACTGGAAGTAAGTTTTAGATTGGGCTTCGTTCCAATTGAATTCGTTCAGGATGTTTGTTTGGTCAGTCCAGTTAGTTTGGATGAGTCCTGATAGGTGAGATGCATCAAATAAGTAAGTTTGAGTCATTTGAGTTGAGGCAGGCTTCGCGAAACAACAACAATAACAACACAAACAGGAATGACAATAACAGAAAAAAACAACAAGAACAACTACAATAACAACTACTACTACTACTACTACTACTACTACTACTACTACTACTACCATATCATCCAGACAACTGAATTAGGTGTATATATTCTGTTGTATTAAAAATGTCAATAGACCCGCAGACAAGTTGAAATTTTCGACTTTGCGGGTCCATAGTATTTTAATATATGTATTTTTGATAATGAAAAAAAAACTTAAAAAAAAAACTACTACCACTACTACTTAAACAACAGCAACGTCTGCATGTGGTGAAATATGGTCTGATGAATAGCGGCTGTCAATAAAATAAAGTATCGAAAACGAACAGTTTTCTCTGTGAACTAACTGGTTTGCGTTTATGTATATATTACGCAAACCGGTGACCAATAATTCGATCACGCGTTGCCCGCCAGCCTAGTTCACGTAACTTGATACCAAGTCAATATTATCTCGAATAATTAACATTGCATACATGACTTCAATATTCATAATTCATGGACATGTAAATGCCAGGCCGGAATCATGGAATTTATTCAACTATCCAAGACAAAAAAAGGATGCCTATGACAGATATTTGTCAACGGTCGCTAACATTGGAAAAATCCATGCTTGATAGTTGATTAGGATTTGAAAAATTTGATTTCATTCGATATTCATCTCGATCTATTCTTATATTGGATGTTGGTTATATGAACTGTTCTGAATGCATACCAAACTGTTTGTCGAACTAACCGTACCATATTTTGTATCGTTAATCAAACGTGTTGACATATAAGTGATTGGACTCTCAGTTTCTTCTAATTGTTCACTTCTCCATTGAATTTTGTGAATGATTCGACCTTAGTGATGGTCTTATTCATTGTATATATAGTTCTCTCAGGCTCGGTATTACCAAGTCCAGTTAGCAGTTATCTGAGAGTTGGTGAAAACAAATATCACAGGTTACCATGGTGATAACAACTTTTATCTGCCAGTTGGAGCTACTCTCACGTTGGTAATATCGAGCCTTAGCCATGAAAGAGTTCATTTTGATTTTCAGAAACCATTCATATAGTTCAATTTTCTCAATCTTGAAATGTAATCAATCATTACAATATCACCTTTTCCAGATTATGGCACAATATATTATATTCATTGTATCAAACAATATTTCATAATTGTATTGCTCTCTTTTCATTTGTTTGAATTATAATTATTATCTGTTGGTTGTATATCTCATTTTTGTGTCAAGTAAGTGACTTATATGAAGGCAGAAGCTCCAATTTTCCGTAATGAAGAAATTATATATATATATATACGTAAAATGTTTGATATGCATGCTTAATTGTTTTTAGTAATACCTACACATTCACTTCACTGAGCAAGCAAACTTCCTGATTGTGATTATGATCATAGTTTCTCACGATTTCACTGACAACAAGGCTATTTGGGGGTAAGAACAAATCGGTGATAACGAAACTGTTAGAACGACGAGGGATAATAAAATCACACCAAAAAGTGACCACATATCAGCCTCAAACTCAACTCGACGGTGACGTCGGTATCGAAAGCTGAGCCTTAGTTGACCGAGCCACGGAAGGTGGCTTTTTTTGTCAAAAAAAAAAACTCCTCTTTGTGAATGTTCGCAAGGATAGATTCGTACAAACTGATGAATTCAGTTCTTCCAAAATGTACCTTCGACATTCTAATTTTTTACATATAAAAATTCAAGATTTCGATCAGAAGTGGCTATTTTTGTTTTCATACGTAATGAATTACTCTGTGAAAGTTTGAAGTGGATTAGTTATCCAATTGTATCGTTCTTCATATGTGACAGTTGTTGAGTGAATATTCTATCATTTGAACACACACCATACGATCCTAACCTCTCCACATATATCCAGCGTAGCCAACATACATAAGCAAAACCGAGCTCGATTGATCGTCTGTAGCTCGAACAACTAAATACAAAGTCAATATTAGCGCTTATAATCAACACAGCATATAGGAGTTTCGTATCACTAATTCAGCACCATGGCAACATGGAGATGACCAAACTATCAGAAATCAAATTAAACGAAAAAAAGTTCTCAATTCGATCGGGAATTGAATCTGAAATGACAAAACTTTGTCCTGACAGTCGAACGAGATCACGTTTGGTTCGTGTAATCAGGAAACTTCAATTCTGTCCGTCGAATCTGAATGAACTGCAGTGGGAATACAATGGATTGATTCGCTGGCTTCAGACAACATACATTACTCTCGGAATCACCTTTCTGATAATAGGCTTCATTCTATCAGAGTACAACAGTCTATCTCATATACTTTATATTTGAAATTCAACTTTTTTTCTCTCTCTGAATACATGAAATTTTCGCAGCTTACAAATCAATGTATCAATATTCTATTGAGAACCTTCCCTCTCGACATTTAATTATTCTTTCAGATGTGATGAACTTTTTTCTGTCTTTCCCACATACGGGCTTTGGCTCATTTTGGTTTTGTTTTTCAATAATATAATATATCATTATTAGAATGAATTGTCTGATATTTTCAAGCATAATTTCAGCTCTCATCATTATGAGCCAATCAACCAATGTCTATGTAGTATGTATCAAAATTATGTTCACTATGTTGAGTATAATTATATTCATGTATCCAGGCTCTCGAACTATTCGAAACACATTGAATTAAAAACGAACAAACACGCATTGAAGCGGATTAGAAACTGCTGCGGTACGTTGAGACCTGCTGCGGTACGTTGAGACCTGCTGCGGTACGTTGAGGCCTGCTGCGGTACGTTGAGGCCTGCTCTGTACGTTGAGGCCTGCTGCGGTACGTTGAAGCCTGCTGCGGTACGTTGAGGCCTGCTCTGTACGGTGTTCTACGGGGAGACAGCTATTACAGTAGACTCTTGGGATTTGGGTAGTTTTTTGAGGCTGCAAGACCAAACAGATCCGCATGATAACTTTTTTCCGATATTTCTCAATTTTCGACTTTCTGGGAAAATTTGATTTCGAAAATGAAATGATCGACCGAGATTTTCATGATATCGATGATGATGAATGAAAAATATGATTCAAAGGTGATTTCAATAAATTTTTTCTTCAGTTTTCAAGGCTCATTCACAACCAGTTCATGCACATGACCGGAGTGAGGGAAGTTCCGATGGCTCACCACAACAACGAATCAGCAGTATTGCTCAGGAAACAGCCCTCCATCAGATCTAAAATGGGACTTTTTCTTCTGTTTCAATTATTCATAACGACCCCGCCATTATTTGCCAGTGCTGGCTTCACATGACACCGACTGACATGAAACTGTGTCCAGCCATTTTCAAGCTTCCGTCACAGAAAAGTACAATTTCGATTGAAAATCCGTTCAACATTCAACATAACATGTAAAAATTAATGTAACTTATACAATATGTACCATATACTATGTAACATGTAGTATATTGGGAATGTTTTTATGGGTTGGCAATATTCTATGAGATACTTCTTTGAATTGTGTGAATCAATTTCACTAAATACAATACATTCGAACAAAAAGTCACTACGATCGTTCATATGCTACATTGACGCTGAAAATATCACGATGCTTTTCTTGATAATCAACCAAATTTGCTTCATGGATTAATTCTAATATAGTTCCTAGAAATCCACAGGTTCATGAAAAATACATATTATATTCAATATATTGTGGATATGAAAATATGGAGAGCGTATATAATCATTATTGACTCAACATGATGACTAAAGATACTTAAAGAAATCAGAACGACGTAAAGAATGAGATGATTATATTTGTTTCATTGGTTCACAATTTTCACGAAACAGCACACTGCACAACTGGTAAAATTTTCCGAGTGAGTTGTCCAAAATCAATATGATGAGAATAAAATATAATCTGCATTATTTGAATAATTCTATTGTTATATCTCATGCACTCCATTTCGCAATGATCAAATCATTTTCTCGATGACTTCTTTCCCTCACACAATTCTTGACTCATCTGGCTTTTATTACTCTCAATATTATCCGCTCTCCAACCCGATTAATTACCCCTCCAAACTACTGAGTACACTCGTTCAATTAATCACCTCTCTCATGTGGACCATTTATGAACCTTGTCGTCTATTATTATTATTTATGTTCATGACTTTGATTATGTTGTGCTCAATTCATATTAATTGTAATGAGAATAATGAAAATGAATTCATGATCAGATATATGACGGCGAAAATAGAATGTATGAACCTAATTACGAGAGCAGTATTTTGTTATCCATATTTGATTTTTTACCGATGCACTCTACTGATGACCACGATCTATTGGCGTTGGTGAATGATATATGAGATGATGAGATGAGAGGCTATTATATTATGTGTTTTTGAATAGCAAGAAGGAGTCGGTCGTGAATGAATCATGTCTCGGTATTAACTGAATGGCATAGGGAAACTACGAAAAAAATTGTCAGGATGGTCAACCATGCCGGGAATCGAACCCTGGTCTCCTGAATAACGATTCAGTTCAGAACCACTCGACCACTCGTCGCAGTAAAAAAAAAGCAGTATAATCAAGCCGTCACACATGCAATTGTGGAGCTATTCTGATTAATTGAAAATACCCAATTGTTTTTTGGTCATCCACCTCTTTTCTTCGACAAAACTCAAACTTGTTCCTCTCGAAGATCTCACACTCTGATGTATAATCATTCAAAATGTCCCGATCGACCGTCTCCACTGCTATCAACCCCTAACGGTTGTAAGTGTCGAACCGTCTGATGAAAGTAACAACAATCGAAACAGATAAGTTGCAAGTCATCCTTCAAGATGATCGAAATAATTGTACCTTGTTGTAGTGTCCTCGATTAGATGTCACTGTTCTGACGTAATCGTGCGTTTAGCAGTCATGTACTCAGATCTCTTGGGCCGGGATCTGTGGACCCACAAGTGGTTCAATGGAGTGAATGTGAATGACATTTTGTGATCTCATAGTAATGATGAAATGGTGGTGATTATTGTTTATTTGACGACCCCATCAACAGCTAGGTCATACGGGAATGAGAGTAAGATGTGATGCTGAGAATATGAAGTGATGACGAGAGGATGGACGTTCACGGCAACTAAGATGCATTGAGGGTTGTGTTGGTTTGCCGGTTGTGTTGATGTCGGTTGGGGTTGTGTCCTCACTTCCTATCCCTCCCATGCTGAAAATATGTTTCAATACACGGTCCACGTTTGAAAAACAGTTTTTGAACGTGCGTAGTAGATAGGTGGTGATGAAAGGAACTATAACTTCATCCAATGACGTCGGTTCAGCTGATAACAGCTGTCATCAATTTTGTCAGCCTATCAGCCGCTTCTAAAAAACAACACTAGATATAGAGCAACGATCAATATTTCTCATAAAAGTATTCAGGAAATGGAACGTGTTTTCGAATCAGTGGAGTCACCATCTTCAACCGGCAAACCAACGCAACCCTTAATGCATCTTGACGGAAACCCATGAGTCACGTGGGACTCGAAACCACGCCTAAAGGTGATTTTAGTTTTTGAAGCACTGCCTCAATTGACTGAGCAACGGAGGAAGGCCGATGTCGAATGTTTTTCTTCTCAAAAATTCAAATTTCGATTCGTATAAAATCTAGGCACATTCAATAGACAACCTTCTCACACATTATGGGTTGAGTGCGTGAGAACAGTGTTCTCTGGATTCAGTGCGTGTGCTTGGGATCAGGATGTTCTCATCAGGCTGCGTTTTAATGTGTTCTTATCGACTACGTCATGTGGCCGTACCCTCAAGTTAATTCTACGAGAGGAGAATGCTGTCTACAAGAATAGAAAAAATAGATATGTCTTTCCACTTTGTAGGTTCATAGCTGAATACATTTGTGTGATTTTGATTTTTCAAGGGGTGTATATGTCCTCCATGAGCAAAGGAACCACATCTCTAGGAAGCGTTGCATTCCAGTTCTGTAATTAATCTATGATTCTATGAATGATGATTCTTTGATATGACATTCGGTGATAGTTCTGGGCGAACCCTGATTGTCATTGTCAAACCTCCAGGTGAAAAACAGCTGCTGTGATTGATAGATTTGTCGTCAAATGATAGTGCTTCTCCGAATTGTGGTCCATTTTAATTTGTCATATGAAATGATTCAGTGTTGACTCCTCCACTGGGAGATAATAATTCATAAACCTCTTTGAAATGTACATGAAAGGAAGATTTCAAATTTTTTGAATTTTGAAACTTTCTGAATATTCGAAAACCATCGGAATTGAGAAGTCCATGAATCGAAAATATCATATCGATTGAATACATGCTAATTAAGGAAATTTTGAGAACAGAAATGCGTAGACGTAGGCTCAGGCCCAATTGTTACGCAATCACGAGAGAATGTGTACAACTTCCAGGAGAAATAACACAAGCTAAATCCAGATGATGAATTAATTATCAAATCGAATGAATCAAATATGATCTGAATCAAATCAGATATGATCTTCGTGAATTCAATTCCACCGGACCATCAATGAAAATATCTAATTAAATTCAATCTTATCTCCAATCACTTCGTCGTATCAATAATAAACCCCTCTATTAATCAAATATCGGAGAAGTATAGCTTGAACCGAAAATAAAAGATATCTTTGTGACTGATATTGTATAAGTTTTAACGGTTTCAAACGACCACATAATTTTCACTTGTGGTTCTAGCTGTACAATCGAGAGTTGCTCATCCCCAGGAAGAGATGTTTAATCGTAGGTTTGCGCGAAGACGACAGATGAATTAACTAAATGTCACGAAAAACAAGATAATTCAACAGACTGTCTTAACTGTCATTCAGAAAACGAAAAGGAGGCGCGAATTGAAAGTCAGGAACATTATTAGTTAGTGATAGAAAACGAGAGAGTTAGAGGAAGAGTTAAGATACATAGAATGGTATTGGTTAGAAAAAAAATAGACACTTCATGTCAAATAATTGATTAGACCGATAAGTACCATTCGAGACTCACTTGGATGACATCGCGGCAATCGATAGTCACGACATTCGATATATCGACACCATGCTCGATATATCGATACAATATTCGAGATATTTATATAATGTGAGATATCCTGGAAGTTTGACATACATATCGTGATATGTATAAGGGAACATTTCGATATATTGTGATTTATTCTTCATACTCAGCGAAAGTGCGGAATTCGCTTGAAAAAGTTGACACGAAGTAAATATAAACCTTGAGAAAATTGATCTCCTTGCCAATGTTGTTGAATATTTCATCATTATAACAAACCGAAGAAAAGATGGGACATTTTGTTTCATGAAGACAGGGTCTAATAGGAGTGGTGATGATAATAGTTCCCTCAAGCCATGCATCTTCGTCAAAAATGGATGGGCACCGGTTTCACAGTTTTCAATTGGTAAACCATAACGTTTCTCAGAATTGAATTTCTGAAAAACGTGATTTCTTAGATAATTCTGTGAATTGATAAGAAAATTACCTCAGGATTCCATCATTAGTATCATTTTCTATGCATGGACCTACTGTTGTTATTATTATTCATTTCAATTTTCAATCTCCCACTCACTTTTTCTACTTATTCAACCATATTTTATTCAACAACAATCGTATTCCATATTGATTATCATCCCGTGAACTTCTCGATACGCCAGGGACCAATAAAGATCATTTATACCGTTCAATTTAATTCGAGGATTTTGAAAGCAAGATGGGATCAATAAAACGAAGCAATATATATATTCAACTCTCGTGTATTGAATAATACATTCATTTATTCATTCCCTTTTTTTTCCACGGAGATTATTACATTCTATCTGTTAATAATAAAATTGAGAACATCAGGATCAATGTGGAATATATGCCAAGTTAACTTGTCACCATCCACACATATAGAATAGACACAACGAGGACTAACACAAATTTCAGAGTACGTCATGGACTATATAGGTGTATTTTCTATAAATATGTAACACCAATTGCAGGTCAAAATGTTGATACAATCAGATGTAAAGTTGATAGCATTCATACCACAGCAGCCAATACAATACAATAATAAAATATGTCAGTTGACAATACGTCTCACACATTCATTTACACTATGAACATTTATAGTTTCATGAATCCAGGTAATCATTCGGACTATATATATATATATATATATATATATATATATATATATATATATATATTGAACTGATCATTCGGAAAACATTTTCTGACTACAAACTCTCTGAGTAATATTTTGAATGCACTCATGAAACTTACAGAGGTGATGCAGTTTGATAACATATTGTAATAACATATACCTCTGTACGTAGAGTCCTCATCATATAAACCTGTTCTGTGAGGCTCATTACGTATCATATATTGATATAGGCCTATTATTAATCAATGATGTACATATCCCTTATGAATTCAATATTTCGCTGCCTGAGTATAATATGTATTCAACAAAATGAAGAAAATTGAATCGAATTGAATAACTAGATGAGCGTAGCGAAGTCTCCATCCCACTCTTGTAGAGCTTTGTCTGTGTGTGTGTTTTTTTTTGTTTTTTTTTGTGTGGGCACTGCAGAGGTCGCAGGGTTTGACTGATCAACATGAAACTTTTTTTGTACGGGCCAACTTTTACAACTTGGAACTGTATAGTTTTTGGAATGAATCGGTCGATTAGATTCTGAGAAATATCATGTCAAAGTTTTTAAAAACCTCATAAGATTAGGCTGGGTGAGAAAATTTGAAAAAATGAAACCTCTCCGAAAAAATTAAAATTTTCTCTGAGTGTTCAAACATGAATGATACACATAACCATCATTCTGTAAGCAATTCGAACTAGTCGTTTCGAAGAAACAAATTCGAATAACTGTTTTTATACATCAAATATATGGAAATGAGCCAATTAAGATTCACTGCTTCCTAGATTCGATATTTGCTCAAGAATTACCTATTATTTATATTCTTCAAGGTGTGTAGAATATCAGAGAAGATGAAGTAGCAATGAAATGAAGGACAAAGTGTGTAGAATACCAGAGTCGATAAAGTAGCAAATGTAGGACTGTTATTAAACCTTATTCAGATATTTCGCTCATCTTACAACGCATATTTCGCGTTTGCCTAGTAGTATCACAAAAATCATTCAAAAAAAATAATGAAATCAGTGAACAGAGAACAATTGGACCGCATGGCGTAAACAGGGAATAACAACGGATTTCATTAACTATCCATTTATCCATTCGACTTGGTTCAACATACTGTGATGATAACTGGAATCTATTGATGTCAGTGAATCAGGAATGAGTTGAAAGTGATTTCAAAGTGAAAATATTCCCAGCATCTATACCTATTTCAATATTATTCGAAAACGTTCTTCGGTTCGAATATGAGGGTTGATGTCATCGTTTACCTGCTTTCGTATCGAGCGTTTTACTTCCCAGCCAACCAGAGCACTGGTTGCTGTTGGCAACCATTGTTGGGAATAAAAACGCTCGCTACGGATTCCGGGAATACACCTCTTTCATACATGTAATGCAAAAATGAAAAATAACATTATATTTTATAGTGGAGTTTTGTTGGCTCAACACTCCAGACCGTTAAAGTTAACTGACAGAGGAGACGGTCGATCGTTACCATCACTCCCAATCGCACGGTGAATTAGCAATCATTCACTCAAGCATTACATAATAAGGGCGGATCATAACATGTTTTTGTAACTTTTTATTCAAAAAAAAAAATTTTAAAAATGCACCGCTTCGTAATGAATGAATGAATATTAGGGTTTTAAGGCGCATCGACAGCGAGGTCATTTACTATGATTGAATTATTCATCTAATGTGAATGCTCGAAACTCCCTGTTGTGAATGTTAATCCATGGAGGAAACGGTCGATGGAAAAATCATAGATGGAGAAAGAATATTAGTTTTGATGACGTTATATAACCGATGGTATAAAATATAGTTGTACTCATAGAAAAGAGGGAGATAGGATTGCCAACCTGATGCATACATTGCATGAATAATATGATATTGTGTTTAACAGGTGGGAGAGATTATTACTGTTTACATTGTTGGTACGTTGTATACATCGAGAGTTGGTATAGTCACGGTCACATGGAGTGGTTGATCAAACTACATTGAAACAATCGTATCATGGAGGAAAGAAACTGATTTCATACTCACTGGAATCAGAAGCCGCAATACATAATCACGCACTGTAAAAAATTGGGTGTGTAATGTGCTTGAATTTCGGTCGAATCAAAATTTGAATTCTGTTTTCAACGACTTGATGTCACAATAATTGTACATCCATTCAAGTTGAATTCAATCAAGGATGAAAATATCAGATTTGAAGTAATCAGTGCTACAAATTGACTAGGCCTAATTGATACAAATAAAATTGATTGAAAATTGAAATTGATATAGGCCTAATTATAACATTATAGGCCTATCACTCATTTTTTCTCTGTCCATTTTATATAATGACAAACTTTACATCTGCTGTTAATGGATAGGAGTGATCATTTTCCAAGAGACTTACTTCAAAGTGGGAGATATCAACATTGGTATGTTTTGTGTCCGGATACATATCACAGAAACAGTCATAATGTGTTCCGGACGTTCGGAAACTGAAATACTTCTATCTAATCAAAATGGGGGATAAGATCGCACTTGTGGTGCCCCGTCCAAACGATACCATCTTCCATCCATATCCTTAATTGAGGAACAATGATTTTGTATATAAAGTTTAGATGTTATATTGAAAAAATAAATAAAAGATTGATAAAAATATATCCCCAATGTTCTTGCATCTCTCACCTGGCTTAGTTGAGGCACTGGTTTGGAAAATGGAGTCAACCGTGAAGTGAACTTGAGTCCTGAAAAAGGCATGAGTTCATGAATTTGATTTTTTGTACCATCAAATAACTTATAAATGGACTTTTTGGAGCTAGGGATCGAACCTGGACCCAATCTACCTTGATCCCCAGTCACATGAAGCCAACGCTACACCACTGCGCCATCTGTACCGGTTAGTTTTGATCATGTGGGTAATTAAACCGCTAGTGTAAACACACTCTCATGCTAGTCCCACTAAAGATGAGGAACCAAATCACTCAATCGGTAGTGTTATGGAATAGGGAAGACGATCGATCGGAACCTTTACTTGACGAGCGTATTTTCATTGTAATTCAGACAATCTGCATCTACAGCTAGTTTTTCTCGATCGTGAATTATTAAACGTTCAATTAGTACGTAAAACAACCGCGTCAGAATAAAACTATGGAATAGTAGTTACGAACGTCGAGCGTTCACTTTAGTACTTTGAATAATGTATATACGTGGATTGTGGTATGATAATTAAAAGCGAGTAAAAATTGAAGTCGGAAATGTTATTATTGTATTTCTATACTCGTTTTCGAAAGAGATGAGGATGTCTATAGTTCATGTGGGAATCTCTTTGACTGTTAAAAACGAAAAAATTGAGAAAAGTTTTCGATTTTTTTTCCGTTTTCTGATATATCGGTTGGCTTGAGGGGAACCTAACCACAATGGAACATTTTCGGTGTCAGTATAACATATAACCAATCGCAAAGACTTTTCGAATGAACTTATTGTAGTGAAACTGCTGCACACTATTCATGAAAGTATCTCATGAGATAGGCCTACTGTCGATCCCTGATGAACATTCACAATGGATTATAATGTGTTATAGGATGAGCGAAGCGAAGACTCAATTCAAGACTGAATTTGTTTTTGGTCAGACGAAAATTCAAATCAGTTGAAACTTGGTACACACAAGTATACTTATCCAATTCGATACTGTATAGTTTTGAAGCGCGATCGGTTCAATTTTTTCTGAGAGAACTAATTTCAAAGTTTTCAAAAATCTCGTGAGAATAACCCGGAGAAAAAAATTACTGAAAAATATTTCATTCTAGAGAATTCAAATTATGTGATATCCGATAATGATACACATTGCACCAAACTGTCACTTAAATCAGATCAGCCGTTTTGATGTAAAAAAATATAAAATGTATTCTTTGTGAATCATTCGAAGCTACTAGGCACACGCGTTATGTGTTGCCGCGTTGATGGATGAGCTAGAACATATCAACTTATCTTTGGATTGGTTATTATATATATATATATATATATATATATATATATATATATATATATATATATATATATATATATATATATATATATATATATATATATATATATATATATATATATATATACACCTTGAGATCCAAACCATTACATCACTGTCATCTCATTCTTTCATTATTGATTTCTATGATAATAAAGAAGGATTTGTTTTAATCGTTTACAATTAAGTGGTGTCACCTGTAGCTTGGATTTAATAGGTATCTTAATAACTTTGAATGATTCATAAGAATTACATTATATATTTGTTAACATAGAAACGGCTGATTCGATTTGAGTGGAAGTTCGTATCAATGTGTATCATCATTGGATTAAAATTCCCTGAGAATTTTTATTTCTTCGGTGAAATATTTTTCCTGAATTTTTTGCTCTGGGTCATTCTTATGGGATTTTTGAAAACTTTGAAATGAGTTTTCTCAGAAGTGGTTCAACCGATCGCGCCTTAAAACTACACAGTATCGAATTGAATGATGATACTTGTGTGTGCCAAGTTCTAATTAATTTTGGAGTTTCGTCTCACCTGTACGGAGCGCGAACAAAAAAAAAAAAAAAAAAAAGTACTATGTTTTCGGGTATGGTGAAATTGAGTCCTCGCTTCGCTCATCCAATTGAAATACCTATCAAATTCAAGCTACAGGTGTCACCACTTAATTTTGAACGATTTAGACAAAGCCTCTTCTATTATCATAGAAATGAATAATGAAAAATAAGATGGCAGTGATGTAATGGTTTGGATCTCAAGGTGTATATATATATATATATATATATATATATATATATATATATATATATATATATATATATATATATATATTGTGTTTTGACGACGCAGTGTGATGATTAATGAGATCTATTGGCGTCGGATGAATGATTAATGAGATGATGGGATGATGAGATGAAGATTTGTATAGGTAATAGGAAGGATAGTCGAAAGGAAGCGGTCGTGGCCTACATAGTGGGAACCATCACGGCATTAGCCCATACCACAGAGGGAAACCACGAAAAACCCCTGTAAAGATGGACGGTAGCGTGGATCGAACTGGGTCCGACATGCCCACTACCTCCCGGGTCACATGGAGCAAGTGCGCTAACCACTCAGCTACCTGTGCCGGTATATATAGTAGTAGTAGTTGTAGTAGTAGTGTTTATTCCTCTAACCCTCTTTCGAGGAAATCGGTACACAATTCACATATTTTACAATATAACTTATCAATAGCATCACATTTGAGTATGGCAGTAAGCCATCATTTATAAATTATTATCAACGAATTAGTAATTCTAGTATATGAAACAAATAATACAACAAATAATGATACATTACAAGATTTCAGATTGATCGATACGGAATTGAGATAAATGTATATGTAATATGTGTATGTAATTGTATATGTAGACACTCTGATTCATAGATATAGATAGCTAGATAATATGGATAATCAGTTGAATTATATATTAAAAAAAACGAATTACCGAATATGTCGATGCACAGACAAGTTGAATAGATAATTGATAAGTATTATGAATTCACTGAAATCCAGCATCAACGAACTCTTGCACAGAATAGAAACTATCAACTGTGAGGTGCTCCTTGAGGAGTGATTTAAATTGATTCAATGATAGAATCTTAATACTTATTGGGAGTATATTATAAAGTTCACTACCTGAAATTTGAAGACCTTTGCCGTATAATGAACGGTTATGTTTGTTCAGGTGAATGAGATTCTTATTCCTGGTATTATGTTCATGATCAATGGGAGGGAAATCTGTTTCATTGGTATGTATGAATAGAGCACTTTGTATATAATTATACGTGGACACCACAGTCATAATTTTGAGTTCTTGAAATTTTTTCTTACAACTGGGCATGATCAACATTCCATCACTGACTTTACCCGATGCTGAACTATCAGTTTTAGGCATGTCATCATTAGTTGTAATCGATGTGATTTGATTGGTTCTTCTTTCATCAGGTAGAATACATGTCCTCCAATTGTTTTTGGTAATTATCCGTACTGCAGTTTTTTATATTGAAAATATTCCTTCACTTCCAGAGGCGTTTCCCCAGAATTCATTACCGTAACTCATAATTGAATGAAAATAAGCATGGTATATGGTCACTAAAGTTTTCAAATCGGTCAGTTTGGACATATTTCTGAATGCATAGCAAGCTGTTGTGAGTTTAGAGGCAAGAATGTTCATATGGTATTCCCATTTGAGTTTATTATCAATGTTCAAACCTAAAAATGTTGTAAAGTCCGAGAATAGCAAATCACTGTTTCCGTTGAATATTTTTATATCAGGTATTTTGTCTGTATCGAAAAAAATTAGCTTCGTTTTTGACTGATTGAGGTACAATTTATTCACAGAGAACCAATTATTGAGCAATGCGATGGTTTGATTTGTCACTATTTCTACATCTTCAACGTTTTTGGATTTGACCACCACATTTGTGTCATCTGCGAAGAGTATCAAGTCTGCTGTGGAAATATTATTTGGGAGGTCATTAATATATATCGGAAAGAGAAGCAGGCCCAAGATGCTCCCTTGTGGAACCCAACATACACTATTTTTTGAATCAGATGGATGAACTTCTTGTTTTCCCGTGATTGCTGTGTTTGACCTCAACCACTTGGGATCTGTACTTTAGATAAGTTCGAAACCATTTTGATGCTACACCTCGTATTCCATAATATTCCAACTTCATATATATATATATATATATATATATATATATATATATATATATATATATATATATATATATATATATATATATATATATATATATATTCATATATCTATACATATATATATATATATATATATATATATATATATATATATATATATATATATTATAACCAATCCAGAGATAAGTTGATATGTTACAGCTCATCCATCAACGTGGCAACACATAACGCGTTTGCTTAGTTTGTATGTAACGGTACTCGGTAAACGGTGAGATAGAAGAACGATGGCGGAAATGTCGAATGAATATGTTACGTACGAGTGATCTTTCCATCTTTGTCATCATAGAATTTGATTCATCGGCATTCTCAGAAGATATTATCAACATCTTGTGGTGTGAGTATCCATATATATATATTACACATTGCGCCGTTCAAGTTTCATGATCTTTCATGTCTGTGACACCACTCTGGCGGAAACATTCCACATTACTGATACTGAGGACACCTTAGGCTGAGCAATCTGATATGTACATTTGTACATTTATACAGATCTGTGTGTATGTATATATATATATATATATATATATATATATATATATATATATATATATATATATATATATATATATGTATATATATATATATATAAATATATATATATATATATATATATTTTTATATATATATATATATATATATATATATATATATTTATATATATATATATATATATATATATATATATATATATATATATATATATATATATATATATATATGATATGTGTATGTACGTGTATGCATATATATTCATCGTTACTATGATCAGGTTTTTATTTGTTCACCATAATTTTGTAACCATAGGCTGACTTTCTAACACATCTCCACTTTCGGCAATCATAATTCCAAATGTATAGTAAGCTGGGCCTTCATCGTCATTCATCGTCATTCATCGTAAGATGAACAGCCATCATGAATGAATGATTCTCTCTATATATATATTAACAAATGATCGACTTTTTTTCTGTAATCAGAAATTGGTTTTCATATTCAATATGTAGTGTTCAGTGTATTCGATGCTTATTCGATGGGAAAGAAATGTCTTCCTAGCCAAAATCTTGTTTTTTTTCCCGAAAGTGATTGGTCCTTCAGAATTCCATCGGCTGTTTCTTTTTTCATTCATGTAATTGGATATATCAAATATTGATAATAAGAATAATTCCATATGCAAAAACTTGTCCCTCTCACACGGAGTTGATTTTTCGGCAATACCAGCGTTATCACAACATCATCACGATAAATACTGTTCCTTCTGATATTAAAATAGCCTCAGGTCAAAATATGTCTACTTTCTGACAAAACATTGGAACAAAAGGCAAATAGTCTGGGGCGGTTTTTTCAATATACCGTGAAAGTAAACATTCGTTTAATAATAAAAACAGAAGTTTTGTTATGATTGATACAATCCATTGAATATTTATCATGCTATGCGTGACGCTTTCGTCGACCGTTTTCCTCACTCAATAACGATGACGATTTGTAGTGTCGAACCATCTGTTAACGCGGAATGAATGTTAATATGGAAACAATAATAAATCTACAGTGTAATAATATGTTGTGTTATGAATATACAAAAATTGAAAGCGTATCGAAAATGTTATCCAAAGAGAATGGAATGATTGAAACAGATATTATTCCATCTCGAATAGAGGATATTGTTGTGAAAACATTACAGTTTATTAGAGTACGTTTTTTACTGACATATCACTGTAAAAGCAATGCATGTGGGTTATTCAATCCAAGCTTTTGAATCATTTTGTCGAAAATGAATCTCAGATCATCTTTTCACAAAGTCAACTGAATGCGTATCTTAGGAATGATTTTACTGAATCATGTATCAACATATTCTCCGTCTGATTTGCGTGTTCGATGTGGGAATTGAAAACTATGTCGAAACCTCAATATCGGATATTGATCGAAATTAATGAGATTTCCAATCAAAATCAAAACGGATGTATCGAATCGAATATATCGAACCGAATCGAAAATGTCGATTGGGCTGAATGCGAGATGTGACGTCATGATTCTCTATCGTGTGATACTTCTCAAAAAGCAGTTCATTTTCCACCCAATTAACAATCATACACACGGATATATTCGACACTTGAAATGGTGAATTCTTTTTCAGAGGAGAAATATCTTATTAATTACAATCTTATACTGATAGTTATCAGAACTCATAACAAGGACATTGAGCTATTTCTTCTGGTGACATATTCTACTCAGCATACACCACTGACTACTACGAGAAAAACGCGTGGGGAAGCCTTATCATTAATTCCATTCACTTCCGGTTGTACTTCCACTTCTTCCTTTTTTTTCACTTGGTTATTTGACATCATTAAAATTCAGTCCAGCTATTACCATTTTTTATGATTCGATATCGATCATCGTTTCGATATCGGATCAATAGAATATCGAATTGAGGTCCTAAAATATCGAATCGATCGAAAACATCGAAGTGGAACCGCAAACTCATTATTGACTATCCCATGATTCTACACCAAATGTTGTGATATGGGACTGAATATCAGTATATCAGATGCGGTAGTGAATCGGACTCACGATATTCAGGTATCAAGACGTATACTGGATGATTGATCATACACGGCACCTCCACTGAAACTAATGAAAAACTGGCACCTGCACCAAATTAATTTCATGCCACTTCCAACTTGGAACCGATACGTGCAGCTTCCACCGAAATTGGAAATTTCTACGAGTTGAATGCTGTATGTACAATATAAAAATGATTTTGAATATGAGTTTACATAATTTGTAGCTGTGTAGCTATGCCCATGGTATAACATGATATACTCTTTGATGTGAACGATGTAGAGTGAATACGGCACGGAATATTCATAGAACAAAGTTACCTCTACGATCTGCAACAGATTCAATCACGTGAGAGTACTTAGAGAACATAAAAATAAAATAAATAATGAAAAAATCCAATTGAAGTGAAATATAGATTGTATTGATTCAATTGCGAGTTCATTCACGATTTTCTTATTTTCATCAATATGAATAGAGCACATTATCCATTACATTACGTCATTCAATATCATACCGAGATGAAAACGAGCAGTTTGATTGGTTCGACTCTTTCAGAGTATCCGATGAAACTATTTCCACAGTTTGAATCCCTTTTGAAAAGAGTTTCCAGTTATAAATACGAATGATATGAAAATAAAATACTCTTTCATTTATTATAAAACATTCTATCAGATGAATCACCTGTTATTCACTTCCTGTTTCATGATGTTCACGGTTCCGATTGTCCGTCTCCACTATGTATCAGCAGATACGATGAGAAGTTCCGAACCGTTGAATGTCGTCGAATAGAATATTTAGAACATGCATCATATTCATTCAATTTTTCCCGTATATGCTCTATTTAGTGTAATTGATGTTTACATGGTAAATAAGGGTACTCTTTATGAGGGGCGAAGAACGTGAAAAGCTCGATTATTCACTGATTATTGAGTTTATCAGTTGGTATCAAATCAATTCACTTTATTGATTCCTGATGTCTCTCTGCTATGTGGAATTCATATTATAAAATATACATTCATATATATATATATATATATATATATATATATATATATATATATATATATATACATATTTATGTATATATATATATGCGGCAGACTCAGCTTTAGTTTTGTTTTCTATGCACAGTTTCCCATTATTTCGAATATGAATGAGCTCATCATCACTCTTCGAATAACACATATGTAGCGTTTCCCTAATCATTATCATACATATGTCTTTGTGAAAACTTCGTGACGTCGAAGATTCCCCACTGAAAGGTCATGAGTTCATATGAATAACTCCGTTTGATTCCCGAGTCTTTTCCAGTTTGTATAAAAACTACTCATAACCTCTCGGCAAGAAATCTTTTCTGTCACTCAGTCTTGTACATTGACATCTACAATAACAACAATGATAAATCCGTGTATTGACAGAAGTGTCTTGTTATACATGACATGATATATTTCCAATCGCAACCACATCCACTGACTGTATGACTGAGCATATGACGTCACACTAATAATACCGACAAATCTGACATCTTGTACTTTTGATTGCAATGATCTTGTCTGATAGGACGACATGGATGCTACCATGGATACAGCTCAACTCAACATTTGACGTTTTTATTTAATTGCATGATATCTTGAGTAATTATACTATACCATAATAATCACCATAGTATACCATACTACCATACCATACGTAATACTATACCATAGTAATTATACCATAATTAGTATTATACTAATACTATACCATTGTTGTTCATTCACTATATAATATGATATTTCATTATTGTATATTGATTATATCGAACGATTTCCAGCGGTAGATATATGAACTTATTAAACAGTTGAATGTTAACAGTTTGTGCACATCATGTATCCCGTTTGAGATGGTATAAGAATAGGTTTTTGTTGCCCCGTTCGAACGAACCCACCTTGTCATTATCAGTCTCAATGGACGTTTTTTCACCACATTTTCGGTTTCAATTCAACTGAAAGATACCCTTTCATGAGTTGACAGGTGGTTTTTCGATACATCCACAATATTGTTCAGTTATTATGAGTTATTTTGAATCATTATGAATGGAGTTGTGAATGGAGTAGCGAATCGAGGGGAGGGATGGGGGCAAGTGAATATAGCCCCCCAAGAGAAATGATGGGAGAATAAGAAACGGTGATGTTTAGAGAAGTAGTTGCAGGAGATTTGAGTTGTGAAGAAGAAAGAGGAAAAAGAAGAAGAAGAAGAAGAAGAAGAAGAAGAAGAAGAAGAAGAAGAAGAAGAAGAAGAAGAAGAAGAAGAAGAAGAAGAAGAAGAAGAAGAAGAAGAAGAAGAAGAAGAAGAAGAAGAAGAAGAAGAAGAAGGAGTAGATGGGAGACTCGGGAATGACAGCAACCGAAAACTGAGAGTAGGCTGCTCTCGAGAACAATCGGTGGGAACACTCCCTCCCTGGCTCAACCTAGTTGGTTTCTGGGTTGAAGAAGATAATATTATATATCTGTTTTCACACCATACCAGTAAACCCACGGGCCAACCCGTGGTCTAACCCTCGAGTTTCTACTACGGGCTGTACCACGGGCGATACCACAGGTCAACAAGGAGACTGTTTACACTCATTTGTATTGCCACTGCTTGTTTCAAGGAAATTATTATTTATAGGAGACCGTGTTCGATATATATGCCTCCTTGAGTCAGTACACATTGATCAATATAAGTGGCAGTATAGAAAGCCGTGTATGCGAAATTGTTCTCGTGTTATAACTGACAGCTGTGCCTAGATTCAACTCGAAGTTTCAAGTTGAAATGATAAACACATTTGACGTTTTCTCCCATATAGAGTGAAATGTTATGACTCCATGTGTGTTGCAGATGATTGTTCAGGTAATATTAGTCTCCATTCATGATCTATTCAATTAGAATATACTTTAAAACATGAGTGAACCTTCAACCAAAGACCTTAATATCTAACTTCGTTAGATGATAAGATATAGGTAGTCAGATATTAAGGTCTTTGCTTCAACCTTGGAGTTGAAACTTTGACGAGAGTGAGACAGAAGCGAACTTCTGCCCGCAGGCAATTATCACCCGCGGGTTCAACCCTAGCCTGCACTAGGGTTGGAGCTCCTGCGGGTTGAACCAGGGTTAGTACTGTGGAAACACAGCAATATTTTTAACCGTGGTTTGACCCACAGGCAAACACGTAGTGTAAAAACAATGCATGTCGCATTGATTTCATGATATATGTACCAACATTCTGAGACCTATGGAAATGCGTGGGAAACAATTGAGGAGAAACAAGTCTGTGTGAGTGTCACATTTCGGAGAAAAAAATGTGGAGCGATAGCTCAATTTTCTGTTGATAATACGATGGACTGGATGGAAAATAAATACAGCACGCATTTCTAAATTATCGAACATGAATTTGAAAGATGGATGAGAGAAATAATTGCGTTCACATAGCCAATGCGACCAGTACGCCACTGTGACATACAATCCTCTACTTGTGTGTGTGTGTGTGAGTGTGTAGTCTCGTGGTAGTTTTATTTCTTATTGCACGTCTCCAGTTCATCACAACACATACCGTGTTCGTTCCTGTCATTACACCGTAATAATATCTCGTATATCGAAGATATGGGGTTGAATCGGAGGGAAGGGGGATGGGCCGTTGAAGGGTTAGAGGGAGGGGGTGGAGTAGGACGACATATTGACGAGTGTGTTCCTTACCGGCAAGCTTATCGCGCGCGAGTTTCTACCCTGGCAACGCTTTGTCTGGGAATCCCATGCACACTCACTCGGAGCAGAAAACGAGGCCTAAATCGCGTGTAGAGACGCGCAAGCATGGATCTATAGGAACGAGCGCAAGTTTGGGGTTATAATAGGAGAAAAAGAAGACTGACTGAGAATAAGAGAGAAATATAAAATGCAGTGGCGTGGTATCACAGAGTGATTTCAGAGAATTTCTTCATCTGGAATTTATGCTGAGCGTTTAACATTGTAATTCTTTCGAATGGAGTTCTTATGAGAGGAGTATAATGTGCATGACATAGTTCGAGTATTATATCTATATATCTATATATATATATATATATATATATATATATATATATATATATATATATATATATATATATATATATATATATATATATATATATATATATATATATATATATATATATATATATATATGAATATATATATATATATATATATATATATATATATATATATATATATATATATAAAT
Source organism: Brachyptera risi (assembly GCA_964007535.1). Classification (NCBI taxonomy): domain Eukaryota; kingdom Metazoa; phylum Arthropoda; class Insecta; order Plecoptera; family Taeniopterygidae; genus Brachyptera; species Brachyptera risi. Next base: position 17,130,953 of record OZ023329.1, on the reverse strand, counting down.
ATATGTATATATATATATATATATATATATATATATATATATAAATATATGTATATATATATATATATATATATATATATATATATATTTATATATATAAATATATATATATACATATATTTTTATATATATATATATATATATATATATATATATATATATATATATGTACATATATATATATATATATATATATATATATATATATATATATAAATATATATATATATGAATATATATATATACATATATATATATATATATATATATATATATATATATATATAAATATATATATATATATATATATATATATATATATATATATATATATACATATATATATATATATATATATATATATATATATATATATATACATATTTATATATATATATATATATGTATATATATATATATATATATATATATATATATATATATATATATATATATATATATATATATATATATATGTATATATATATATATATATATATATATATATATATATATATATATTTATATATATATATATAGATATATATATATATATATATATATTCATATATATATATATATATATATATATATATATATATATATATATATATATTCATATATATATATATATATATATATATATATATATATATATATATATATATATATATATATATATATATATATATATATATATATATATACATTCTTCGAATATTCTGTCCCACACTCAAGATTGCTGAAAACATAGAATGGAAATCAATCGATCAGAATATAAAAATTCACAATTAAAACATATTTGAAAGGTAAATAGAATAACAATGAAACGAGGAATGGAATATGAGTGCATTGAATCTGGCAATTGTTTTGATCAGAATGAAATAATACTGATGATGACTTCGGGGGATAACAAAATGATTGGATCAATGGTGCTCATTATATGTGAATGGGAAAACAGAGAAAATGCGGAATAATGATGGTGAAAACCAAAATGTTCCGCAGTATGGGAATGAAATATGTTACTATCAGATTGTACTATATATATCATCACCTACTGATTATTCAGAACCGTATCGAATACGTCAAGAATAGACACATTGTGTGCACGAGACATGCTACATCAGAAGGAAAATGTTTTTGTGGACAGTGCATTGGAAAAAATGGTCGAGTTCAATTTTCACAGGGTTGCGAGAACACAATGAGGTCCCTGGTAACATCAGGAATCCAAGAAGTGTGGGTTGTTTCAAAATCGAGTGTATTGAATGGATCAGAATGAAGAGACAGTTATTAATAATTTAGGAAGAGATATTTGAACCATATCGTCAAAGTTTTTCGATATGTATTACCTGTTATCTGTAATGTTGTATTTTGTTATTATGTATTGTTATGTGTATGACGTGTTACAATGATCTTCCTATTGTTGATGGACAGAAAAAAACTGTCTCTCAAGCTACTCTATAAGTGAAATGATAATGATAATAATTTTCTTTCAATGTTTTTTTATTTGTCAATTCAAGATTGTACAGATCATAATATTGGGATAATTTTTTTTTTCATTGAACAAAAAAACACAGATCATACATATATATATATATAAATATATATATATATATATATATATATATATATATATATATATATATATATATATATATATATATATATATATATATATATATATATATATTTATAAATATATATATATATATATATATATATATATATATATATATATATATATATATATATATATAAAATTCAGTTCACAATGGAAATTGAAGACTGCAATAGAAAATTACCATTTTTAGACGTGTTACTGATTCACAACAGTGATGATACGTTAGGCCATACGGTTTTTAGAAAAGATACGCATACTAATAGATATCTGAATGCACAGTCACATCATCATCCATTACAAAAAACTTCTGTTTTGAACTCTCTAGTTAGAAGATCAAAAAAGCTTTCCGACAAAGATCACATCTCGGCTGAACTGACAAATTTAAGAAATATTTTCGTAAATAATGGTTATTCGAGTTCAGTAATTACTAGAGCTATGAACATGAAAAGTAATACTAAACCAGCTAAAATAGAGTACACAACGTCAGCTTTTCTGCCCTATGCGAGTGGCATAACCGACAAGATAGGAAGAATGTTGATGAAGCATAATATAAATACAATTTTCACACCGGATAATCAACTGTTTAGCGCCTTTCGTTCGGTCAAAGACAAGGTACCTCTGGAGTCGTGTGGGGTATACGAGGTCCCTTGTGAATGTGGACTCGTATATATTGGGCAAACTATGAAACCTGTATCAGCTAGATTAAAACAGCATAAGTATCACCAACGATGCAAAAGTTACAGATTGTCGGCAATTGCGAAGCACGCTGTTGAGGAAAAGCATAACATTCTCTATGATAACACTAAAGTATTGGACAGACAAGAAAAGAGGTGGCCCAGAGCTATAAGCGAAGCAATTGAAATATCTAAAAATCCATTCAATTTCAATGGTGATGACGGTGGCTATATTATATCAGCGAGTTGGTCAACAGCCATGGAACGTTCAAAAACAAACGGTCGTCGAATTGATAGTAGGGACATGACTCCAATAGATGCAGTTGGTGAACCTTCTCGTGCATACAACCTACGTTCTAAAGAAAGATTATGAAAATACCCTGATTTTTCACGTTCTCATCGGGAGATCCACTCAGCGGTGGAAGAAGCCTTCTTTATATCAATTTAACAGTTTTATATTTTTCTATCAAGTGCATATGCACTATCATTGTTGTTTTTCTATTCATATTATTTTTCACTTCCAAAATGTGAACATGTAATATCAAAAAATACGCTCTTGATAAAGACTGTTACATTGCAGTAGAAACGTTGAGCAGCAGTTTAATAAATACTAATCATTATTATTTCGTACCACGTCTTTATTTTACCATAAATAATACATACATTACATATTATGAGTCGTGAAAGTTTTAAATATTCTATATATATATATATATATATATATATATATATATATATATATATATATATATATATATATATATATATATATATATATATATATATATATATATATATGTAATAATGATGATAGTAATAATACTAATAATAATAATGATGACAGTAATAGTAATATTTTGATGTGATATGAATTATTGCCGAAGGTCAAGTCCCATCATTTTGCTGGTGTCCACTGTCCAGTCAATTCTCCGAAAGGCTTCTGTCACATAACAATATGACAAACAATCGTCATTTATACCACAGCTTTTCAGTGAACTAGTGAACTATCAAAGATTCTGATTGGTTGGTGGACACTGTTGTCTGTCTCTTTCAACAATGAGTGACGTCACTCGACGGAAGCCTATATAGGATTATTCTCCGAGGTCTCGCATCACAGACTATCAGGTGTTCCGAGCTCGGAACAAATGCCACGTTCCATGTTGAATTTGACCGAAAGATTATTATGTGGACTAACATTTGATGAGATGAATATTTTCCCACAAGCCTGACTCTACATGAAAGCAATATATGATGTTATCAAGAATAATGCAGCTCTCTCCAATGACAACTCTCACCACCAGGAGTTCTGCCGACGCCCCCACGAGTTTTGCCGAATGAATACAACTGCTACCAGTGTTTTACAGTCATGTACGAGACTATCCAAGCATTTACCAGCAGGGATAAAACCCCTCGATTGATCACAATTTGAGATCACAATCGAACGTCTTCATTATATGAGCTCATTGGAGTGCCACAGATCATTTGAAAAGTGCAACTTAATTCCACATTCTGAATCAAAACAATCCACCAGCTAATACAAACCTCGATTGATCACAATTCAAAATTGGAATCAATCTTCTTTTTTGAAAAAGGAGAAGAAATCTCTCACTAAGAAGCTCACTATGGTGATGTATATTATTCAAAAAGTTGACTTCAATCTCACTATCGTTCCACATTACAAATTATAATCAATTCAAACCTGAGGCCTGTGTTTCTCATGGAATCATCGAATGACATAATTGAATTAATTAATATCGATTGGATCTATGTGGACTTCCGTTTCCCCACAGTGCATCTGGCGACTTCACAAGCCCGTGTATAGGTGTGACACTGCTAGCATATGATTGAGGGTGAAATATGCAATGAATAATGTTATAGTTATACGATGATATTTGGTATGATTCGGAACAAATTTGATTCGAACCTGGAGGTAGCCAGTTCGAATCTCGCTGTCGCAAATCTTCATTCATCTTATGTAACATTGTTTCTGATAACAATTACGTAATATCCTTTTTTTTTACGAAATACTGAATCAAAATTAGAGGTACTATTCACCTATTGGGGAAATTGGTTAGGGATGGTTAAGCTTAGCTTTCATCATCTCGTCTTTCCTCTTTTTAATTTGGCTCACGTTTGGTAAAAACAGGTGCAAAAAAAGTATTTCACACAAAAGAATTATATTCACTGTTCAGTTTGTCGAAATAGAAACAAGTTGAGTTCGCGCGTCAGGACCTGAACGTGACTGAATGCACGGCCCCATGGTTATATGAGACGTGTTAACGCCACTGACGTGTGGGTTGCTCATAAGACCGGGGTTCTGTGATACTTCAGGACGCCACTGCCATGCGAGTTGCCTACACGGCCGGGGTACCGTGATACGTCAGGACGCCACTGGCATGCGGGTTGCCTACACGGCCGGGGTACCGTGATAGACGTCAGGACGCCACTGCCATGCGAGTTGCCTACACGGCCGGGGTACCGTGATACGTCAGGACGCCATTGGCATGCGGGTTGCCCACACGGCCGGGGTACCGTGATACGTCAGGACGCCACTGGCATGCGGATTGCCCACACGGCCGGGGTACCGTGATACGTCAGGACGCCACTGGCATGCGGGTTGCCTACACGGCCGGGGTACCGTGATAGACGTCAGGACGCCACTGGCATGCGGGTTGCCTACACGGCCGGGGTACCGTGATACGTCAGGACGCCACTGGCATGCGGGTTGCCTACACGGCCAGGGTACCGTGATAGACGTCAGGACGCCACTGCCATGCGAGTTGCCTACACGGCCGGGGTACCGTGATACGTCAGGACGCCACTGGCATGCGGGTTGCCTACACGGCCGGGGTACCGTGATACGTCAGGACGCCACTGGCATGCGGGTTGCCTACACGGCCGGGGTACTGTGAGACGTCAGGACGCCACTGGCATGCGGGTTATCTACACGGCCGGGGTACCGTGATACGTCAGGACGCCACTGGCATGCGGGTTGCCTACACGGCCGGGGTACCGTGAGACGTCAGGACGCCACTGGCATGCGGGTTGCCTACACGGCCGGGGTACCGTGATAGACGTCAGGACGCCACTGGCATGCAGGTTACCTACACGGTCGGGGTACCGTGATACGTCAGGACGCCACTGGCATGCGGATTGCCCACACGGCCGGGGTACCGTGATACGTCAGGACGCCACTGGCATGCGGGTTGCCTACACGGCCGGGGTACCGTGAGACGTCAGGACGCCACTGGCATGCGGATTGCCCACACGGCCGGGGTACCGTGATACGTCAGGACGCCACTGGCATGCGGGTTGCCTACACGGCCGGGGTACCGTGATACGTCAGGACGCCATTGGCATGCGGGTTGCCTACACGGCCGGGGTACCGTGATACGTCAGGACGCCACTGGCATGCAGGTTACCTACACGGTCGGGGTACCGTGATACGTCAGGACGCCACTGGCATGCGGATTGCCCACACGGCCGGGGTACCGTGATACGTCAGGACGCCACTGGCATGCGGGTTGCCTACACGGCCGGGGTACCGTGATACGTCAGGACGCCATTGGCATGCGGGTTGCCTACACGGCCGGGGTACCGTGATACGTCAGGACGCCACTGGCATGCGGGTTGCCTACACGGCCGGGGTACCGTGATACGTCAGGACGCCATTGGCATGCGGGTTGCCTACACGGCCGGGGTACCGTGATACGTCAGGACGCCACTGGCATGCGGGTTGCCCACACGGCCGGGGTACCGTGAGACGTCAGGACGCCACTGGCATGCGGGTTGCCCACACGGCCGGGGTACCGTGAGACGTCAGGACGCCACTGGCATGCGGGTTGCCTACACGGCCGGGGTACCGTGAGACGCGCAGCAACAGTGCTGTGTGCATGTCGGGGTGGAATTGCTTTCATGACGATATCCCAAGCAATCGGGGGAATTCTTGGCAAACCCGAAGATTCCACACCCGTTCTACCCGACTCTATGACCTCCCCAACCGCCCCCCAGAGTTCCCACCCCCACCACCCCTCGCCCGCAACCACGGGGACAACTTCTTATTCAGTCGGGTTTCATGCAGAGATGACAGGGGTGGGACAAAATGGAGGACGTGAACGGAAAGCTCACGAAAATGAATATTAGAACTCAACATCGAAATTCGATTAATCGTGCCGTCTGCGTTTCATACTCAACTTCATCTCAACTGAGGCACCATTCCTTCAGAAACTGGAGACACCATCGGGCGTGAGTTCGTCTCCCGCAAATGGCGTGTGTTTTTGTGAATGTTGCTTAACTTATTGATTTAATGTATCACTTTTAATTTATTATTTGATACAATTAATTTGATCACATAGTTTCTATCATAACCTGTTCATTCGAACACCAAACAACCTACCTGTTGGTGGGGTCGTTGGGCAAACGATCACCGTGATCATTGTCAACTATTGATTTTAGATATCACAAATTAATAATGCGTCCATTATTCTTGGTACTATCACTCCACCTTCACTAATAACTGAGGTTGTTGAATATATTGTCATAGATGCTCGATTATTTCTCACAGGGTGTGAAATTGCCTTTGTCATACCCCGTCCGAACGATCCTACCCTGTCATCCTTTACGTTAATTTGGGAACAATGTATCTGTGTCCACTTTTTGATGATGATATGATGAAATTGGCTGAAGGTCTCATTTTTACCATCATCATTTTGAAAAAGGAAGGGATTTCTATTGAGATCCATCAGGGCGGGGTCTATCGGTGTCGAATGGACCCGATGATGATGAATATTAATATGAAGAAATGATGAGATGATGGAATGATGAGAATAATGTTTATCAGGTCATGGAAAGTCAGTGGGAAGGAAGCGGTTTTGACTCATGCCATAGGAACTATCCCTCTCACATCGGCATTTACCTTATTCTATACAGTACATTCACAAGGAACATTATGATGATGAACGAAGTCTTGCCGATATCCGAACTACCCTCATCTCTCCGGCACACAGCAAGCCGCTACCACTGGGCTACCAGTACAGAAGCTACTGGGAGAGATACTTAAACTGGGGAATAAATATATCCGAAATATTTTGTTCACCCTTCTTTTCTTTATTATGAAGTTTTCAATGAATCGGAAGCATTTTACTCAGGCATTCATTCCGCATACCTTTCATGTTTTACCTCTGACGGATCGAAACTACTACTCGTCAATCATGAGTGATACCTCGCAACCCGCGATCGTGGTGGATTCCACCCACAAGTATTCAGGCTTAGTATATACAAGTGTGTGAACACTAGGGCTGTATTCAAGTATTCACAATATCTGGGTAGCGTAGGTTTGTCAATGACTTTATTTATACGCGAACGGTGAATGTAAATATAGAGTTTATTCAGACTGAAACGTGTGTATATATCTTTACAATTGAAGCTCTTTGTCGATGTGGTTGCGTAGTAATATTCTTTCTGAGCCCTTTGCTTGACATTTTCAAATACATCTGTTCAAAAGTGACTATAGTGTCTTTGAAGACGAATGACTTCAAGGAATCATGAATTTTACGGCCTCGCAATTACACTGATGATGTTTGTACAATTGACGACTCGAAATAGGCGTGGCTTCACCAGTCCGCCACTTGAATTTGTAGTCATTTGAAGATACCCCGATTCAATATTTGAATTTCACCACAGATCTAACAGCCCTGTTGATCGGACGGTATGATTTGTGACGTCAAGGGGGCGGAGACTGCGAGTCAATAGAGCCTCACCGCGACTGTAATGATAATAATAATATTTTTTATTTTAGCCACCCCCCATCGGTAGCTCAGTCAGCTGAAGCACCGCTTTAGAAACTGAATTCATCGTTGGGCGTGGGTTCGGGTCCCGCATGAGGCATGGGTCTCTGTGAACGTCCTATCACTTATCGTCATATCATACATCATATTGATTCCCATTTTCACCCCACATTTCACGAAGACAACATGGCAGCTAATCATCGATTGGCGAAATGAACTCAACGTCTTTAAGTCTTGTTCGATTATGTACGGCAATTATCAGTTCAATTTAATTCATAAAATTAATGTTCTCCATTGGGAAATATGTAGTCGTCTTGTTCTCAATGTGAACGTTGCTGATTTCCTGCATTTCCCCCCCAACAAATTCCTGTTTATTGCAAAACTGGTTCGGCCTCACGTCTCCACTGATTGTTAAGTGATCGTTTAATCGTTATCTCTATGATATATGCCTGTCATTGCCACTAACGAGGTGTGAAAATATATAAAATAAACTACCGGACAAAAGTAATAATTGCAGAACTATTCATCTTGAATATGAGTATACAACGTTTATTAATAACGTCAGGTGTGTAGCCAATAGAATGAAGAGAATATTATCCAACTTGATGTTGCTTCTGAGCATGAAATACAGACCAATTTCATGAACACAGTACGTATATTTACGTAGTATATTATACATACATAGTATTCAAAACTGACGAAGACTTCGTCTTAATTTGGTCCATCAAATAGTTTCATTCACAATTGTTGGAAAATTTGTGTTTTTCAAATTCAAATACTGGTATCGGATATTTGGAAAGTGCCTAATAGGGCGAAATTATTCGAGCCGTCAGAGATGAGTATAATATAAAAACTGAAAAAAATAGTAAGGGAGATAATAAGTTGAGAAAGGTATCTTTGTTACTTGGTGAAAGCTTAATTTGGCATCATAAAAAGGCCAGGGAATTCCAGAAAATCCTATTTTATCAGGTTCTCCACGAATTTGAACATACCCCAAAACATAACGCTCCACTAAAGTCGAAAAAGCAACACCTACCAACACTGATAATCAAAATCGATCTTTCAATGAAAGGGTAATAAATGATTCATGGACAGAATAGATTTGTAATTTCATTGGATTTGAAAATCTCTCATATTATTCTGTGTTTATGGAAAACTCTCCCATGAAAGAAGATACTCGATGAATGATTCATTTATAAACATTCAATTACCTCGAAAGTTGAAACAGAAATAAACCTCCACTATTCAATTCAAGATGCATTAACAGAATCCATTGGATTCTAGTTTCTTCATTGAAAAAGCCGAGCGTTGAATACAATTCTAGAAATACATAGAAAAAAATCACCCTCATTATAATCACAACCAAAGAACCAATCTTCTAGGATCGATTGAATATCTCTCCGAAAATAAGAAATCCAACAAACACAATTTACTGTTGATTTTTCATTCGGAAAGCGCTTCACTTCACCAAGCGGTTTTTCAATCACAACAAAAGTGAATAACACTCGCTCATAGAAGAAAAGATACGAGAGAATAAATATAAAAATAAAACTCGGTTATATATTTGTTATTTGAGAGAAGAAGGAGATACTTTTAAGGACATCGAAACGTTGAAAAGAAAGATATATCCAACGAGACGTGAAACGTCGAGAAACGAACGTCCGTCTCGAGCTCATATCATGGCGATAACGATGAGAGGTTCCGAGCCGTCAATTGAGCTGTTCGATAAGGTCTAAGTGGTGATATAGAAGCAACAGAGCTCGAAACTTGGGATCGACAATCAAAAAGGGTGAGTGGAGAGGGGGAAGGGGTTACATTGTATGACGACTCAACACTGCCGAGTGTTGGCGTTAATGACTAGGGGGGACGGTCGATCGACGACAGATTTTTCGTGTGAGTGCTGTGAGAAACAATAGTCCAGAGTTTATTGAACAAATAAAAGTGTTTTGTGATACAAGCAAAGAGGTTTGATACGATGAATACTGGTGCAATCTTCATGCCACGATAATACTCAATTAAACTCGTTATAGCGTCATCAACATCACAATAAATTCGATATACGTCCATTTCCTGATTGAGAGAATAAATTTGAATTCATAATACAAATTCCGATTCAAATAGCAACAACTATATTATATTGTGATAGTTTGAACACATTATCGAATTTTGTGAATGAATGAATTATCATCAAGGATCCATAACTCTTATTTACATGAACACGAGACACATAATTTCACGATCACTGCGGGGAACAACGTGATTTTTGATTTGGAAAGTGATTTGATATTCTAGAATCAGCATAACTAGGTTCGTTTGAATAGAGTGAGAGTTCATGCCATTTTGGTTGGAAATTCCATTCAACATCTCACAATTAATGTCAAGTCCAAGGGTGAATTGCAGAGAAGAAGCACCCCAGCCTACCTCAGACGACGTCTATAAGGTAGGTTGGGGTTTGAATTCCGTCTCTGCAATCCACCCTAAAGGTCCAGGTCACCTATTAAACTAGTTGTTATAACGTGCCAGGCTCGGCTAGTTCCAGGAGACTGGGACTCCATGACAATATGGTATGGTCCCTCATGTTGCATGATTGTAATAACGTGCTAGGCTTGGCTAGTTCCAGGAGACTGGGACTCCATGACAATATGGTATGGTCCCTCAGGTTGCATGATTGTAATAACGTGCTAGGCTTGGCTAGTTCCAGGAGACTGGGAGACTCCATGACAATATGGTATGGTCCCTCAGGTTGCATGATTGTAATAACGTGCTAGGCTTGGCTAGTTCCAGGAGACTGGGAGACTCCATGACAATATGGTATGGTCCCTCAGGTTGCATGATTGTAATAACGTGCTAGGCTTGGCTAGTTCCAGGAGACTGGGAGACTCCATGACAATATGGTATGGTCCCTCAGGTTGCATGATTGTGATAACGTGCTAGGCTTGGCTAGTTCCAGGAGACTGGGAGACTCCATGACAATATGGTATGGTCCCTCAGTTTGCATGATTGTTACCTATTAAACTGGTTGTAATAACGTGCTAGGCTTGGCTAGTTCCAGGAGACTGGGGGACTCCATGACAATATGGTATGGTCCCTCAGGTTGCATGATTGTGATAACGTGCTAGGCTTGGCTAGTTCCAGGAGACTGGGGGACTCCATGACAATATGGTATGGTCCCTCAGGTTGCATGATTGTAATAACGTGCTAGGCTTGGCTAGTTCCAGGAGACTGGGAGACTCCATGACAATATGGTATGGTCCCTCAGGTTGCATGATTGTAATAACGTGCTAGGCTTGGCTAGTTCCAGGAGACTGGGAGACTCCATGACAATATGGTATGGTCCCTCAGGTTGCATGATTGTTACCTATAAACTGGTTGTAATAACGTGCTAGGCTCGGCTAGTTCCAGGAGACTGGGACTCCATGACAATATGGTATGGTCCCTCAGGTTGCATGATTGTCACCTATTAAACTGGTTGTAATAACGTGCTAGGCTTGGCTAGTTCCAGGAGACTGGGACTCCATGACAATATGGTATGGTCCCTCATGTTGCATGATTGTAATAACGTGCTAGGCTTGGCTAGTTCCAGGAGACTGGGACTTCATGACAATATGGTATGGTCCCTCAGGTTGCATGATTGTAATAACGTGCAAGGCTCGGCTAGTTCCAGGAGACTGGGACTCCATGACAATATGGTATGGTCCCTCGGGTTGCATGATTGTCACCTATTCTCAGTCCAACTCAATAGTAGCACTTATGGATTTTGTGCTAATAACGATGAAAATAATACCGAGAAGCGTGGCCGAGTGGTAACACACTGAACCGTCATTCGGGAGACTGGAGTTCGATTCCCGCCATGGTCACCACCTTGACAGGGGTTTTTCGTGGTTTCCCTCTGTCGTTCAGGTTGATACATGGGATGGTTCCTTAACAACAGGCCACGACCGACTCCTTCCCACCATCTAAAACACCTAATGAAATAACCTTTCATCTCATCATCCCATCATCCCATACCTCATCCACAGACGCCAATAGATCGTAGTCATCAGTATAGTGCGTCGTTAAAACCCAATATATATTTGAAGAAAAATGAAAACAGTGGACACGTTGCTATGGTGCTATGGTACTTGTGAATGAAAGCCGAATGAAAATCCTCAGTCTCTTGGAGCTAGCCGGGCCTAGGACGATATTTCAAGTGACGGTCGTGGTTATGGACCAGACCACTCCAGTCTTGCCCACCTCCAGCCTCCCTGATGACACCATGTTGCAGAGCCGTCTCGGATGAACTTTATTAAGACTTTGATTTCAACGAGTGACGACGCGACACTGGCGCCATCTATGGCTATAAAACTAAAACGACTTTCATTGTATTGTCTACTTTTTATTACAATAATATACAACAATCTTCTTTTCAGATGAATGTAATCGTGTCCTGTTATTTTATTATGTTGTGTTTCTATGGAGATCAGAACATACAATTATTGTTTTAATACGGAAAAGATTATTCAAATTGTAACTATAAAATCCGACATGATATTACTCTCAAGTGGACATGGATACTTTAGAATTAGAGAACATGAGATATGTCATCATGAATAAAACAATAAAGACGATTTGAATTATTTTGTGATATTTTGACAAGATAACTTTACTATTTCATTTATTTTATGTTGCTCAACGATCCCACCAGCAGCTGTTCAATATGGGGCCACGCATGAGCGGGTGATGATGAACGATCAAGTTATGAGAGGTGTGAGAACGTTCACAAAAACCAATGCCCAATGACGAGACTCGAACCCACGTCCAACGTGACTTCAGTATCTAGCACAGTGCGCGTTGGTTGACCACCAAAAGCAGGGTCATTCTTGTATATTCACAGTTGAGATGGTAGAGATATGGATGATGCCCACCGAGACGCGTGGCCGAGTGGTAACACACTGAACCGTCATTCGGGAGACCGGGGTTCGATTCCCGCCATGGTCGACCATCCTGACAGGGGTTTTTCTTGGTTTCACTCTGTCGTTCAGGTTCCTTAACAACAGGCCACGACCGACTCATTCCCAACATCCAAAAACACATGATAAAATAACCTTTCATTTCATCATCCCATCATCTGATTCATCATCCACCGACGTCCATAGATCGTAGCCATCAGTATAGTGTGTCGTTAAAACCCAATATATAAAAAAATGATGCCCACAGAAACCCTAATCTCTCCGGGCCTCGAACTCACTACAGAACAGATTCTAAGTTCTGAAGAAGGGCCTCAGCTGAATGAGTCACGGTGAGCGGCGATACAGAACAACTTGGTCATGTATACGGGAGCCCGTAGACTGGACCCCGATATTGTGGGCCACAAAAGTGTATTAAATGTCGTGTGGATATAGTGGACCACAAACTATATATACTGTACCACAAAGCTCGTTGAGCATACTGCACCCCGGTATTCTGGTCCCCAATATAGTGGGCCACAAAACTAGAACATGGGGGTACAGTATATCTTTTCCAAACGATCGAAGTGGTATTGTGGACCCCAATGAACTGATACCCAGAGATTTGTCATTGTTGACCCCAATAAACTGAACCCCGATATTGTGGGCCACAAAAGTGTATTAAATGTCGTGTGGATATAGTGGACCACAAACTAGATATACTGTACCCCAAAGCTCGTTAGATATACTGCACCCAGGATGTCTAACGAGCTTTGGGGAACAGTATATCTAGTTTTTGGTCCACTATATCCACACGACATTTGATACACTTTTGTGGCCCACAATATCGGGGTTCAGTTTATTGTGGTCAACAATGACAAATCTCTGTGTATCAGTTTATTGGGGTCCACAATACCACTTCGATCGTTTGGAAAAGATATTCTGGACCCTCATGTTCTAGTTTTGTGGCCCACTATAATATTGGGGACTACAAAACCAAAGTATTTGTACCATTTTCTGGTTTAAACGTGTGGGCCACAATACTGGGGTCCACTTTATCCTTTTCTTGGGGTACAGAATATCGAGGTTCACAATACTGTGGTCCACAAGAGCGGTACCCATGTATACAATATGTGATAATGACTTGTATATGTGATTTTAATCCATAAGTACAAGTTGAAACTATCAGAAATCCTTTTCTTCCCGGCTGAATCAGTCAACGTGCTGAATTGTATGGGATTCCACAGGTATCAGACCGACAGGAAGCGGGCATTCAACATTTTATTCAACCTCTACAGAACATGCCACTGTCCGATTGAGAAAAAAATTGATTTCACCAGGTAACTGATGTTCTCCAAAATGATTTTTACCACACAAAACAGAATGAAAGTGTGGTACAATAATTGATGACTTCATTTTTTTGCAGATATAGATAGATTTAGATAGAATAGATCTGGGAGATTCACAAGAAGAGATTTAGAATAGATTTCAACCACACTTTCACTACACTCACTTTTATGTCATCATGTGAGATAGAGTAATTCCAAAGTGGATGAAAATGAATCAATGAATGAATAAATGAATATCTTGAATTTATTCGTCTGAATATTGAGATGTGGGCCTACACCACATATTCAGCGTTACCACAATTTGTATCACAAGGATGTAATATTCCATCGATTCGGGATATTAATCCCGATCCCGATCCGGGATCATCAATCCCGAGGGATATGAATCATATTGATTCATAAATCTTCCAGATTCCAACTAAACCTGGAAGAGAATGGACTATATCACACCATCACTATCATTGTCGGAATGTTTCCTCACTTATCTGCAACAATAACACATATCTCGCCTCCAGATCGCAAACATCACATGTCATATCAATTTCCTTCGACTTCAGTAATTCCAAGGAACAATCAATACCCTATCTGTCGTCTTTGCTCCACTTTGATACTGATTTATATCTCCTGATAACCATAGTTTTCTCTCAGAACAAATCGAATTGTTTCTCCTCACATTTCTCTCCTTTCGGGTATCAAAAGTTATTAATATATTCCTGTCTTCCATTCCCAACCCTGTGAAAATCTCTCATGTCTTTCCTCAATGGTTTCCCGTCAATTCTACGATGACCAACAGAGAGAGAGAGAGACAGATTATTCAATGAATATATATATATATATATATATATATATATATATATATATATATATATATATTCATATCTATATATATTTATATGATATACATATATATATATTTATATATATATATATATATATATATATATATATATAAATATATATATATATATATATATATATATATATATATATATATATATATATATATATACATATATATATATATATATATATATATATATATATATATATATATATATATATATATATATATATATATATATATATATATTCATATATATGAGGGAACAGAGGAGAGAGAGAGAGAAAAAGAAAGAGATATTGTTTGACGTTGTCGATGTTTAGGTTGACAACATAGCAGTCGGACAGTTCGTAAGAGAATAGATAGAACATCAACAACAAGAACAACAACCGATCCTGACAAACTACACAACTCACATAACTCGAAAACTCGACACACCGCCATCTATAACAACCATACAATGATGAGATGGAGAACGTTGTGAAGAAGGCACACAACTTGAGTACTGGACACACTGCCATGTCAATAAACCAGAAAATTATGAAATGAAAAAGAGGTTATGAAGAAGGCTGTGTGTCTGAGGTTTTTGGTTGTGTATTGTTGCAATGAAAATTCATGATGCAGTGATACCAACCTATTTTATCCTAATACAAAGGAAACGCTCCAATTCGGGTCTTGAAAGTGAAATATTTCCGGGATCAGTTCCCAAGTCCAGGGTCACGATTGCCTGTAGCACAACAATCGCTTCTTTACTTACAAAATATCATTCCTAAATTTCTAAATTTCATATCAAAACTTCAAATCAAATTATTCATCACTATTGCTTTAATATGTTTGAAATTGTTAATTTTTGATTCTATTATTTGTCTATTTGTTCATTTGTACCTTTCTGTCTACTACCTGTATGCAATTAATTGTTGTAGTACTTGATATATAAGCGTTGAGTGTGAATAAAATGGTTTCAAAATGAAAATGAAATATCGAACTATATAAAACAACAATGTCGACAATGCTATACACGGCTTAGTAAAATCATTATGTTGGTAGTTGCATTTGTTTTTCACGAAAATTATAGATTTTGTAAATTCAACAATGCCACCGGTAAATTAAACCCACTCTTATCCACATCTAGTTCGCATTGGAATCCGCTAAATTGCGACCGGCAATCGGGAGATTCGGCTCTGAACTGACCGCGAAAAACCACTAATGCCGTCCATGTTATGAGTATGGGAGTTGGAGCACCTTCTTCATATTATGATGAAATAGGTCGGTATTACTACATCGTGAGAACTTGTAACATATACTTATATAACCCATGACTTGACGAAGTCAGATGCTAATAAATGAGCGAGAGCAAAGGCTTCCATCCCACACTAATGGTGCTTTGTCCGTGGGTGTGAGTGTGTATGTGTGTGTTTCTTGTGTACCCATCACTTCACCACTGATCTCTATACTACGTAGTATAGAGATCAGTGCACTTCACACAGGTTGCAGGGTTTGACTTATCGATACAAAACTCTTTCTATACAAGCAAACGTATTCAACCTAGAACTGTTTAGTTTCTTGAGTTAGTCCGAACCATTTTTGAGGAACATCATCTCAAAGTTTCTGAAAATCCCATCAATTTGAGCTGGGCAAAAAAATTCGAGAAATAAAACCTCTTGAAAACATTGAAATCATCCCTGGATGTAAACATAGGAATGACACACGCTATAACAAATTTGTATGCAATCCTGATGATCAGCCGTTTTGAATGAAATAATTTGATAGAGTTTGTTTCCCATCGAATAGATGAAAATGTTCCCAGAATTATGAACGTTCCTGATTCTTCTTAGCCACCCTCGGTAGCTCGGTCAGCTGATGAGTCAGCTGTACAAACTGAAGTCACCGTTGGGAGTGGATTCGAGTCCCGCATGAGGCATAGCTTTTTTGAACGTCCTTTCACTTATCATCACTTCATAACTTCATAATCACGTGATAATTCGCACCCGGTATAACCTAGCTGTTGGTGGGGACGTTTAGCAAACAATAATAATCATCAATTCATCCTCAATCTATAATCATCCATAATGTATCATTCCCATCATGTGAAATTGAATGAACTGATGATGCATTATCATTTGCAACTGAATAATATCTAACCGAATCTATATGTATACACAATAGAAAATGACAGTTAAAGAAGTTGCGACCATGTATGATCACTCCCATGATCTACAGACTCTCATAGTGGATGCGCGATACATCAACTCACCAAGTCTTCCCAACTGTCCGTTCCACCTTCATCCTCACTAGCTACACTCTCATTACCCCCCCCCTCCCCCCCAGACAACTACCCCAACACTCTGACCATCCTCTACAATTATCCTCACGTGGCACTAGTGACTCCAGTCACGTCGACAGTTAGTTAGCTTTTCCACCGCTACGTGCGCGCCAAGAACGAGTCGCGTCGCTTATATTATAAAGCGACGCTTGGCGTCGAAATGAAATTGTGTACGTAGGTCGTTAGCGCGTTGAATAACGACCAATGGGAATCGTTAGCGCCTATCAGAAGAGAGGAAAAAACGGTGTATTGGCCTAAAGGGTGATATCGTGAACTTGGGCCGCTATCGGCTGGAATGGAGTTTTTTTTATCTTATTTTTGTTGATGAAAAAGAGACTGCGCCATTTTGAAATAAGTAAGAGAATTATTAATGACAAAATAACGATCTTCACATTATCTAGTGTTCTTGCGAATATCATGGATAAATCTTTCAAAAAAGTACGTTCTTCAGAGAAATTATAAGAATATTGTGAATAAAGTGTGGTAATAATTATTAGGATGTATGTATACTAGGAAAACGCCATATATGCGTTGTTAGACGATCGTATATGTTGATTGGCGAACTTTTGCCTACATTCACCAATTGGGTGACATTCAAGTAATAAATGGGTGAAAACTGCTTCGAGCATGGTACCAATTTAGCACATTTTATGTATTTTCTCCAGAATGGCTCACCCGACCAAGCTGAAAATTT
This sequence comes from Brachyptera risi, assembly GCA_964007535.1. NCBI lineage: Eukaryota > Metazoa > Arthropoda > Insecta > Plecoptera > Taeniopterygidae > Brachyptera > Brachyptera risi. Next base: position 17,112,740 of record OZ023329.1, on the reverse strand, counting down.
CTAGAAATGTGTATCAAAATGTAATTCAACTTCACGCAAAATTTCATTTTTTTATCAAATAAAAATATTTCCGTTTTTTCCGCTGTGTTATTCTAATGAGTATTATTTGAATTTCTAAAATTCATAGAACTAGAAGTTCTCACCCGGGGATGAGGAACAATGAGAGAAAAAAGAATTGAAGTTGATAGCTGTAGCCGTTCGACCTGTGGAAAACTGACAAAAAACACATAAAAACGAACACCAATTTTTATCAGTATGACAAATTGAATCCTCGCTAAAGCTCGTCTAACGATATACAGAGTTCAATGTGAATCTAGAATTGGTGTATTATCATCACACCGAATCGCATCCTCTTCTCCAATACAAGGTCCGAGATTATGAAATAACTCACCCGCGTCGCTCAAACATGATAAATTATTCAGTGTTCTCAAAAATCAACTTTAATAAGTTGTTGTTGATTGAACAGGAGAATGACATCCCAACTAAATCTACATCCAAGCCCGAAATGCTTCACATATGGATCGTTTTCAACATCATCATATTATATATGTTCATCGTATTCCGATTATTCAGCCAATATGTTCCGAAATTATGTCAAGATCTTTTAATGTTTTGAAGAGCGGTTTGGCCAAACCTCACCACTTCATCATTCTTCTCACAGTACCATGTTTTTGGGATGAATGAACGATAATTTCCATCATGGATTGGATCCAATCAATGTATACTCATAATGAATCGTAGAACCGTAAAAAATCATTAATTGACAAATAAAATGGAGATCCGAAGAGATTTTGGCTCAAATCGAGAATGGGCCCACTTCTTGGCCAAATCATGGCCCAGCTTCGTCGTCACGGACTTTGTATACGTCAAGCATTTTCAAGCCAATAATTCCTCAACAATGCATGTCTGATTATCATGATGTAATTCGGTCAAAGTAAGGCACTGACTTCACTGTGTGTTCTACTTGCCAAGAAGTGCATCTAAGCTCGAGAACTTTTCCCGTCTTTTCTATAATTTTGTCGCTCCCCATCTCGGTTAATTACCGTATAATATTTCCGTGTGGCGAACGCGATTCAATAGGTACATGTTTTCCATCTAGAAGTTGGCTTCAGTTCTGTTATTATTCGTATTGAATTACCACCGTCTTCTCGTCGAGATTTATAATTGTGTGTGGCCCACTTCTTCTTCTTCTTCTTCTTCTTCTTCTTCCTCTTGGTGGCTCATTCAGGAGAAGGAATTGAAGGAGCGTGATTCCAGTCTCGAGTTTGTTTTCTTTGCACGCGATGTGAATCTTTAAAGAAGAGTTTTGCATGCGGGAGACGCTTCGAATGACGTTCAACAAGATTCTATAAAAATGTAACATGTGAGAAAAAACAATAAAATAACAAATGAAATGTTGTATGAAAATGAAATTCTCTCAGAAGACAGATTCGGAATGATTCATGATTTGAAATTCAAAATTCCGATGAAGAACTCATGAAACAATTACTTGATGACAGCATATAGGCTAGTTATGACATAATCTTTGAATATTGATGAAGATTTTCATAATTTTCATGTACTTGCATCTAGTAATCAGGAACTGAAGAAGAGAACTATTCTGTATCTTATTCAACTTGCCAATAAATAAATCGGAAATGATTTTTTCTCCTTCAACAGAAGGAGAAAATTTTTCTCCTTTGAAACCTCCTTTTCTCCTTTATTTTTCTCCTTTGAAACGATACAGAATCGTTGTTCTTCAATTGAGGCTATGGATGAAAGGCAGGATCGTTCGGATGGGGCACCACAAGGGTGATCTCACCATCCCGAAAAATAATCAAAATGAGATGACTCATTTGGAAAACCATAAATCTTGGGGTATTAGTATTGGGGATAGTATTGGGGATGATTTGCATTGGAAGGAAAGAATCCTCCATTTTCTTATCATCTTGGTCGCCTCTCAATGCATTTTTGTCTTCATGAGTAACCCGAGAAATGTTTGGAACAGAGAAGAAGCAATAGAAAAAAACAATAAATAAACATTTGTCACTCATATACAAGTTCATTAGGAAATTGTATATCAGCTATCAAGTATCAATATTATATGGTTGTATTATTTGTATCATTTTCATTCTTAAAAATATCGGAACTTGATACAAAGTAAGATGGGATCGTTCGAACAAGGGCACCACAAGACACCACTCACCTCTGCGATATATATATATATATATATATATATATATATATATATATATATATATATATATTTATATATATATATATATATATATATATATATATATATATATATATATATATATATATATATATATATATATATATATATATATATATATATATATATGATACACCATTACCAATTACATACATGTTACTCACAGTAGTGGTAGTATTACACCAATACTGATCCCTAAACTGAGTTTCATCGAGTCAATCGTCTTCTCAAATTGTGAGTGAGAAAGAGTGAGGAAACAATTACCTCCTTCTCCCTCCCTCCTTCCTCCCAGACAACACATGACGTCATGAATTGGATGAGCTTGTGGGAAACAAGAGCAGGCCACCAACTTGTCGGTGAAAACTATTAATAATGATATATCCGAGTTGCTTGGCGTATGTAATAGGCGCGCGCATCTAGCAGTGGTGGTAGGGGGGGGGGGGGCAGGATGAGTTGGACCTACTGTCACCCGCACTCTCGGGAGATCTCAACTTATCAAAGCAATCAAAATGTACACAATTATTTTTATAACGAGAAACTATTCACAGATTGAAGTTGGAGCCGGAAGTAGTTAGTTTATTGTCATTAAAAGGAAATTGGATTCTAGAATGACATTTTGATCGATTCTATATTTTTCTTGTTATGATGATCTGTAATAAGACTACGACAAAATGAAACCATCTCTTTGATGATTGAATTCTGTCCGATGCATTGAATATATCGAATATGAATCAATATGTGAGCATATTTTTAAAAATGTTTTTTCACTAAAAATGAACATTCAACGTCAGTGACACGAGATGAACATTCCGATGATTTGTCACACCTGATGATTCTGTTATCGTGAATTCGTTAACGAATCGGAAACTTCCATGCTCAACCGACCATCATCAGAAAAAGTACTCAATATTTTCAGTCGCTTCTATAGAAAGAAAAAACACATTGAAATATTCACATAATTGAAAATTGAATTTCTGGTTCAGTTTTCAAATGCGAATAATTAATTATCGATCGATATACAAGTATCAATATGGAGAAATTGATTGATGTTCACGTGATGCTCGGCTCGGACGATCCTACCACGTTATTCTCGATATACATTTCTAAATAATAACGTTGTGCCAAGTTTTAATCTTTTCAAAACGATCAATATTTAATTTCTAGTACTGTTCCATTCGTCAATGTATTGCCCTGTTCTTCATTCGATCTCTGGGTTATTGTACATTTTCATACTCACAGTTGAAATCTTCCACAATATCCATTCAGTTTCAATGTTTTTGAACTTTCACGTTTCTCCGGAACAGATTCCTGTGACGCGAATCATAATTAAAACCATTTCCCTCAGTAAATTCCACAACCGTGGGATTTCCCTTCAAAGTGACGGTTCCGACCACCCGTCTCCCCCATCTTCAACCACTGACAACCTGTATCTCCAACCTTCAAAATGATACACGTGATATTATATATTCCCGTACATATTTTCCTAATTTATTATATAAATTCACATCTTGAGAAAAGTCATTTCCATCTCGGCATTCAAAGCACTTGAGTTTAAAGAAGAAACACTTCTTATTAAAACAGAATCTTTGATGTAGATTCTGAAATGTATGTTCAATGAAGTTATGTTTCTATTAAAACTAGTATAAAGTGTAATTTTCTTAGTAATCTAGGAGTTGTTGAGAGTTGGTGGATCGACACGGTCGACCGATGGTGTGAGCGAATAGAGGAACGGTCGATCGCAACTTGCGACATGGTAACAAATTAGAATGATAATGCATCATATCTTGAGCGGAAATGTAATTAGTAGGTGAATTTCTGTACATAAGTTAATGAAAAACAGTCGAGATTGCGACTGGCTTGGAGATTTATGCATGTATTTTATTGCAGCAATGTATCCAGCAATATGTGTTACAAAGAATCATGAGAGACACGACATGAATCATCTCACAGATGGGAAAAAACAAACAATAACAACATGTTTAGTTCAGATTGAATAACAACCTATGGAACGATGTATTTGAAGCCTGATTCACAATTGAAATATGGAATGGTGATCATGAAATGTCAATAGTGTTATAGGTTATAAGCGAAATGGATGATGGCGTTTCCATGTGAACGTTCACAGTGAGAAACTGGTTATAGTGATCAGATGGTAAGTCATAGAAATGAAAAAAATAAATTTCTCATGACTGATTCCTCATAACCCCTCATGACAAGCCAAATTCTGACCAATCAGATGATGTTACTACTGTAGTCAAGTGACTCACCGTTATGTATTTCGGGTATTTTATACTTCTCCGAGACTCAAATCAGACATTCTCAAGGAATAAATGTCAAAATGACTTTTGAGAGTTGCTGCAAGACTTAATATATTATTATTCGATAGAATAATAGAATAATAATTGAATAATCTGGAAGGCCTTGGTTGTTGCCACTGACACTAAAATTTGAACCGTTCAAGGTGAAATAATGATTCAGGTTGGCAGTGAACCATTGAAATGAGAGGCTATTGTGGCTCACCTATATATATATCACTATACACTATAACACTATTCCATATTTCAATTGTGAATCAGGCTTCAGATACGATACAATTTGATCTCGTCAATATGTAGATTTGCCATGCATCTGTTGTTCCTCAATTGGGGCTAGGAGTGATTGGATATAATCATATTCACGAGGTACAACAAAGAATGGAGATAGGTGTTTGCTTACCAACCCCACCAACATCCAAGTTTCACGGGTATACGAATCAGCAAGTGATAATGAAACCACGAAGTGATGATAAGTTCAAGACGTTCACGAAAACCCGTGCCTTATGTGGGACTCGAACCCACGCCCAACGGTGACTTCAGTTTCTGAATCGGTGCCTCAGCTGACTGAGTTACGGAAATCAGCATCACAAGGAGATGTTATCAATTCCAATTCGAATCTATCTACCAATTGTAAATAGTGAACTGATATGAGAAGGTGGATAATGAACCGTCTGAAACATGTATGGAATTTTTTCAGTAACGGTATCCATTTTGATCTTCATTTTCTTGATCACAGTTTTCTTTCTCTTCTCCCTTTCAATTATCATATGATGCATCTTCTTCGAAATATGGAAGAATATAGTTCACTCCAGTGTGATGACTTTCTCGATTCGAAATATCCACAATTCATTCCATAAAAGAAAATCCTAAAGAGTTGTGCTTTCATCTCATCACTATCTTCTATCCGACTTTTGATTCGAAAACTCAATTCCACGATCTATTCTCATCGCGACGATTCAAATCTGTCAGAACCGTTCGAACACGTCTTCGTTCTTATCTCATTCCCCTCTCTATCACTCTTCGTTCTCATCTCCTCTCTCTCTCTCTCTCTCTCTCTCTCTATCCCTATCACTCGTCGTTCTCATCTTCTCCCTCTCTTTTATCCATCTTCTTTTTCTCATCGCACAATCCATGGTTTCTTTGGGCAGGCAGACAAGACGGTGCCGAGGTGAAAAAAAAGCCCGGCTGATTGCCAACCACGGTCTCTTGGGGTGTTCCCTTTTCCCTCTCACCCCACCCCCTTCACCACACATGTGTCATCACACTTCCTACTTCCGGCCACGACGACACTAACTACCCCCCCCCTCCCTCCCTTGGTCACTGTCGTCTGAAATACATTGACTCTTTCATCATGAGGGCAGTGGAGAATACCTTGATAATTTTCTATGACGAGATAATCAAGATTAGCTACTGGGTGACGTCACATATCAGAGCCACATTGATTGCAAGAATATCATCTTAATATCAATAACAGATGACGATCAAGAAGACAGTTTTCGGACAGTTCTTTTCCGAAATGTATCTGAAAATGTATTTGTGGGTACTTGTAAGATATAAGACCATCCATAGCACAGAATGAGTGAGAGTGACATGCGCTAAATGACCTCGCTGTCGATGCGCCTTGAAACCCTAATATTCATTTATTCAGTGCGAGTGAGACTGGCAAGAATTGGAAGACGGATGATTTCAATGTCGATCGTTTGATAGAAGAATCCTGTCTCCTAATCCACAGATGAAAGTTTGTATTGATATATTTCTCGAACAGAAAGAGTTGCGTACGACAGGCTTTGAGCCCCGTACCCTCTTATCCGAAGACACGCCAAATACCTTCACGCCGCGGATAGCTTCGAATGAAGCATAACATAAACTTCAGGTAAATCAGTCATCAAGTTGATCAGGTCATCAGGTTTTCGTGACGACACATTTCGGAATGAGATTCGATCTGAAAATAGAGTTAATTAGTAAAACGCAGCATATGCATGCGTTGTAAGATGAGCGAGATATCTGAATAAGGTATACAAGTCGTTTAATTAGTTCTAGCTACCCCTGCTACTTCATCGACTCTGGTATTCTTCACACCTTGACGCATATGGAAGATACTTCATTGTTGGGCAAATATCAAATCCAGAAAGCAGTGAATCTTGGCAACCTGATTCTGATAGATTATTTCTATATATTTGAGAGAAAAGCAGTTGATTAATTTTCTTTCTTCGAAACGACTGGTTCAAATTGCTCACAAAATGATTATAGTGTGTATTATTCATGTCCACACATCAGAGGAAATTTCACCTCATCTATAGACAGATTTTATATCTCAAATTTTTTTGCTTGACCTGATCTTATGGGGTTCCTATAAATTTCAAGATGATATTTCTCAAAATTAATCGAACCAATTTATTTAAAAAACCTTACAGTTCTGAGTTCGATAAGTTTGCGTGTACGAGAAAAGTCCCATGTCAATTAGTCGAACCATGCGGCCTGTGGAGTGCTCACGAGAGAAAGAGACAAAGCTCTATAAGAGTGAAATGGAGTTTTCGCTATCGCTCATGTTATAACGATTTGATTCACGGGGCTGACGCTTGTGTGGCGGGTAGTATACCGTCACAGGAGACAAGTTGGTGATCGCATCATTAGCACTAGTTTTGCAATCAAACCTTCTTGTTATAGCTAACTGGGACTCAGTCTGTGTCACTTTTACCGACAGTTCATCGCGACTTCTCTCAACTTTCCCATGCAATAAAAATTGGACGCAGTTGCAACCGATCTGTCTGCAGATTAACATGCATTTCAAACACATTGAAGAAGTGACTTTTGAAATCTGTGCAGAAGGAGTGCGAAATTATTTGTCAGAGTTCACTTCACGTACAGAATTTCGAATTGGAGAGGAGTAGTTTGAAGAAATTGACTCTCCAGATTTCGAGATACGGCCTTGAATACATCAGGAAAGTGGTGGCACCAAGAACGTATCGAGGTTCAGAACAGTCTTACAAACTCATCCATGATGGCCTCAATTCTCTGGCTTCTCCAACCATTGTTGGTAAAGAATTGTTGTATATCGAGATTACGATGTCAATTGGAATATGTGTTCATGTACATGAACATGTGTTTATACATATGTATATATATATATATATATATGACTGAATATATATATATATATATATATATATATATATATATATATATATATATATATATATATAAATATATATATATATATATATATATATATATACAAATATATAAATATATATATGTATATATATATGTATATATATATATATATATATATATATATATATATATATATATATATATATATATATATATATATATATATGTATATTTATATATATAAATATATGAATATCTCTCTCTCTCTCTCTCTCCATATATATATATATATATATATATATATATATATATATATATATATATATATATATATATATATATATATATATATATATATATATATGGTTTGCTGAGCTACGGAGAGCGGCTTCAAGGTTCTGATGTTCAGATGCCAGAAGTCGAGTCCGTAATGAGAGCATGTGAGGGCCCTTGATACCACAGATATTCAAGCTTGGCAGTAACATTCATGTTTGTTCTATCCTCATATTGCCAGAATGTTATTTTCAATTCATTCTTCGCGCGAGACTCTTGTTCCACGCATACAATCTACCATACGAAGAGGCTCACCTACAATATCAGTCCGCCTGAATAATCACTATTATTCTACTCCACCATATTGAGAATTATTACTCTCTCTCTCTTATTGTATTATCATTCATTGGATGAGCGAAGTAAAGACTCAATTTCAACATTCTGAAAAAAAGTGCTTTTTTTGTCCGCGCTCCACAGGTTGAACGAAAGTTTGAAATCAGTTGAAACTCAACATACACAAGTTTCCTTATCTGGTTCGATACTGTATAGTTTCGAGGCGCAATCGGTTGGACCACTTCTGAGAAAACTCATTCCAAAGTTTTCAAAAATCCCCCAAGAATATCTCGCATGAAAAAAATCGTCAGAAATATTCACGCTGAGAGAATTCAAATTCTCGAAGAATTTCTATATAATGATTATATACATCATTCCGAACTTCCAGTCAAATCGTATCAGCCGTTCTGATGTCAAAAAATATGCAAACCATTTTTTTCAAATCACTCAAACCTATAAAGAAACCAATCGAATCCAAGCAACAGGAGGTGTCACCAATTATTTGGAAACGATTAAAATAATTCCTCCCTCATTATCATAGAAATCAATTCCGCAATAGGATGGCAGTGACGTTATTATTTGGATCTCAAGGTGTATATGAGATATATAATAACCAATCCAAAGATGAGTTAATAATGTACTAGCACATCCACCAACGCGGCAACACATAGCGTTTTCCCAGTTATCATTATCCATTCATGCATCTATCCTAATTCATTAAATTATTCGTCACTATCCATCATATCATTATTATGCATCCAGCATAATTTGGATCATATTGTTCGAAGAGGAGATAAATCCCATCTCAGCAATGTATGTAACGAACTTCATGCTGACAATCAAATTATGTCCCATCATTCCAAAACAAATCGTGTTCATGAACTATCAAGAGATGTATTGGATGAAGAGTCTTTGGCTGATCAAATGTTGACCTCAATCAACCCAAACTGATGGTGAACAAAAACAGAGTTGGAAGAGTGAAGCGAGAACTCAATTTCACTCTACTTAAAAAGCGAAGCTGTTTTATTCTGTTTGCATTCCACACGTCGATTGAGACAAATATTTTGCCGATGAAATTTGGCTCACACATATATGCGTCATCATTGAAATCGACACTGTGTGGTTTTGACTCTTGAGGCGTTATCGATCGAGATTTCTTAGAAAGAAAAATCTGAAATTTCGTACACCTCTCCAAGAGATGAACTCGTATGGAAAATAGAAATAGAAATGTCTCATATAGTAATATAAACAACCTTCATTTGTCTCTGGCTTATGGAGAGTTCACAGGATAATAATCCATATAAAATATAATTATTGATATCAATATATGAAGAAATGAAATACAGTGAAATGAGTGAAAAAAGTGGAAAATTGAAAATCGAAATGAGTGTTAAAAAAATTATGCCTAAAAAATTGAACTCATAATGAAATAATAACTGATAATAATTTATTAATCAAGTAATATTGACTGAAATGATAACTGATGGTATCATATCGTCACTTCGTCAAATCGGCAAAGTTTTTGATACGGTATTTGATGAAAGTTCATGGTGAAAATTCCTGAATGGTTCATCACAACAATTAATATAACTTCACTGCTTTTTTTCAAGAATAATTTGAAATATATTGTGATTTTGAATTATGGAGAGGTCAATCAATGCCAAATAATAATATCAATCTGAATCATGATAATCATGATAATAACAGTAATAACCAGAATATAACAAAAAATATAAAAATTTAACCAAGATAATCATAATAACAATAGTAATATCAATATAGATGAATACAGATGATGAACCGGCTGATGTTAGGATCATCAGGCAGAAATATAATGAGTGGGATAAACATCATTACCACTTGTCATTTCTATTTTCATTAATTGCGAGAATGTCCTGTTATTAGTCACATTGACAAGCCAGATCATCACCATCACGTGATAGGTAATTTCATTTCCCGCCGTGCTAATGCGTCCCACTAACGCTCTAGAACATCGTGTAACATGTGTCGCATACATTAATAACAAACTTGTGCTTCATCACAATTATTCCACCAATACATTCCAACAGCTAATCAACGCCACTGAATTGACGGTGACGATCGGCAGTTCGTCCCATTAATCAACACTAACCGTCGGTTGTGTATAGCCGGCGATTGGCCGAGGTTGCGATTTGGTATATCAGCTGGAAATCATGCATAAAATACGATGTAATGAGTGAATATATTCATGGCGAATACTGCAATTTGAATAAATCGAGTGAAGCAGTTTAGGGGGAGCTACCTAGAGCCCAACATTATCGATGTCGATGTGACATATAAACGATCGCATTACCGGTCCGACATGTCGTTGTGAGATTGCTTCACACCATTCGGAAAAGTATTCGATGGGATACTGTCGACTCATGATGAGCATTCACTTTTGAGATTGACTTTCATTTTTCTCATTTTCATTTGTTCGTTTCAAATAATTATATTTGTCATGGAAAAGTTATCCATCTTCATCTTCATTTTTGAACTATTCCCATTCAAATTTGTAGGGATGGAGCTTTCAATTGAAGATTTTTTTTATTGATGAATTATTCTTGTCAATTCACATTATGTCACGTGTTATTTGGTATGTAGGCCTAACGGTACGCGGTGAGGTTAAAATCTATGACAAAAATATCGGGTGTTTCTTTCAAATACAAGTGATCTTTCACCTCTGTTATTTTTTTATTTTTTAATACCATCGAAACTTGATAAAAAATCATTGTTCCCCAATTGAGGCTATGGATGAGAAGAAGGATCGTTTGGACGGGGCACCACAAGGGTGAACTTACCACCCCATTTTAATTATTTGAAACCAATGAACTTCAACACCAGGACTGCGCTGTTGGTAACCATAACTTTCCGCCGCAGATAAAAGTATTTCAGTTTCCGAGAAAGTTCGGAACACATTAGGTAGAAACATTTTCTGCTGTGATATATATCAGAACATTACCAGCATTGGTATTGGGAGTAAACAAAACACACTAATGTTGATATCTTCCACTTTGAACTAAGTCTCTTGGGCAATGATCACTTCTTTCCAGTAGATGTGAAGTTTATCATTATACATAAGGGAAAAAAATGAGTGATAGGCTCATGAAGTTATAATTATACCTATCACTCTACTAATTGAAGGTCGTGGCCAATTAGTACTTCATCCAATCATTTGCTTCGAGGACTGGGAAACTACGAAAAACCAAGTCAGGATGGATAAAAGAAGGTGTTTGTTGGTCTTCATTTTCTTTCAACTTCTTCTCTTCTTTTCTTCTTCTTTCTTGTGATATTTGATTTTCTTCAAATTATTATTGGTCGTGAAACAGACAAGTCCAATGTTCAAAAATTATTCCCTTCTTTTCTTAAAATCTTGACAGTTGTTATGACAAGCATGCAAGAAACACCAGTGGCAATGAGAAGTCTTGTTGCTCTACCAAAGCCCGGTTGACGTTGATAACATCCTGATGGCCGCGTGCACACAATTTTTCTTCCGAAGTTCTTGCATTCTATTTAAGGATTTTCAGACTTCTAGGACTCAAGTATCTTGAAAATCCAGAAAATAAGAAATGAGCTTACATAAATCTGAATGAATCTATGCCAAAATACAATAAACTTGAACCAAAAAAGTCAGAACTACACCCTTAAGTTATAAGAACACTGTATGGTCACTAAATGTCATATTAGCTGGATGTCAGCC
>OZ023329.1:17053272-17088272 GCA_964007535.1 Brachyptera risi | reverse complement strand
GCTTTGTTTTTAAGATCGAGAATAATGTTGGATATTTCTTTCGCGTTAGTAGGTACAAAAAATACTGATGAGTTTATGATTGGTGTATTATTAAGATCGTTAGGATCGGTGATTGCAATATGGGGCTCTATTCTATTATTTATATCATCGGCTAATTTTTTACCAATGTCTGCAAAGAAGTTATTAAATGAATCCGCTGCTAATTTTGGGCTTTTTTCGGTGAGTATAAATTCGTTTCCTAGCCTAATCTTGATTATTTGATTGCTGTCAGCGTTTTCTTTAGTTATTTCGTTTATTATTTTCCATACCTTTTTTGGATCATTGCTTGCGTTATTGAGTTTTTGTTTATAGAAGTTATTCTTTGTTTTCTGTAGGAGACTGTTTACATTGGTTCTATATTTAATGTATTTCATCTTCAATCTATTTTTCACAGTGTGATCTTGGGTATTTTTTACTTTATTCCATAACTGATTTCTATTTCGTATAGCTATTATTAATCCAGGAGTTATCCATGGTCTAATTTTTCTGTTCTTACAGTTCTCCTTGATTATTTTAGTATGAGTTGCTGTTCTAATGTGGCGCTGTAGGATCTCTATGAAGTTATTTGTTGTTATATTTACATCACTGTTATGCATTACTGTTGACCAATCTTCATAATGTAATATTAGTTTCAACAAGGGGTAATTAATAATTAACTTCTCACACGACTTGGGATTTTCTCTATAATCTATGATGGGGGAGCAATTTTTAGTATATTGTATATTTAACATTATTGGGTAGTGATCAGTGATGTTTACTTGAAGAATGGCAGCTACATCTGGTTGATTACTGGAACCAGTTGGTGAGTATATAAATAAATGATCAATGCAACTTTTGGATACGTCTGTAACTCGAGTATAATCATTGACATAAGATATAAAACCGTATTCACTTAGTAAATTGAGATATTCTCCCACATATTTATCTTTGTCATCAAGAATATTTATATTTAGGTCACCTACAAGAATTGTTTTCAGTTTGTTTAACTCTATATTACATTTCATATAACCCAATGCATTTTCCAAGCTATTAATAAATACAGTAGGATTTTTAAACGAAGGTGATCGGTAGACTGAGATTAATAAAATCTGTTCATTATTTATACTATTTGATATTTTGGTAATCATACTATTAGAGTCCATTGTCGTTACATTTACATTTTCTATTGTTAAGTTTTTATGGGCGAATAAAACTATACCATCGTTCTTAGAGGGGTTAGAGTTACTTTTGCTATAAAACCTATTATAATTATGAATTGATTGATTAACATCTCTATCACCTATGTGAGCCTCGGTCAAGACAATAATGTCGAAAGATAAATTCAAATCTTCTAATAATACAAGTAATTCATCAAAATGTTTAAAAATGCTTCTAATATTGATATGTAAGATGCTAATACCAGAGCTAGGAAATTGTTGTTTACACGAAACAGTGTCAGTAAATATTTTTGTTTGAACTTTGTTAAAATTTAATATCTCGTCTGTCCAATTGAAATGATTATTACTTTCTTCTATCACACTGGAGATATTATCGATATTATTAAGGTAATCTGTACTTGTATCGTTTGTCTGGACACAATCTGAATTTGTTTTATGTTCCGAGATACCAATGATTTCCGTTATGTTAAGTATACCTCTATCAGTTCCATTTCCACCGCATTCCTCTCCACCGCTTACTTCTTCCTATTGTGAACCGAGTACCGTATTGTCAGCTGTCTTCGGTTCACGGTTTAGCAGACGTTCACTTTGCCTTGGTCGGGGGTGGGTTTGTTCTCCTGTCGAGGTGTGTCTAGCTCCGTAGTGGTCATTGGCCCCGCCAATGTGCAAAGGCGCACCCACATTCATCACTCTCGGTTGTTGCCACTGATTTTCGAACACGATTTTTTTATTATATTGCTGAGTTGGTTGTTGATGTTGTTGTTGTTGGTGTTGCTGTTGTTGTTGTTGTTGATGTTGCTGTTGTTGTTGATGTTGCTGTTGATGTTGTTGCTGTTGTTGTTGTTGCTGCTGTTGTATCTGGTTCACGGATCTGCAGTGTTCAATGAGCGGAATCAGTTGTGGTGTTTTCTGACTAACACCAGGGCAGGGGGTGGGGGGCCTCTGAGGTAGGGTAGGGGGTGGTGAGGGCTGCCTGTTCTGATCAGTTTGATCAGGCCTCATGTATGTCTGGTATCCTTCATTTTGGTTCTTCTCAAAAGCTTTTACAATCAATCCGCATTCATTCACACAGTACACTTGACCATTCACTTTGAGTTTATTGAATACTACTATTGCATCGAAGTTTCTTTCTCTTGCTAACTTCATTTCTGCGATAAGTATCCGTCGTTCCTCGATAACGCGCTGAGAGAAGTCTTCGTGTATGACCAATTTCGACCCACGTAAATACTTTTTAGAGCGAAAAACTTCATCACGTTTTTTGAAGTTGTTGAATTTGACAACAATTGCCCTGGGGCCTTTGCCACCTGCAATACGATGAGCCCGTTCGATGTCTTGGTGGTCAATTTGGATGCCTAAATTATGATGGACTGTATTTATTATCAGTTGTTCACACTCATCCCAGGTTTCTGGTCCATTTTTCTCGTTAAGGCCACGAAAGATAAGGTTGTTACGCCTACTTTGATTCTCCAAATAATCACTCTTTCGTTCTAGCAATGTAATTTTTTCTGACAGAACATTTTTTTCCTCTTGTAACTTGTTAATTTTTTGGTCCATCTCAGTCACATCGGTTTGTAGTTCCGTTACTCTTGTTTCCATGTGATTTAATTGTTCCTTGATTGATACGACGTTTTCTTGCACAGAATCAAGTAGGTCAATCTTTGCTAGTTTTGTCATAATCGCGTCCAACTTCTCATCGGTCGTAGGTCCCGGGTTCATTTCAATCCCCCCGATAGCTAGTAGAGCACATATCAGTAATGCACTCAACACATTGTTAATAAAGAACACTTCTTTCACTTCAAAACAATTCACTTCAACTGAGTTGAAAGAATCTCCGGCATTTTTTCTCAAAGATTGACCACATCTTCCGGCCCAACCTCCTATTCTCGCCCGCCAAGCACTTATTTCAATCATCGTACAACCCTTACGGAGCTACCTGAAACACGTCTTTACCCTTCGACAGTACAAACACGACTCCGACTTATCATGTATTATATATCATATATATATGGTCAATAATACATATTATTATATCATTGATGATATAATGATAATCAGAGGTGCGTTATCGACTGAAATCTTTCGAATATGTGTGCAATAAAGCTTTTTCATCATATTATGGATGAGGAGAAAACTTATTTTGACGATTATAAATTGGAATTATGAGTGAACTAATGCAGCACTATGAACCCATGAGTGAAATTAGATTGAACTGAGAAATTGAGAATGTTTTGTCCCGGTATTTTCCGTGACTCGAGAATTGATGGTGAAAAAACGCTTGTGGTGAGGAGTTCCACGCAAATGATTTTTAAACATCTGACACGTGTCATAGTTGTAGTTGACACGTGTCGTAGTAGCACATCCTCAGATGATTGGAATGTTCACATAGTTCTTGCTGCTCCAATGTCACTGATTTCTATCAAATCTCATGAAATTCCCTAACAATTTCTTATTTATTCATTTTATTCATTCATCCATTATTTATTAATGATTAAGAAATACTCTCGTCAAAGTATCGTCTGAATCTCCCAACATGCAGCAGAAGACCTTCTGTGCTCAATCTCATGGACCGTGAATATCGTTGTCAAGAGAAATCGATCATCCCAAAAGCACACCTTTTGGTAGAATCAACAGGTTTTGAATGACGTAGAAATTCTCAATTCGCGATTAAAAGCAAAGTGGCTGACATTTGGGAATGTTTTAGTGAACTGGGCAGGGGCAGATACTTTCAAATTATATACAAATTAATTAATGCGTAATTACATTATAAAATACAAAATTGAAATTACTAAAATTATTCATTATCAAAATTACAATATTAATTACAAATATAATGTGTGTGAGCATACAACAACACGACATCTTGGCCTATAACTGCCTCCCAACGGCCAATCGCCCACTTCGACAGTGCTGCCACCTGGTTAGCTTTTAATCACGAATACCATTTCGGGCTCATTGTTAATTTTCATCAACTGATTCCGCTGCAATATTGCATAATTCGTTTCCGATATTATCAATGTCATGTAAATCAATACTAACTATGAAATGTATGCATATTTCCCATTGTCGTTTCATATGTTTTCATTACTGGTGGTCCCTCCTCCACTTCCTGATATTGTATCTTCGGCTTTCACGACAAAAGTTCAACGTACCTAATTATAATGTCCATACAATTCACGAAATGAACTTGTTAATATTCGAAGTGAAATAGTTAAATAGCCATATTGATATGTTTTAACATAAAAAGCGTGCAACACGGAAGTTTAGATACCTTGTATTTCATGTCATGTTTTTAGCCACGTTTTTACCTCAAGCGCCTTCTAAACGATAGCACATTGCCGGTCAAACAGTCGGGGTTTGAATTTTTTTTAGAAGAAGCGGTAGGCAATTATAAGCACCTTGAAACACGATCTGCCAGACGTGTGTTGTGAGCAGTAATTAGGAGGAGCGAAGAGATTACGATGATTCGATTGGATCAAGAGGGCGATTGCATATGCTTATTTGGTTACCATAGCAGCAAAAAGTGAGGCAAACAACTGATACTGGATTTGTAATGAGAGAACATAATCTGAGGTATATTTTTGCAGCAATGTGTGACGTTCACTCTTCTCAGAAAGAGCCTATAGGGTGATGGTGTTCCACTTATTTATGCGTCACAACGGAAACCTTTTTTCACATTTATTGATAACGGAATTTGATGCGAAATCATCGTTTCTCAATAATGGTTATGAATGAGAATATCTGATCGAGGCACCACAAGAGCGATCCCACCACCCCATTCGGATTATTTCAGATCAAAAACAATGAACTTGGACATCATACATGGTCATGGTCATACATTTAAAGTGGAGAATGTTGTGAAAAATCGACTGATACAATTAATACAAAAGAGACAAAGTAGTTAAATTAGATATAATTCAATAATTATAAATAATTAGATATTCAATGGATATGAATGAATGAAGAACATTTGTATACCTATGTATGATATAAATCTATATTATTCTTCCTGAAAATTCGATACGCAGAAACTACAAAAGTGTCGACATTTTTGATTTTATCAAACTTGAGACAAAGGTAATTCATCAAATTGAATTCCTCCAGATGCATCTCAGAACCTAGATTGACTGATTCATGAGAATCAATAATATTCCATCCATTAGGTCTACTGTATTCAACATGAGCCTCACTCTGGGAAAAAGTTTCATCAAATTGATATGCTCATAAAATAAAATAATGAGTTTCATTGTTTCTTATATCAATACTATCGATGTCACTCCCCTAAACAAACTCCCCTCATCTGAACAACCAAACAACATCTTCCATATCTCAGGTTGTTGCTACTTTTCCAAGACTAATGTTCGCTTAACGACCCCACCAACAGCTAGATTATTCAGGAAAAAAAATACATGATCACATACAAGATTTCCGCAAAAAATCCATTCCTCATCTCTCCATCTCATCTCATCTCTCCATCTCATCTCTCCTATTTCATCTCTCATCCATCTATCAACTCTCAGACTCACGCTTGTCCCTACCACAAAGCGTCAGCTGTAAAGTACGAACAACTCCAGTTGTTGCTATATAGACTTCCGGTTTGACCAACCAGTGTGAAATTGCTCGTGTGGATCTGACATCAACTCGATTACTATTGACTAGAGTCGAGTCGGTGAGGATTGAGAGAGCTTCTAAACGTCAAACCAATCAGCTGACCACAGAGAAACAACCAATGGGAATACAGTAACTGTTTCTCGTCACGTATGTCGTCATCTGATCAATTTGATCCTCTATCGTCGATATTGAGGCGTCTTCATGCAGCAAGAAGTTATCGCCAGGGAATTTCACAGATGTAAATGATCATGAAACTGGAACCGTACAGGATACAGAAACATCACAGAATGCAGATAATACATGTCAAAAGTATCAATGAGTCGAATTTGAAGCGAATATTTCTCAATTCTTACAAACACTGATACATCGATACTGAAAATGGTTGTTTGATACAAATATAACCTCTCCAAGGGAAAAAAAACTTCTTATCTATATCCCAATGAAAGAATACCCGTGATATCCCGGTTTTCCGAAGTTGCATGGTTATATCAATGGAGGAAATGAATACTGACTGGATTTTAGAGGACTCACTAGAAGGGAAGGGGTGGATCAACTTATCTGTGATCTTCTCAGACCAGGGAGATGATTATATAGTATGTGATATATCCTGGAATTGTGTGACATCATTCATGGACAGCCACCAACATGTCCAGTCTTTCCGTATGTCTAGTTAGATGAGCGTAGCGAAGTCTCCATCCCACTCTTATAGGGCTTTGTCTGTGTGTTTTTTTTTGTAAGCACTCTACAGGTCGCAGGGGTTAACTGATCAACATGACACTTTTTGCACACGCAAACTCATCCAACTTAGAACTGTATAGTTTTTGGAATGAATCGGTCGGACCGATTTTGAGAAAAATCATCTCAAAGTTTCTAAAAACCCCATAAGATTTGGCTGGGCGGAAAATGTTGGGAAAAAAAATCTCTCCAAATGGGATGAGATTTTCTCTGAATGTGTGAACATAGATCGAACACATTATCACGATTTCGTATGCAATTCTGATCAGCCGGTTTGAAAAAAAAAAAAAACTGATAATATTCATCAAATATATCATTAGATGAGCGTAGCGAAGATTCCATCCCACTCTTATGGAGCTTTGTCCGTGTGTTTTTTTTTTTTTTTGTAAGCACTGCACAGGTCACATGAGTGAACTGATCAACATGAAACTTTTTTGTATGGGCCAACTTTTACAACTTAGAACTGTAAAGTTCTTGGAATGAATCGGTTGAAAATATTTTAAGAAATACGATGTAAAAGTTTTTAAAAACCCCATAAGATTGGGCTGGGTGAGAAAATTTGAAAAAATGAAACCTCTCCGAAAAAAATGAAATTTTAATTCTGATCAGCCGGTTTGAAGAAAAAAATAAATAACTGATAATATTCATCAAATATATCATTAGATGAGCGTAGCGAAGATTCCATCCCACTCTTATGGAGCTTTGTCCGTGTGTTTTTTTTTTTTTTGTAAGCACTGCACAGGTCACATGAGTGGACTGATCAACATGAAACTTTTTTGTATGGGCCAACTTTTACAACTTAGAACTGTGAAGTTCTTGGAATGAATCGGTTGAAAATATTTTAAGAAATACGATGTCAAAGTTTTTAAAAACCCCATAAGATTGGGCTGGGTGAGAAAATTTGAAAAAATGAAACCTCTCCGAAAAAAATGAAATTTTCTCCGAGTGTTTGAACATGAATGATACACATAACCATTATTCCGTAAGCAATTCAAACCAGCCGTTTTGAAGAAAAAATTCAAATAACTGTTTCTATACATCAAATAATATGGAAATGAGACAAGATTCACTGCTTCCCAGATTTGATATTTGCCCAATAATTAACCATTCTTCATATTCGTCAAGGTGTGTAGAATACCAGAGAAGATGAGGTAGCAATCAAATGAATGACAAAGTGTGTAGAATACCAGAGTCGATAAAGTAGCAAATGTAGGACTGTTATTTTACCTCATTCGGATATCTCGCTCATCTTACAAAGCATATTTCGCGTTTGCCTGGTACAAATTGTGACAGAATTGAGTTGTCGAGATTCACTGCTTTCTGGATTCAAGAGTTGACCAACAATGAGGTATCTTTTATATGCGTCAAGGTGTGTAGAATACCAGAGTCAATGAAGTGGCAAGAGTAGAACTACTTTAACGACTTTTATAACTTGTTCAGATATCAAGGTGTGTAGAATACCAGAGTCGATGAAGTAGCAAGGGTAAAACTACTTCAAGGACTTTCACACCTTATTCACATATCTCGCTCATCTTACAACGCATATTTCGCGTTTGACTAGTGGATATGAACAAACCAAAGTTCTAGTTCTGGGCACCCCCAGTCACATAGGGCAAAAAGTTCCCATCGAGGGATTTATTGCGAAAATATTGTGATAGTATGGATCAGGAATAGTTCAGAAAGTACTCCCTCTCACAGTGTGAAAAGCAACAGCTCACAGCTCACAGCAATAAGTTCTTCCGCAGAGCCACTTTGAATGTATATGCATGCTGTCCTCATTAGATGAGCGTAGCGAAGTCTCCAGCCCACTCTTATAGGGGTTTGTCTGTGTGTGTGTGTTTTTTTAGCGTGTTCACCACACTGTGGAAACACACTTATACGTTTGATTCAAAAGGGACTGAAAAAACCTATTCGTCGCGTAGAATCGCTGAATTTCTACGTATATCGAAAATTATCGAGCTTGGATTATGCATTTTTTTACACTCTTCGACTACGTAGCAATGAAACTTGTCCACATAGCCTGTATATTTTCAAATCAACGAAATAAAGAAAAAAACTCTATAGGCCTTGGAATGGCGTGGACTTTTATACCATTTTTTGCGCGTTAATAGAATCGCTGGTTTTCCACGTAAATTAGAAATTTAAGCGCTTCCAAGTTGTAATTGGTTATAATCTACCGCGTTACGATAATAACTTTTGTCCACGTAGCCTAAATATTTTATAATTAAATAAAAACCGAAAAAAAATTGATTATACCCCATTTTTGGTCAAGGAGGTTAAAATACTAACCTCTTTGGTTTTGGCCCTCTGATAACCATGGTAACATTATAAACAACGGATGTGTTTATATTATCTTCTGGGCCCAAATTCACAAAAAGTCATAACTTTGATTCGGCTCAAAGTTACGACCTTCTTTCGAGATAATACTATATTTTGTCTTAATCCAAACTTATAAAGACATATTTTATCGTCCCTCCAATCCCTAGCAAGTGTCTGAGATCCACATAGTTCATTAGATCTGGAGATAAGTACCGAAGAAATTGTCTCAACTTTGAGACTACGCCTAGGCCTAGTCCAGACTGGTAGGTCTACGCCCTAGTAAGTGATCACCTCTTGACTTTGAATATCAATCTACAATGATTTCATGGCTGAATTTGAGAAAACATGTGAATTCTAGCCACCAAAACACGGCAAGGTTATTTCTAAATACCGCGCAATTTGATTTACGTATTTTATCATTCCGGTTCTACATCTAACCTCACTTTGACTTGTTCTCGACTAGGCCTAGCGAATGTCACTGTTCGCCAGTCACCTTGTCTGTTTAGCCCTTTGGTCTAGCCTAACCTGTCAAACAGTTGTGTTGTGTCGTTGACATTACCACTAATAACTACCACTAACTAGGCTACTAGGCCTACTATACCTAGCTGAAATATAATTTATGATAACTAATATAACCACTTGAACATTAACACTAGGCCTAATTATATATACATAATTATATTAGGCATATATAACTAGGCCTAGGCCCCTAGGCTATATCCTACTAATTATATTACAATGTTCAACGCTGGGCGTTTCCTAATTCTGGATGAGGCTAGGCCATTGAGTTTCAGGAGAGGCCTATCATTGTTAGCTGGTAGAGTATTCAAAGATAGGCTGGATCAATTAAATGTGTCGGATGACAATCTGATCAAACGGTACAGGTTCCCCAAGACATACCGTCTTGGAACTGTGCAACATTTTGGAAGGCGATTTGACCAGACCGACAGCAAGGTCCCATGCCTTGCCTATTGCAACGCAAGTCCTTACTGCGTTGCGATTCTACGCATCTGGAACGTTCCAGTTCGTCATGGGCAATGTAACAGGCATTAGACAAGCCAGTTGCTCGCGAGTTTTGTGTGTCATTAGCAATGCATTGGTTGAACTCTCCCCCCAGTTCATATCCTTCCCTCTTGAAAATGAGGCATACGTGGCCAGAGTTAAAGCAGGTACGTTGCCGAGGTCATTAGTTGCTAGTACACAAAACTGTCATACACAGACTAGGATCTGATATCAGAGTCAAGTTGAGCTAACCTAAACCGAAAATCTTGAACACCGCAAGAACGATATCTTCATGCATGATGGCTAGTCTATTATTTTGGGGAGAAGGGGGTAGGCCCGGTCTCACACTATTCAAATGCAATATCGTAGCCTTCCTATTCAGTCATCATCTGGAATAATGCTTACGGTGTACTGGATTTTCAGTGTAGGCCTACGTTTTTCTCGATGCACCATATTTTCGGTGTATCAGTTATGCAACCCAAGGGCGGTAGTACCGTACATGTACAGGCCTATGGTGGACCATCCTGACAGAGTTTTTTTTGGTTATCCTCTGTCATAAGGTCAATACTGGGATGGTTCTTTAACAACAGGCTACGACCGACTCCTTCCCACTTTCCCAAAAACACTGAATAACCTTTCATCTCATCATCTCATGTCATTCACAGACGCCAATAGATCTCAGTCATCAGTAAATAAGTGCGTCGTTAAACCAATATAAATTGAATAGAATACAGGCACATGTACAGATTTATACTGAGACGCGTGGCCGAGTGTTGACACACTGAACCGTCATTCGGGAGACCGGGGTTCGATTCCCGCTATGGTCGACCATCCTGACAGGGGTTTTTCGTGGTTTTCCTCTGTCGTCCAGGTCAGTAGGCCACTGGGATGGTTCCTTAACAACAGGCCACGACCGACTCCTTCCCACCATCCAAAACACCTAATAAAATGACCTTTCATCTCATCATCCCATCATCTCATTCATCATCCACTGACGCCAATAGATTGTAGCCATCAGTATAGTGCGTCGTTAAAACCCAATATAAAATAATATGTACAGATTTATAATGTATTTTGTGATTTGTATGTCTTAGGCCTATATAGGTAAAACACTTCATATTGCAGAATATCACAACCTTTCGGAGTTCCCCAACATAATAGGGGCCGTTGATGGATCATTAAACAACGTGAAAGCTCTGTCTGCAGATGAACCTCCTTTCGTCGATAGATACCAGAACCACAGTATTAATTGCCAGTTCGTGTGTAGGCTACTGCCGACCAGCGAATAGTCAATTTGGTTGCCCGTTGGCCAGAGAGTACACACAACCAATTTATTTAGGCTACTTTCACAATCAGTTTAGTCACATGATAAGACAAATATATTTTCGTGTGTAGATCGCTCTTCTTACAACAAACACATAGTTCATTATGTTGATTATTCCTAGTTATTAGTGACAATGAGTTGCAAGTGAGTCATGACAAAATTAATTGATACATTCAACCATACTGATTGATTGATTATTGCTTGTTGAATGCCCCACCAACAGATTAAACTTGTCGATTTTTTAATTCCATTGAACTAAGACTCCATTTCACTTGACGAACAAAATCGGGCTTCGTTTTTATGTTCTCTTTTGTACGTGGGAACGTGGCATACAGATAAGAGAGTGTGCAACCAATCAAAACTTTTTCCAAACGTTGGTGTCATAACAGAATTAAAGTCTTTGTGTCAAAAAGTTGATTGTTTTTTCAATCATTAAAATGGGGTGGAAAGATCGCCCTTGTGGTGCCCCGTCTAAACGATGCTACTGTCATCCATAACCTTGAGAACAATACTTCTGTATCTAGTTTCGATGATAACATAACAGGTTGGGATTATTTTTTCAGCAAAATCGGATTGACAGTTTTCTCGGGAGGAATTGGGAAAATTGATAAAATCCCTATGAGAATAACAAGTATAAGAAAGAATGTTATCATTTTTCACTTCATTGATTGAAATTAGAATTCCTATAATAGAAATTGATATTATTGTAATTGATTTTGTTATTGATTATAATTGATATTATTCTATTACACATTTCTACCAACTTCTACTGTTTGGAGAAATTCGAATCGGTCGTTTATAAGAAAATGGAGCATTCTATAGGCCTAGGAAAGTTATAGAATATTGAGTTCAAATTTTGTGAATACAAATTGATTGTAGTGAAATATTACAACTTAATAACATATAATACATACTTTATAATACCATAATATAATACATAACTTAATACATATAACTTTTCATCAAAACAAACAATGTTTGTCACATGGACACACTTTGACATTAGCAACATATGAGAAAAAAACAATGCTATACTAATGATAAAATTTTTGTGAAGTGAAATTATGGTATTCATATGGATGATTACAGTAATTAAACAGATAGTTACGTAGTAGATATTTCACACACTATGAAGAAATCATCTATAACAAAATGAGAATATAAGCCTATTCAACAAATCAAGTATCGTAGCTCAAATATCTCAAGAAAATCAAAAATCAAAGAAATCAACTGAAAAGCTCTTTTAACGTAAAAGCTTGTCGAACTTCTTGTCGATTTCAATTTTTTGTGAGCTATTTTCAATTATTCTGCTTCATTTTACGCCATGTGATTTTGTTGAATATGGGGATTTTTATGGTAGCAGTAGATTCTATCATATTTTTTTATCATCCATTCAACATAATCCGTGGATTTTTCAATCCGAATAATTTTTGTGATTCCGATGACTTCGTTTTGTTCTGATGATTTTTCAAAATCTGCTTGATTTCTCCATTTTCAGCGTGTTCACCACACTGTGGAAACACACTTATATGTTTGATTCAAAAGGGACCGAAAAAACCTATTTGTCGCGTAGAATCGCTGAATTGCTACGTAAATTGAAAATTATTGAGCTTGGATTATGCAAATTTTCACAATTTTCGACTACGTGGTATTTAAACTTGTCCACATAGCCTGTATATTTTCTATATAACGAATTAAAGAAAAACTGCTTTGGCCACGCCCACTTTTTGTCGTGGCGTAGGTTATTTCTTGCGCGTTGATAGAATCGCTGGTTTTCCACGTAAATTAAAAATTATTATAACTTATCACAACTTATCGGTAGGTAATGTGATGGTAATGAGGTATGGGCATACAGTAATGGAGTTTTAATCTACGGAGTGTAGGCCTATATTCGTACGGTCAACTGTATGAATAAGTGAAAATAAATAATACGGTCAGTGATATCATGACCGCGATGTTTCGGTCCATGACTATAAATGGCCAAAATAACGCTCTCTCAACGTGACTTCTGTAGCTCATGGGTTAGCACAGCTGACTCCCATGCCAGGGAACTGTGATCGAATACCGCCTGTGACTGATTTTTTCATTTTTTTGAATTGGTTGCTCTAGAGTTTATATATGAAGGAAAAAGGTCAATTGGCTTCTTCACGCAAAGCTCCGGACAGAGTGCGCTAGCAGCGGACTGCCCTAGTTTTGTAACTGTCTGCCTATGAGCCATGTTATCGAGTGATTTATGTATGGTTGACTACGTCTGTGAAGTTGTCACACGTATACGGTCACATGTCAGAATATGGAAATATTATTTCACCATTGGTTAGTGCCCCTTAATGCCGTAAAATTTTCTCTTAGTGCAGCTTTAGTTTCGCCGTAATGACGAATTCAATTTTCAGAACCAGCCCCTCACATATCTCCGAAATTCCAATGGTAAACGTTAGTGCCGTAAACATTTTCGTTGGTGCCGCTTTGGTTTCGCCGTTATGGCGCGTCGTCCATGTGAGGGGCCAACTTCACGCCAGCCCCTCACATATCTCCGATCTTGGAAATTTCAACGGCATTCATTAGTGCTCGTTAGTGCCGTATATTTTTTCGTTACTGCCGCTTTAGTTTCACCGTCATGACGAATTCAATTTTCACCAGCGCCTCACATATCTCCGATCTTGACAATTCTGACAGTATACGTTAGTGCCGTGAGAGAATCGTTAGTACCGCTTCGGTTTCGCCGCTACGACGCGTTGTCAATGTGAGGAGCCAACTTCACGCCAGCCACTCACATTTATCTCCGATCTTGAAAATTCCAACGGCATTCGTTAGAACATTTTCGTTAGTGCCGCTTTGGTTTCGCCAGCCCCTCACATATCTCTGATCATGAAAATTCCAACGGCATTCGTTAGAAGAATTTCGTTACAGCCGCTTTGGTTTCGCCAAATAACGCGTTGTCCATGTGAGGGGCCAAATCTTCACGCCAGCCCCCAACATGGACAACTCGTTATAACGTCGAAACCAGAGCGGCACTAACGAAAAATGTTCACGGCACTAACGAGCACTAACACAACACCAACGAATGCCGTTGGAATTTTCAAGATCGGAGATATGTGAGGGGCTGGCGTGAAGTTGGCTCCTCACATTGACAACGCGTCGAAGCAGCGAAACCGAAGAGGTATTAACAATTTTTTCCACGGCACTAACGGGCACTAACGCACCACTAACAAATGCCGTTGGAATTTTCAAGGTCGGAGATATGTGAGGGGCTGGCGTGAAGTTGGCCCCTCACATTGACAACGCGTCGTAAGGGTGAAACCGAAGCGGTACTAAAGATTTTTTCACGGCACTAACGGGCACTAACGTAGCATCAACGTATACTGTTGAAATTTTCAAGATCAGAGATATGTGAGTGGCTGGTTCTGAAAATTGAATTCGTCGTGACGGCGAAACTAAAGCGGCACTAACGGTAAATTTTACAACACTAACGTAGCACTATTGAATGCCGTTGAAATTTCCAAGATCGGAGATATGTAAACCGAGATGTAAATTTGTACACAACACAATAGGAAACAATACTGTAACAGCTGAAAAGTCGACCGTGCAGGGCTATGGCGCTCTAGCGCCACGAGTGAGAACATTGTGCAGTGAAGAACGCCATTATGTGGACAAAGTCAGGTTGCGGACAGTAAGTGAGGTTATTGGGTTGGGTTTAATCCTCGCGAATACCGCCGGCAGGCGGAACGGAGCTTACATATCATGTTCGTTTATTGGTAACTGGTGTCTGGGGCACTCTAGCAATGAAAATGACAACTAGACTATCCTCCCGAACGAATCCTACGTCACTAACACAAACAACCAATGACAACGCTGACCGTACAATCTATTTACGTGTATTGATATGGCTGACTGTACGATTATCCACAGCCTTTAATCTATTCCTCTATGGTACTCATTATCATTACTCTATGGTGAGAGGTAGGCCTGAAGGATAGGGTAATGTTTTATAGGCTTTCAAGATTTTGTACTTTTCAATGGCGGTCATGATTAGGTAGCTAAGGTTTGTGTCGAACGCTCAAACCATCATCTAGGTCTAAGGCCTATCACAACCTAACATGACCCCAACATCTGAATCGGTCGATAAATTGGCCCGGTATTTACCATTATGCCATGACTCTAAGACAAGCAGCAGTGAAACTACTTTTATAATTTTCATAACAAACCTCCAAAAACCAACCTAGCCTTTCTAGCCCATGATTGGTTCGAGACAATAGAATAGGGCTAGCTTAGCTTTGAGTGTGTAGGCCTAGTGTTAGGTCAAGTTATAACACATCAAATCCAATGTCTGTGGCCTATTTGACAATACTGATATAAATTGTGTTACTTTTACGGTAGGCCTATTCGATAATGATGAGGCCCTCTTTGGAGGTCCCTTAAATTTGTTCAAATCCTGTACAAAGTTCCGCGCAAGGTTTATTGGCAATCTGAACCTTGCACAAAATCTTGCACCGCTCAACGGTGCATCCCGATGCACCAAATCATCCCTATGTATTTTGTTTAGCCACTCTTTCATGTACACGCCTAACATTCCTCCGCAATTGCACCCATGACATAATACCAGAGCCATGAGAGACAGTGGGTCTAAACGATAAGCGTGAATGTTTGGTTAGGTTTTCACAGTTGACGCAAAGAATACATGTAGGCCTAGCCCTATATCTGTCGTTCAAGTGTGTTCCGATGAAATGATTTAAATAAATTTGAAGAGCAGTTCAATCAAATATATTTCTAAACACTGCCCGACCAAAATCTAGCGCCCGAACTATACGAAGTGAGCATCGTAAAACAAATATGTAAGGACAGCCAACGATGAGAACAAAAAAGAAGCTAGATGTTTATTTACCCCGTGAAAACTACCCCTTGATGAAAATAAAACCTGGGAATGTTCCCCGATGCCTTGACTGTCTGAATCCACCCCTAACTCCCGTTTTCCGGGAAAAAGACATTCTATGAAAAATGGTCATTTTAAGCTTTAGGCGCTGGAATTTGTGAGTGAATTTTAGGGGGTTGTTTACATTTCTGCACGGTATTCAATGGGATTTTACTGTTCCCCGATGCCTTGACTGTCTGAATCCACCCCTAACTCATATCTGTTCCCGCCCCGTTTTCCGGGAAAAAGACTTTCTATGAAAAATGGTCATTTTGAGCTCTGGGCGCTAGGAATTTAGAAAGTTAAATTTAGGGGTTGTCTACATTTCTGCACGAAATTCAATGAGAATTTACTGTTCCCCGATGCCTTGACCGTCTGCATCCACCCATAACTCATATCTGTTACAGCCCCGTTTTCCGGGAAAAAGACATTCTATGAAAAGTGGTCATTTTGGGCTTTGGGCGCTGGAATTTGAAAAGTGAATTTTAGGGGGTTGTTTACACTTCTGCACGGTGTTCAATGAGATTTTACTGTTCCCCGATGTCTCGACTGTCTGAATCCATCGCTCACCCATATCTGTTCGAGCCCCGTTTTCCGGGAAAAATACATTCTATGAAAAATGATCATTTTGAGCTCTGAGCGCTGAAATTTAGAAAGTTGAATTTAGGGGTTGTCTACATTTCTGCACGGTATTCAATGGGATTTTACTGTTCCCCGATGCCTTGACCGTCTGAATCCTCCCCTAACTCATATCTATTCCAGCCCTGTTTTCCGGGAAAAAGACATTCTATGAAAAATGGTCATTATGGGCTTTGGGCGCTGGAATTTGAAAAGTGAATTTTAGGGGGTTGTTTATATTTCTGCACGGTATCCAATGACATTTTACTGTTCCCCGAAGCCTTGTCTGTCTGAATCCACCCCCAACTCCTATCTGTTCCGTCCCCGTTTTTCGGGAAAGAGACATTCTATGAAAAATGGTCATTTTTGGCTTTGGGCACTGAAATTTGAAAAGTGAATTTTAGGGGGTTGTTTACATTTCTGCACGATATTCAATGAAATTTTACTGTTCCCCGAAGCCTTTACTATCTGAATCCACCCCTAACTCATATCTGTTCTAGCCCAGTTTTCCAGGAAAAATACATTCTATGAAAATTGGTCATATTTGGCTTTGGGCGCTGGAATTTGAAAGTGAATTTCAGGGGGTTGTTTACATTTCTGCACGGTATTCAATGGAATTTAACTGTTTCTCGATGCCTCGACTGTCTGAATCCACCCCTAACTCTATCTGTTCCAGCCCCGTTTTCCGGGAAAAAGACATTCTATGGAGAAAGGTCATTTTGAGCTCTGGGCGCCGGAATTTAGAAAGTTGAATTTAGGGGCCTGTTTACATTTCTGCACGGTATTTAATGAGATTTAACGGTTCCTTGATGCCTTGACTGTCTGAATCCACCCCTAACTCATATCTGTTCTAGCCCCGTTTTCCGGGAAAATGATATTCTACGGAAAATGGTCATTTTGCGCTTTGGGCGCTGTAATTTAGAAAGTTTATTTTAGGGGTTGTCTTCATTTCTGCACGGTATTCAATGAGATTCTACTGTTCTCCGATGCCTTGACTGTCTGAATTCACCCCTAACTCATATCTGTTCCATGTTAGTTTTCCGGGAAAAAGACATTCTACGAAAAATGGTCATTTTGGGCTTTGGGCGCTGGAATTTGGAAAGTGAATTTTAGGGGGTCGTTCACATTTCTGCTCGGTATCCAATGAGTATTCAAAAAAAAACTCAAAGTTCACTTTCCAAATTTCAGCGCCCAAAGCCCAAAATGACCATTTTTCGTTAATGTCTTTTTCCCGGAAAACTAACATGGAATGGATATGAGTTAGGGGTGGATTCAGACAGTCGAGGCATCGAGGAACAGTGAAATCTCATTGGATACCGTGCAGAGATGTGAACAACCCCCAAAAATTAACTTTTCAAATTCCAGCGCCCAAAGCCCAAAATGACCATTTTTCATAGAATGTCTTTTTTCCGGAAAACAGGGCCAGAACAGATATAAGTTAGGGGAGGATTCAGACAGTCTAGGCTTCGGGGAACAGTAAAATCGCATTGAATACCGTGCAGAAATGTAGACAATCCCTAAATTCAACTCTCTAAATTCCAGCGCCCAGAGCTCAAAATGACCATTTTTCATAGAATGTCTTTTTCCCGGAAAACTAACATGGAACAGATATGAGTTAGGGGTAGATTCAGACGGTCAAGGCATCGGGGAACAGTACAATCTCATTGAATACAGTGCAGAAATGTGAACAGACCCCTAAAATTCACTTTTCAAATTCCAGCGCCCAAAGCCAAATATGACCAATTTTCATAGAATGTCTTTTTTCCGGAAAACGAGGCTGGAACAGATATGATTTAGGGGTGGATTCAGACAGTCAAGGCATCGGGGAACAATAAAATCGCATTGAATACCGTGCAGAAATGTGAACGACCCCCTAAAATTCAGTTTCCAAATTCCAAAGCCCAAAGCCCAAAATGACCATTTTTCGTAGAATGTCTTTGAGATATGAGTTAGGGGTGGATTTAGATAGTCAAGGCTTCGGGAAACAGTAAAATCTCATTGAATACCGTGCAGAAATGTAAACAACCCCCTAAAATCTACTTTTCAAATTCCAGCGCCCAGACCTTAAAATGACCATTTTTCATAGAATGTCTTTTTCCCGGGAAACGGGACTGGAACAGATATAAGTTAGGGGTGAATTAAGACAGTCAAGGCATCAAGGAACAGTTAAATCTCATTGAATACCGTGCAGAAATGTAAAGAACCCCCTAAAATTCACTTTTCAAATTCCAGCGCCCAGAGCTCAAAATGACCATTTTTCATAGAATGTCTTTTTCCCGGAAAACTAACATGGAACAGATATGAGTTGGGGGTGAATTCAGACAGTCAAGGCTTCGGGGAACAGTAAAATCTCATTGAATACCGTGCAGAAGGGTAAACAACCCCCTAAATTTAACTTTCTAAATTCCAGCGCCCAGAGCTCAAAATGACCATTTTTCATAGAATGTCTTTTTCTCGGAAAACGGGACTGGAACAGATATGAGTTAGGGGTGGATTCAGACAATCAAGGCTTCGGGGAACAGAAAAATCCCATTGAATACCGTGCAGAAATGTAAACAACCCCCTAAAATTCACTTTTCAAATTCCAGCGCCCAAAGCCTAAAATAATCATTATTCATAGAATGTCTTTTTCCCGGAAAACGGGGCTGGAACAGATATGAGTTAGGGGTGGATTCAGACAGTCAAGGCTTCGGGGAACAAAAAAATCTCATTGAATACCGTGCAGAAATGTAAACAACCCCCTAAAATTCACTTTTCAAATTCCAGCGCCCAAAGCCCGAAATGACCATTTTTCATAGAATTTTTTTTTCCCGGAAAACGGGACTGGAACGGATATGAGTTAGGGGTGGATTCAGACAGTCAAGGCTTTGGGGAACAGTAAAATCTCATTGAATACCGTGCAGAAATGTAAACAACCCCCTAAAATTCACTTTTCAAATTCCAGCGCCCAGAGCCCAAAATGACCATTTCTCATAGAATGTCTTTTTCCCGGAAAACTAACATGGAACAGATATGAGTTAGGGGTGGATTCAGACAGTCAAGGCTTTGGAGAACAGTAAAATGTCGTTGAATACCGTGCAGAAATGTAAACAACCCCCTAAAATTCACTTTTCAAATTCCAGCGCCCAAAGCCCGAAATGACCATTTTTCATAGAATGTCTTTTTCCCGGAAAACTAACATGGAACAGATATGAGTTAGGGGTGGATTCAGACATTCAAGGCTTCGGGAAACAGTCAAATGTCATTGAATACCGTGCAGAAATGTAAACAACCCCCTAAAATTCACTTTCCAAATTCCAGCGCCCATAGCTCAAAATGACCATTTTTCATAGAATGTCTTTTTCCCGGAGAACTAACATGGAACAGATATGAGTTAGGGGTGGATTCAGACAGTCAAGGCTTCGGGGAACAGTAAAATCTCATTGAATACCGTGCAGAAATGTAAACAACCCCCTGAAATTCACTTTTAAAATTCCAGCGCCCAGAGCCTAAAATGACTATTTTTCATAGAGTCTTTTTCCCGGAAAACGGGACTGGAACAGATATGAGTTAGGCGTGGATTCAGACAGTCAAGGCTTCGGGGAACAGTAAAATCTTATTAAATACCGTGCAGAAATGTAAACAAACCCCTAAAATTCACTTTTCAAATTCCAGCGCCCAAAGCCCAAAATGACCATTTCTTATAGAATGTCTTTTTCTCGGAAAACTAACATGGAACAGATATAAGTTAGGGGTGGGTTCAGACAGTCAAGGCTTCGGGAAACAGTAAAATCTCATTGAATACCGTGCAGAAATGTAAACAACCCCTTAAAATTCACTTTTCAAATTCCAGCGCCTAGAGCTTAAAATGACCATTTTTCATAGAATGTCTTTTTCCCGGAAAACGGGGCTGGAACAGATATGAGTTAGGGGTGAATTCAGACAGTCAAGGCTTCGGGGAACAGTAAAATCTCATTGAATACCGTGCAGAAATGTAAACAACCCCCTAAAATTCACTTTTCAAATTCCAGCGCCCAAAGCGCAAAATGACCATTTTTCATAGAATGTCTTTCTCCCGGAAAACTAACATGGAACAGATATGAGTTAGGGGTGGATTCAGACAGTCAAGGCTTCGGGGAACATTAAAATCCTATCGAATACCGTGCAGAAATGTAAACAACCCCCTAAAATTAACTTCTCCAATTCCAGCGCCCAGAGCCCAAAATGACCATTGTCCATAGAAGGGTTGTTCCCCGGAAAACGGGGCTGGAACAGATATGAGTTTTCCCGGAATTCAAACAGGATTCAGACAGTCGATGCATCGGAATTCAGGAGGTGTTCAGGAACACACTCATACCTATAATAAAATGTCGAGAGCTTCAAAGATATAATGAATTCCTCATTTGAGTGAATAGAATTTTAAATCACCACGTTATAGTTAAGGGTACTTTTCTGGAGAACAGAGATGGAACATTTAAGAGGTTACCATCATTAAATCCATGTCTGTTCATTTGGTTCATACATATGGTTTATATACTCTTTTTTCAACATCAGAAACAGATTAAAATCGGGTTTAATTCTGTTGAAGGGTTATCCTGTAACATCATTAATGGATCAGGCCTTTGCGATAATAGGGATAATAGATGTAAAAGGGTCAACTCATTGTGTTGATGTCATCAATTGAATAGCGTATTTTGCTGAAATTGGTATCAGTTCAGCATTTTTCGAAGCTAGCTTCATACTCCTAACATGACCTTGAGTTTGGGCGCTGCCTATGATTCTGGGCGCTACTTTCTGGGCGCTGTTTTGGCGCACATATGGTAGTAGTAGTGGTAGTGTTTATTCCTTTAACCCTCTTTCGAGGAAATCACAACCTACAAGGGTATGGGCCCAAGTCTGGGCCTAGGCCTATAACCTCTAAACATTAAATCAACTGTGAAAAATCATCAAATTCAATCTCTCGACTTATGCTTGCCTGATTGCAATTGTCAAAAAATACGACTAAACAGAACGTAAATTCATTTCTTACCTCAAAATTGAAAAATACAATCCCAATGTCGAAAGTGTCATCTGTCATCACACGGTTTTGAAGACCTCTCAAAGACAAAGCTGAACGAAGGTAGCTCATAACTCGAGCGTTCGATGAGTTCGATTATGGCAAAAAGCAGTCAAAATTCAATACCAATTTCTAAATGTTATTGGTTTTGTAAGGTTGTCGGAAATCGGTCACTTGTAAAACGACCACAAAAGTGGCCGATAGAGTTATCCAGCAGAAAGGTGTCTGGAGGATTTGTCGGCATATTGTGCATCGGCCCTAACACGCTTATATGAATGGACTTTAGGCCATTTGTTCATGCTTTGAAAATAATATGCATGTTGACTATCAACACCATTTGTTTCACACTATACATACATACAAACTATACATACAAATACACTATACATACAAATATTGCTTTCGCATTTTTTTTTAGGTTTCTGTACACAATGCAAGGTTGTAATACAAGGTTTTACTTCTCTAGAAGTAATATATATATATATATATATATATATATATATATATATATATATATATATATATATATATATATATATTGAAAGCTTTCTGCCAACAGAAGCATTTTAACCGTCCTCCTTGGTCCTTGGTCTAGACTCTAGAGGTAGCGCATCTGCTTCTGGTTCCAAGGCCGCATGTTCAAATCCTGAGTAAAGTGTGTTTTATTTTTAAATGTTCTTTCATCTATCATCAGCTCACTGTTTTTCATCTCCCGCTCATTTGTACCCTTCATAACCTAGCTCATAGTGGGGTCGTTAAGTATAACATAGAAAAATAAGCATTTAATAAAAGTATTAGATTATTACGCCTATAAGTAAAATATCAAAGGTGGGCCTACTCTACTCTGTTGATGAGAAAAGTTAATTCAGGATTCTATGTCAATAGAAGAAATCTTGTAACGATTTTTTGTAAATAGAAGCAATGTATTTAAGATTTCTGTCAAAAGAAACAATCAATTTAGGAATTTATTTTTACAGAAGAATCCATTTAAGGTTTTCTGTCAATAGGAACAATCAATTTAAGGTTCAATTTTCTATACGAGGGCGTCCAAGGGTGAGCTCGCTCACCCTTGTTAAGTACTCCACAGGTTGCAGGGGTTGACATATCAACATGAAACTTTTTTCGTATGCGCAAACTCATCCAACTTGGAACTGTGAAGTTTTTGGAAGAAATCGGTCGGACCAATTTTGAGAAAAATCATCTCAAAGTTTCTAAAAACCCCATAAGATTCGGTTGGGCGGAAAATGTTCGAAAATGAAATCTATCCATACGAGATGACATTTTCTCTGAATGTGAACACATAGATTTTACACATCATCACAATTTTGTATCCAATTCTAATCAGTCGTTTTGAAGAAAAAAATTAGAACAACTGTTTTTTTCATCAAATATATCATAAGAATTATGACAGAATTAGGTTGCCGAGATTCACTGCCTTCTAGATTTAATATTTGCTCAACAATGAAGTATTTGTATATGCATCAAGGTGTGTAGAATACCAGAGTCAATGAAGTGACAAGGAGATAACTACTTTAACGACTTTTATAGCTTATTCAGATATCAAGGTGTGTACAATACCAGAGTCGATAAAGTAGCAAGGGTAGAACTACTTCAACGACTTTCAACCTTATTCGGATATCTCGCTCATCTTACAACGCATATTTCGCGTTTGACCAGTGGAGTATCAAAAATAGTCACAACACATCCATCTCGCATTACATACTCGATTTGATCACTCCTCGAGATATTCCATCATGTCTAATATCGATGTGTTCTTGAAAAAACTGTCTTTGGGCTGAAAGTGAAAATATAAAGTTCAACCGTATATACCAGCATTCAAGACCAGGGAAATTCACGCCATTATCTGTCGTGAATCAAGGTGGCATAAACTATTCATTTGTATCAAAATAGTAATAGGCATACTGATGAAATTGAGCTTATATGATAGAGAAAAGTAAACTTGATCAACGTGTAAATTGTCATCTTCATGCTAACTATCTACTGATTTTTGTTGTATGTAACGGTTCAACGTATTTTCCGACTGAAACTAAATTCCAAAACTTGATTCGGAACAGTCACCTTTCTTTCATTCGATTTTTTTTCTGATATAACATCAAAACGTTGAGACATCGACGGATAACAGAAAATCTAGTATTTTTTTGTGGGTGGGTTTCCCTCAAGAAGCTATAGATAAAGCCTTGAAAGTTATTACAGAGTGCACAGTCAGGGTCCTGTATCCTGCTTCAGCTCACTCAGCCAAACGGGCTACCTGCCGTGTTTGACACTACACTGAACGCACGAACACCAAATAAATATGTTTAAAAAGAAACACAATAACCATAAATCATAATACTAATCATCAATTCTCTCTTCCCTCTGTTTCAGACGCACCTCGTCGTCACGTGAGTTGCGCTGGCCAATAGGACAAAGTCAAACGCATCACGTGGTCTGCAACAGCCAATAGAAGAAGAGTATTTGCATCACGTGGTCTTCAACAACCGATAGGAGAAGAGTATTCGTATCGCGAGATCGAGACGCACGACATGGAAGAACTATCATCTCACGCGTTAGTGGATATCATGAACGTTGTCATGACAACGCAAGGGACAATGTTTACATTGTGATGAAAAGCAACTGAAAGATAATATTGTCTTCATTTTACAACAATGAATGACGTATGATGATGATCGTACGCGGACAAACGCGTGATTGATAACAAACTGATCGAAGAGAGAAGGCCATCTACCAACACAACAAAAACAAATATCGGTCATGATTGTGGTTATTCTGATGGTCAATCATTCTGAAGGAGAAGAATCACTGTGGAAAACTGAACCAAATCTTTTGAAATTTGTGCTCCTATCAAATCTGCAGTGAGTTATGTTACAATAACTGAAATTATTGAAATCATTCAGTTGGA
Source organism: Brachyptera risi (assembly GCA_964007535.1). Lineage (NCBI taxonomy): Eukaryota > Metazoa > Arthropoda > Insecta > Plecoptera > Taeniopterygidae > Brachyptera > Brachyptera risi. The sequence goes on along the minus strand of OZ023329.1, from coordinate 17,063,609 downwards.
AGGGCAGCCGGACCATCAGACTATGTCACCGCATGCGGACTTTGTGGTTGTTATTGTTGTTGTGCAAAGCCTGAACTGACATAGATAAGTCAATATGATAAAATTTATCTTTCACAATTAACCAAAACTAACTTACTTAACCAAACATACGTCATGAATCAATTTACTCGAGACTAGAGTCAATCAGAAACCTACTTCCGGACCAAGACGCGTGGCCGAGTGGTAAATAACTGAACCGTCACTCAGCAGACCGGGGTTCGATTCCCGCCATGGTCGACCATCCTGACAGGGGTTTTTCGTGGTTTCTCTCTGTCGTTCAGGTGGATACTGGGATGGTTCCTTAACAACAGGCCACGACCGACTCCTTCCCGCCATCCAAAACACCTAATAAAATAACCTTTCATCTCATCATCCCATCATCTCATTCATCATCCACCGATGCCATCCAATAGATCGTAGCAATCAGTATAGTGCGTCGTTAAAATCCAATATAAAAAATAACCTGCTTCCGGTCCGACGAACAGCCACTTTGAGTTGGGAGACAATCCTTCTCCTCTCGTTTTCTAATACTTGATAAAGAGTGATGATGAGGGATGGAGCAAGAAGTTTCGATGAAGAGAGAGAGAGAGCGATGGGACAGAGAAGAGAGAGACGATCGAGTGTCGCCTGAAGTGTCTCAGCTGCCTCGGTTTAGCACGCACATGTTGGCAGCAATGCCGTGTGATTAGTACCAACTTGACCGGAAGGTTGATCTTAATATCGTGCTATTCGTGATATTCTCAGATACGAGACGATAAACCAGAGAAATGGAGAGATTGTTATTAAATGTGCGTGTTTTTTATGACAAAGATGGAGGGATATATATTTGTATTCGTTGAGAAATGAATTTGGATCAGGGACTGAGACCGTAACCATAACCGTAACCGCAACCGTTAAAGACCCGTGTTTTTTCAGCAACCGTAACCGTAACCACAACCTTTATAATTTGTATGGTACAACCATAACCATAACCACAACCGTTACTATTTTTCGGGCTCAACCGTAACCGCAACCGATAACCTTTATGCTGAGGTGATGAGAACCACAACCACAACCAGTAACCGCCATGATATCTGTTATTCGGGTCTCAAAAAGGTCCCAAAAAGGGCTTGAAACGGTTGTTTAAAGACAGACACTGAATCTGAAGGAAAGCAAATATAACTTGTATTTTGTCAAAAGTCATTCAACTTCCAGCACTGCAGACATAAACTCTACTATGTCAAGGTTTTGAGGCCGAGCTTCATGAGAGGGAGGAGGGGTAGTTGAGTGACAGTGTAATAAAATCACTCTTCCAAGATCTGTGTCTAGTAAGTGGTTACAAAGATTAGTATTTGTGGAAATTCCAAAAGTTTGCTCGAAACAGCTCTAAAATATGTAATTGACACTAGAGAGGACGGCTTGAACCACCCGTGCGCTAGTGTTGTGGGATAGGGAAGACGGTCGTTCGGGACCTTCATCACTCGGATGCACGTTTAACGGTAAAAAAAGTGTAAACGAACTCTTTACCGAGACTTCACTTATGAATGGGGTTAAAAATGTGTCCAAATAACATGTTTGGGTAGGCCTATAACAAGTTGAAAAACAGTCCGAATGATCAGTCAAGTCTTTCAAAAGAGATTGAAAGAGATGGTTCAATGGTGTCTGGTGTGAATGGTGACAGTGAATATTTTCAAACCGCGTTGGTGTGCGATGTGTCATAGTGTAATTTTATCAACTTCATAATCATCACCGAGTCGTGCCTACCGTAATTTATTCAAATCTCATGTAGTTATTGAAAATTATAACCAAGTTACAGCTTCAAAATGGGAAAGAAATCTAGTTCGATTTGTGAGTAGACCTTACTTGCACAAAAGAATTACTGAGTGGTAGTCTACTGACTATATACTAGGAAAACGCGTTGCGTGGCCGCGTTGATGGATGAGCTAGAGCTTATCAACATATCTTTGGATTAGTTATTTATATCCACCTTGAGATCCAAACAATTACGTCACTGCCCCCGTATTTCCTGAATAATTTCTATAATAATTGAGAAGGCCTTGTTTTGATCGTTTCCAATCAATTGGTGACACCTGTTGCTTAAATTTAATTGATATCTTAATAGCTTTGAGTGATTAAAAAAATCATATATTTTTTTCATATCAAAACGACTGATCCGATTTGAGTGAAAGTTCGGAAAATGTGCATCATTATCATATTGAAATTCCCTGAGAATTTGGATTATTTCGAATGAAATATTTTCCACACATTTTTTCATCAGAGTTAATCTTATGGGATTTTTGAAAACATTGAAATAAGTTTTCTCAGAAGTGATCCAACCGATTGTGCCTCAAAACTATACAGTATCTAATTAAATGAGGAAACTTGTATATGTCAAGTTTCAACTGAATTTTCATCTCCGTTCGACCTGTGGAGCGCAAAAAAAAACTATTTTTCGAGTGTGGTGAAATTGAGTCTTCGTTTCACTCATCCAATTAGTCATCTTGCACAGTCCGAAAATGTGCCACTAAACGGTAAGCAGTGATTTAAAACAAATTTACTGAAATTATTATTGAAAATTATGAATTTCGAATCGGATCTCATACTTTGGTGATCACTAGGTAGTATAATTAGGCAAAATGTTGACAAAAATTGAATATGAGCTCAAACACCAGGCGCGCAACGGGGACCTTTATAAAATTTGCTTTACAACCGTAACCACAACCGGGACCTTTATCAAATTCAGTTCATAACCCTAACCGCAACCGGGACCTTTATAAAATTCAGTTCATAACCCTAACAATAACCGGGACCTTTATAAAATTCAGTTCGTAACCATAACCACAACCGGGACCTTTATAAAATTCAGTTCATAACCCTAACCATAACCGGGACCTTTATAAAATTCAGTTCGTAACCATAACCACAACCGGGACCTTTATAAAATTCAGTTCATAACCGTAACCACAACCGGGACCTTTATACATAAAGGTCTCAGTCCCTGATTTGGATTCAAACTTTGTGAGGTTAATTATGGTGTATTGTTGAATTATGGTTGATATAAAAGGAGTCGATCGTGGTCTGTTGTCGAGGTGCTATCCCAGTATCGACCTGAACGACAGAGAGGGACGATAAAAAAAAACTGTTGGGATGGTCGATCATTTGTGGGAATCGAACCACAGTCTCCTGAATGACTGTTCGGTGTATTAACTACTCGGTCACTCGTCTCCATCAGAACTGTCATCAGAATGTTGTGAATACTTTGTTGTAATAATGGAATTGGTGAAATTAGTTTCTCCCGTTTTGTCGATGTTTATGGACGGAAGGTTTCTCTAGTGGGCAACACTGGTTACCATGGTGATACAGTGATCTGAGAAACTATACAAAGTGTGATTACTATCATAATCTGTACATTATGGGTCTGTAATCAGTGAAAACTATAGGTGATTGTGATTGGTTGATGTTATACGATTGACATTGTCGTCAGTATCTTTCGACAAAGAGTGATTGGTCTATTGTTGAAACTGATAGTTGTATTTTTGATCATTTTGACATTTATTCAATGGTGCTTGATGATTCACCAACAGCTAGGTTGTTCAGAGGTTTGGTTTTTTGATTTCGTAATTTTTTTCGAAAAAAAAATCATTTCCATTTTTTTTATAGAAAGTTTCACTATACTTTGTTTGTAATCGAATCCACCTACAGATTAGTTATTTGGAGAGATTTATGAGATTTATTCAAGACTCCTAATTTTTTTGGATCATTTTTTTCTCGTCATTTTTTTCACAATTCAAGCCTCACTATGATATATTTTGTAACAGACTCCACCAACAACCAAGTTATTTGAAGGGTTATGAATGACTTATTAGAAAAAATATATCTCGTGATTCATTTTCATTCATATTGTAAGGCTGACCATTATATATTTTGTGGACGACCCCACCAGAAGCGAGGCTATTCTGGAAATCATTATTTGATTTTCGAAAGATTCAATTTTTTCCTCGTTGTATTTTTTGGACATCGGAAGGTTCACCAAATTATTCTGTAATCAATGAGTTGACAGTGTGAGGTCGGATAGATTCCTACCTTTACCGACTCAGTCAGTTCTACGGCGAACTAACAATGGAAATTACAACACTGAGTCACAAAAACGCAAATACAAAAAATTACAATGTTTTTGAGACCGCGTTTCGCAAATGATGAAAATGTGTTCATTAAAAGCTGATTGTCAATCTAGATGGGAGGAATAATTGGTAACCGGTGATTATAACGAGTTTTTCCTCCAATTATCGCTTAATTATCAACAAATTCACCATTTGTAGAACAGACCTCAAATATAACAAGAGATGTATCATTGTCTAACTTATATATTCTGCATCATTGTCTTATTTATATATTTGACTTTTTAACATGATATAATTTAGTATCACTCCATTTAAAGATGAAAAGAATTCTTGAGATGTCGCATTCCTGAGAAACATGAAAGAGACTGGTAATGTTTGTGAAGAAATTCCACCGAAAAGTCATTCTAAACATTTTTACAGTTGATAAACAATTCCAATTATAAACTATTATGAACCTCATTCAATTTGTGAACGAGATATTTTAACGGCGTTATTCATATAATTCATCAATTCGTGTATTCAATAAATGATTATCTATGATTGGTTGAAAAAACAATAGATATCACCGCGTTTCTGGTGGCATTTTCTCCACACTTCACGGCTTTTCATCCTCACAATATATAGATTCTGTTTTATTCTGTACATATTCAACTCAGGTGAATGTGAATGCGAATCATCATCATTATTATACTGCACACTGAAACCACAGTGAAATGTATGCATTTTTGAAAAAAAATGCAAAATAGTATAATCGACTTACTGCAACTTATAGAATTTGAAAATGATGTATTGTGAAAATTATTGAAATAGAAATGCATATGTGCTAAATTATATGCTGACTGCAGAGGTGTTGAAGAGAGAGATGTAGCGATAGAAACAGAGACAGAAAGAAGGGTGAGGAAAAATGAGCTTATTAAAAATATGAATTATAAAAAACCTCTAATGAAATCAGTGATTATTATATATTATAATTATGTATATATTATACCATGTACCGATCGTTCTTGTCTGTACGTCATCGTCGAGGTGAACTTTGAAACTATTGACATGATAAATAATGGGGCAAATATCGTTCAGATGTATTTTGAAGAAGTTTTACATGAGCCAATTTTCCATCGAATATTGTTTCAAAATTCAGGAAACTTGAGGAATTGCTGTTTCAGATTGTATTCGAAACGGAAGCTTTTCCATTCTTCTGTCCTTGTGCATGCGTGTCGGTACAACAATCAATCGAATAATAATATTGTTCGTGTTTGAATTATTGAACCAATCTTCCACCTACACATTCGTCACCATGTCGAATATTTTATGTTGTTGAATATCTATATTCATAGCGCCTACATATTGTTTTCGTGATCAAGAAATATTCTGATAATGATCTGTTTGAGATGAAATGAGTTGAAAATTCCTATTCTCATCACATTCACGATCAATAGAATGGAATAATTAGTAATGATTGGACTTGTGAAACTACCTTGATCATGACACCTGTTGCGCTGCAAGTGTTCAACTAAGTTATGTTCCTCAATTCTGAAAGACTCACCAAATATCTTATGAACTCATGTTATTTTCTTTTCTTCTATATTTGAGAGCTTCTGATGTTGATATTACGATGTGCGCTGAACAGAATAGACAGTATTACGAATATTTCAAGTGGAGATTCGTCATCATTTACAATCCTTGATAGATCAAATCATACATAATTGGAATATTCATTTTTCTTGATAATATATTCGAATGAATGAATGTGATTATTTTCTGAAGAGAGGAATTTTTGGATCATAATTGATAGTCGAAAATGGTACAGAAGACCACGGTCAACAAATGATCTCAGTATTTTTTTCACAATCATCGTGAAATTGATGATGAACGTTTTCGGAAAAAACTTCTTTCAAAAATTCGCGATTCCGAATTAAGAAACACATACGATTTGCACACGATTGTGTTGAATAGAATTTGAGATCGTCACCAAATTCATTTTCTCATGAATTTGGTGAGAACGATGCCAAAAATACAAATTGACAATTGATTGTAATTTTGTTGAATTCTTGGTATACGATTATCTGTATCCACTACACAGTGTATTTCCATTAGGTTCATTGCATTGGGCTCTCATATGATATATTGATCATTATCTCTCTGGAATTTGATGTGAATCGATTTTTTTTTCTCAAATATGATTATGATTATGGATGATCGAATGATTTTCTACGTTCATCCAATTTTCAATTTTCATTACAACCATTTTTGTTGGACAGTTTTTCGAATGATCTGAATGAATCAGCATCCGATAGAAAAATATATTGATGATTTGTGATACGATATCATCCAATTAACATTCATTTCAATGTTGTCCATACGCTATTACATGTTTTATCGATACCACATCAATCCTGCGAGATTGAATTATCCATGGTAGCCCCAATTAACACACACATATATTATAATATATATATATATATATATATATATATATATAAATATATATATATATATATATATATACACATATATATATATATATATATATATATATATATATATATATATATATATATATATATATATATGTATATATATATATATATATATATATATATATATATATATATATATATATATATATATATATATATATGTGTATATATATATATATATATATATATATATATATATAATATATATATATATATATATTTATATATATATATATATATATATATATATATATATATATATATATATTTATATATGGAACAAATTAATCTCATTCAATGTTTTTCACATATCAAAATGTCATCCAATGGAACGAAGAGAATGAATAGAATTCAACAACATAACTCTGCATTCCATATGATATAATTACTAGTAGATGATAATCAAAATGTTGTATATATAACTATTCGTCAAAATCATCACCCATAGGTTTGTACATTTGTACATTTCTCCAGCATCATGTGTTTGATGAAAACTCATCTAGTCACTGTAATTAGTACTGTTATTGTTATTATTATTTCAATCATCATTATTATTATACATCATAATAACGTGATCTCCTCGTTTTTGTGTGCAAAATACACATTGCTCTGTTGTACTAAAATGTTTCCGAATGTAATATAAATCTATAGTTACTTCTTCCGATGGGAAAAATTATCGACTGTGTTTGTTAAATCCACTAGAAATAATCAACGACAATATTTCTATCCTTTCCAAACTTTGTTTCCATACAGGTGAGTTTCTCCGTTATTTTATAAGAAAATCTCTTTTGGTGATCAATTATTTCCTCAGCCAAGAAATCTCTCTGCAATATCAATTATCTCCATCAATTTAGTACGATACGAACAAATATATACATTTCACATAAAGTTCAGTGATCCATGTTTTTTCTCACGTTATATTGTTATTTATCAGCAATCAGAATTGTTTGATCCCTTTTTAATGAGTTTATTTCAGAGTTCTATCGTTGAATCTATTCATAATCAGAACTCATACAATTATGAAGAGAGAAAGAGAGAGAGTGAGCGAGAGAGAGAGAGAGACAGAGAGAGTGAGAGAGAGAGAGAGAGAGAGAGAGAGAGAGAGAGAAAGAGCGAGAGAGAGAGAGAGAGAGAGAGAGAGAGAGAGAGAGAGAGAGAGAGAGAGAGCGAGAGAGAGACAGAGAGAGACAGACAGAGAGAGAGAAGAGAGAGAGAGAGAGAGAGAGATAGAAGAGAGAGAGAGAGAGAGAGAGAGAGAGAGAGAGAGAGAGAGAGAGAGAGAGAGAAAGAGTGTGAGCGAGAGAGAGACGGAGACAGAGACACAGAGAGAGAGAAATAGTGAAAGAAAGGGAGAGAGAGGAAGATGAACCTTCCATATATATTTAGCTGTACACACAAATGTCACAGACCACAGGGATGCAGAATAAAATCACAAAGCAACAACAAGAATGCAATTCAATACAGAATGACAAATTGCTTCACAATATCAAAGTCTAGGTGGGAAATATAAATATGAGTATATCCAATAAATGATCGCAAAGAGTATGATACAAGGCAGCTGCTATACATCGAACCATCTGTCTGTTTCAACACATGCATACGTTGTTGTTGTTGTTTTTGCATGCAAACTAACCTTAATGGCACAATCTAAGTTATTAAATGAGCCCAAACTATCCAATATAGGCCTATGGTTTCAACTTTCAACTGACCTGACAAACATTCAGAACTGGTACATTGTAAGCCAAAAGCAATCCAGAATCCAATCCAATCAAAATTCTATCCGACAAAGAGCCACTCCAATGATACAATATAGTATACCAAATGGTATATGAATGTGAATAGTTTATACAATGGTGCAGTATAATGAAGAACCGACGATTAGACCGTCAATAGTTTGAAAAAAAATCAAATCTCTGGTCAATTTATTGTAGGAAATATATTAAATTCTACAATTACTTGCATCAAACGGTCATGTTCACGAATAAACATGGAACATGTTTGACATTCCATCCGTGAAATTTGTGATGAAATAAAATTTGATTGTTAAACTAAAATATTCCCTCTCCGGCATCGGCTCTTTAGTATAATATCTTTGTGTTGGTAACGTTCATTCCAGTCTCGTCCCATTCATCAATGTTAATAGGACTCAGGCTTGTCGGCCAACAGTGAAACATAAAAAACCCTAACGCTAATGGGATAATAAAGGCTGTATGGAAGATTGTTAGTTTTGAAGGCGATGTATAAATAGACTGTCGGGCCGATGACCAAACTTGTAATTTAGAGCCCGGAATTATTGATGTACTCTCGTCTAACAACAAATTGCTCACTCGTCGTTTTATGAAACTGATGTGGGCAACAAACTTGCGATGTTGGTGTGACTTGCTGTGACTGAATGCTCGAGAGAAGTGTTACTGAAGAAGGTGGGTAGAAGAATGTGGACATAGATATATTATATCGATCCGAATTGATCGTTCACATCAGATGGAATCAGACGGAATCATGATAATTTCGATTTTTTTCTCGAAAAAAAATAAATCTTCGTTTACATGTATAATGGACAAAAAAATATTATGAGTCATGGGAATATGAATTTTCCAATGAGAATATCTCTTTTGATGGAAAATAATCAGAATGAACATGGAGAGGTATAAATCTTGAAGTAAATGTTGAAAGTATGGAACTCAATGTGAGTGTGGAGTTGAGAATTATGGCTTGTTTGATAATGCTGATTTGTTCAAACTGATGTAAAAATAAATCATCTGATGAATCTACATACAGAAAAGCTGAGAATCAGTAATGAGAACTGAACTCTGGAGTGAATTCAAATATATAATGCAAATTGTAACAAAAGAAGGAAAGAACATTCTTTCTTATCTGTGAATTTTCATAATTATAATTCATCATTATTATATCTCATTTGATCCACATTGAATATTCCTCTGGATAATATTGAGGCCATCAGATTCGGTTTCAATTTTATCCTCTCAGCAAGTGTTCTAAAAATATGAAAGAATGCATTTGAAAAAATTGAATGAACCAATCAGGAAATAACTCAGATATTTTTAAATAAACTGGAACTTCACCGTGAATTATCCATAAGTTGAGACAATCCAGTTGTTCTAATTTGGAGTATATGATTTTTTTTCAAACCACCCACCGCGGTTCAGTGAATTAATGCACTGCTTCAGAATTAAAAGTGACGTCGGACGTGGGTTTGAGTTCCACATGAAACATAGTAGTTCGTATAAGTCCAAAGCTCTCACTCATCATCACCTCATTGTTTCATTATCACCTGATCGTTCGTTCAACCTAAATGACCTGTAACCTGTATAATTAAAACCCCATTTGATCTAGCCAATAGTGGGGTCGTGATGCAAACAATAATCATCGTTTTATTCATCATTTTTATTTTCTAGCTCGTCGATTTATTTTGATCACAAAATAGTATCAAATGGTTGAGACGAGTGTTCAAGTGGCTAGCACACTGAACAGACATTTAGGAGACCGGGGTTCGATTCCTGCCATGATCGACCATCCTGACAGGTGCTTCTCTTGAGTCGTTCAGGTCAATATTGGAATGGTTTCTCAACAACAGGCCATAAACGACTCCTTCCCTTTATCTAAATCACCTGGAAAAAATAACCTTCCATCTCATCATCCCATCATCTCATAAATCACTCATCGATGCCTATCGTAGTAATCATCACAGTGCGCCGTTGAA
>OZ023329.1:17035772-17048272 GCA_964007535.1 Brachyptera risi | reverse complement strand
AAACCACGAAAAAACCCTGGATGGTCGACCATGGTGAGAATCGAACCCAGGTCTCCCGAGTGACGTAGAATTTGCTTTGCTCGTCCGATTATTTATCCTAACTCATATTACATACTGTACGAAATAGTCAGTGATGAACGACAACAAAAACAGAAGTTTGAACTCAATTGAATCATCTATCGAAATATATGACCATATTCGTAAGATACGTACTGTACATGAATATATTCATGTATTTGAAGTTATTATAGAAATATGATAGAATATTCGAAGGGAAAATATCGTGGTGAGAAGTGATCGATCTGTCCAATTAGTATCTATCCACTCCGAGCTAATTAGGGGACAAAATGAAGGAATGTCTGTATTTATACTTGGGAGATGCACGAGTACCAATCAACAGAGAAAAAGTAAAAGTATTGTTGCGTTATTTCACTGACGAGTATTCATATAGTAGAGGGCAAATTTCTGAAATTTATGTTCGATGGAACTTTCAACATAAACTCATGAAATTTACGGAAATTTTGGAAATTTACGAGAAAAAGACGGGATATCTATTTGTATGTTTTGGATGTATGCCGTTCCATCCTCCTTGCATCCGAACGAAATTTTAATATGCAGAATTCACATTTCACTTGTTTCATTATCAGGCCCGTCCCGTGCCCATTTATTCGCAGTATTCCCATATTTGTCTTTTCTTCTCCACCATATTTTTGTAATCTGGTCTGAATGGTTTTTCGGAAGACAAAAATGACCTACACTCTGAATATTGAAGAAATGACTCAATGCCAAACAGGTAGTTGGTGGTATCTTAGTGAAACAGGAACAAGTGATAGCGTGGCATCAGCTCAGTCCACCAAAGAAAGTTAGACATTTTATTCAAAAGTTTCAGAAATTTCGGAAATTTATGACATGCCGTGAAAAGTTTCCGAAACTTTAAAATTGAAAGTTTCGCTGCCCATCACTAATTCAAACTATAGGAAAACATGTTTCACATAAACAACCGACCACTACAAGTAATCGTGATTATCCATTATAATATCTGGACACAAAGTCATTAAGCAATCGGCGACTGTGTTTTACTGAATTCTAATTTGTTTGTAGTTTGCACGCTTCTTGTTACTGAAGTGGTCGATCTTTCTAATTATAATGAATGAATGAATGTTATGGTTTAGAAGCACGTCGAAAGCGAGGTCAGTTTGCGCCTATATTCATGTTTGTGTATTTTGCCGTAGTAGAATAGAAGAGGAATTGGATAGTTTTCCATCGGTTTGTTTACATACCACTCATTGTAGGCTGTATGCAATACAGGTTTATCAGCATTCGAATCTACGTCATCGATGGCACCGGAAGTATGTTTGTGATTGGAGTTACATTTACAACAAATAATTGGAAATGATATATAATGACATGATGACATCACATACATTTTGTTTCTCTGAACAAAATAATAATTGATTGAAAATTGATTGATAAAACAACATAACAACTGAGATCGAGTGAGTCTGGTGATGAATGAGATGAAAAAGACTTGATTTTGAAATTGTCTTTGAAATCATGGATAACTTCAATCGTTATTATTGTTTGAACATGATGTCCAAAAGTGTTTTATTCTCTGCATGACCGTGCGAGATGAATGATTGGACAATTTTATTCCAATGTAATGACACCTTTTCCATGAGATTCTACTCTGAGTTAACTTATGTTTTGTTTCGCGTCTCATTATATTCATTTTGTTATTCTCTCTAGAATGTTTTTATCTTTGATTTGATATTTTATTCAATTGACCATTGTAGATCGTCCGCCCTCGTGATGTCACAGAATATGAAAACCAATCAAGAGGACAGTGAAGCAGGAGAAAATGGAAGAATAACCAATCCAGGTATCTAAAATATCCCCTGCTTCGTATAAATCACTCCCATCTACATTGGTCAAATGATTTTTATTCTGTATGTATTTTGCAATCCTACTGTGAGACAGAATCTTGAATGAATGGATATATGTATATATAAATATATATATATATATATATATATATATATATATATATATATATATATATATATAAATATATATATATATATGTAAACATATATATATATATGTATATATATATATAAATATATATATATATATATATATATATATATATTTATATATATATATATTTATATATATATATATATATATATATATATATATATATATATATATATATATATATATATATATATATATATATATATATATGTGTGATGGTAAAGGTTCTGAGGGCCGGTGATGGATGTGACAATGGTCTCATTTTGCGGATTGCCCTTCCGTGAAACAGTTGGCGGTTCTGAAAAGAACCTTGTCTTTCGACGTTTCGGCCAGCTGCGGCTGGCCATCTTCTTAGAGTCGTCTCGTCCGTGAACTGGAATATATGTATATATATATATATATATATATATATATATATATATATATATATATATATATATATATATATATATATATATATATATATATATTTATATATATATATATATATATATATATATATATCCATATATATACATATATATATATATATATATATATATATATATATATATATATATATATATATATATATATAAATATATATATATATATAAATATATATATATATATATGTATATATATATATATATATATATATATATATATATATATATACATATATATATATATATATATATATATATATATATATATATATATATATATATATATATATATATATATATATATATATATACATACATCAAAGTCAGCAGCATCTCCTGTACACTGATTATGAGTATCAGACAAATAATAAAAACATACAGATTCTTGTTCTCATGATTGAAGTCTAGAAACATCACCCTTGGGAGCTCGGTCATCTGAGGCACCGCTTCGGAAACTGAAGTCACCTTCAGGCGTGGGTTCGAGTCCCGTTGAAGGTTTGAGATTTTGTGAACCTCCTTTCACTCAATATTACTTCATATTAATTCATAATCACCTGCTCATTCGTACCCCCGTATATTTTGGCTGTTGTTGAGGTCGTTTAAGCAATCAATAATCAATGAACGAAGGTATATATACAGATGAAACAACACACCTCCCAGCTGTATACGCTTGCCAAGTAAGTTATGTGATATGAGTTGAATACAAATTCACTTATACCATTTTGAGAGTATCAAAAACATATCTGTGTTGAAATTTTGATACCGAATTCAATCCGGAAGTTTTCGTGGCAAAGCTGATATCCCGCCTATCAACTCCTATGCATTCCAAGTTGTTCTGAAGAAGAATAATTACCAGAAAATCTCCATAATATGTCAATTTAACATGAACGTGGCGCTCTGAATGGGCCAGCCTGCGAGATGAACTCTCAAGTGAAAATCTATGATTGATTGTATCTCAAACTCTAATACGAATCCTCTCTTGACATTTTACAAAGATGTGATGCATTTTATTGAGCGAAAACCCAAGTTATTCTTCTGACTATACATTCAACACAATCATTCTCACACATCTCTACTTTTTTCCCCAGGATGTGAAATAATTGATGGGTATACAGACATCCAAATCCCTTTCAAATTTTACCAGCTCGAAACATCCGCCCGTCAATGTGAATAGAACGGTAGAGACATCCGATCGAATCGTCACAAATATCTGCCCCATACTCAAGAGGCTGTACAATTTAAGATGACGCCTTCTAATCGTGTCCATACGAAACTACATTCCTCATTTCGACCAATCACAAAGTAGCACTATGTCATAACGAGAATCTTCTAGTTAAACATCTTTACGATATTAATAAGTGGATTAACATATAGTCGACGAGTTAACGAGTGACTTCCGGTATGGTTGCGTGCGCAGCCTGGAGACGGAAGTTGGTTGTTGTGGTGGGCCTGGGCGCTGGAGCGAGCCAAGCCGCAGGTGACAAGAATAGTTCAGGGATAATCACTTGACTGATCTAGGGATCAATCTAGCGGTAATTCAATTACAAGTATATCCAGTATATTGATCTTCTATTTGATGAATTCATATATTCACATATTAAATCTTATTCTTCAGATGGAGCTACAATATGATTATGTACAACATCAGGAAGAATTTGTGGTGTGAATATGGATCACGAGTGATGTAAGCTTACATATACCATATACATTATATACATCATATACATATTTATCATATACATGATAAATATATATATATATATATATATATATATATATATATATATATATATGCACATATATATATATATATATATATATATATATATATATATATATATATATATATATATATATATATATATATATATGTAAATATCACTATATATATAAATATATATATATATTATGATGAATATGATAAATATAATATAATATATAAATAATATATAAATATATATATATATATATATATATATATATATATATATATATATATATCACGGTAGTTGTTTGCATCTTTTTTATGTTATTTCTATTATTCAGAGTATCCATTTTGTAGTTATCCCTCTCTTGAATACTTTCATATTTGTCAATTAATTTTCCTCCTTTCCCACACACAGGCTCCGACTTACGTGGGTTCTGCTTTGATCAATGTATCATTATCATTATTATTATTATTATTATATTATATTTATGATCATTTTTTTGTAACTAATTGAATTGTATGTCTGTGAAAAATTATTTGTATCAAGCATTAACATTGAATAAAATAATGAAAAAAAAATATATATATTCATATCTATATATATATATATATATATATATATATATATATATATATATATATATATATATATATATATATATATATGAATATTCATATATATATATATATATATTTATATATATATATATATATATATATATATATATATATTTTATTTTTTTACCTTCCATTTTTTTTCTTCCAAATATATTCTTCATTCTTATGCTCAATCATAGGCCTAATAACCATATGAACCAATACAAGACTGGACACAGAACTGATTTTTTCTTCTGAAAATAGAATGTCAATTCCGAATCAATAATTTCCTATTGAGATTAAGGGTAACATGTAGGATCGTTCGGACGAGCATTACAACCACCACTCATCTTACAAACTCAAATGGAACCCTATAATTGAAATTAATTGAAACCTTTCTCATTCAACAATTTGTGAATAATGAATCAATAAGTTCAGTGATAATGAAATAACAATTCCAAATTGAAAGTAATATCGGCATTCTGAATGGAGACCAATCACTGTGCGCAGTGTCCATGCGCAGGATGCGTGCTCAATCATCGTTTAGTTATACACATTGGAGGCGTATTTCTATCAAAGTCATGAAAGTCAAACATGGATTGAAGATGTGACGGTTCGAGACAGCCGAACATTAGAGACTATTAGGTGAGAGAGACGGTCGATCGGTCAGACTTGTGGTTATGGCGTATACACTAGTCTTGATTGAGTTTGGTCGGTTCGGTTCAAAAAGCTTCTAAAACCAAGTCTAGGATGAAATCCATCAAGTTAATTACTATGGTTAGGCCCCTTAAAATGATTGGATGTGGACCCAACACAGTATATGCTGTGCAACAGCAATGGAAAACACAATGCATTGCTTTTATTCGTTTAAAAAAAAGGTTAAATCCTTTTCATTTAATTTAATTATTTTCAGTCGATATTTACTTATATAAACCTTACATCTGCTCTTAATGGATTGAAGTGAACATTGCTTGAGAGTTCAAAGTGGAAGAAACCAACATTCGTGTGTTTGGTTTGCTCTAAGCGCCGATGCTGGTATTGTCCGGATATTTCACATAAACGGTTCATATACTTATAATGTGTTCCGGAGTTTAGGGGATCTTGAGACTTTGATCTGCGGTGGAAAGTTATAATCACTAACAGCGCAGTACTGGTGTTGAAGCTCATTGGTTTAGAATAATTGAGATTGAGTGGTAAGATTGCCCTTGTGATGCCCCGTCTGAACGATCCTATACTCTCATAAAAAGTCTTAATCAGGGAACACTGATGCTGTATCAAGTTCCGCTGTTCATAAAGGAGATGTATATTGAGTATCAATATACTCCCTGTCATAACTATTGGTTTCAAATGACTGACCATTGCGATGTGATGGAAGAGAATGATCTTAGATGATGAAAGGAGAGTTCAGAAGAAAGCGATCCTGACCTATATTTTAGGAACCATCCCTCCATCAGACTCTACAAGAGGTAACAACGGAAAACCTTTCAATATTTAATACATTTCATGGAGATATATTTTTCTTCATATTGGGTTTTAACGACGCATTTTAATGATAACCAAGATCTATCGGCGACTGATGAATGATTGATGAGACAATGGAAGATGGGATGAGAGTTTATTAGGTATTGGGAAGGATAGTTGGAAGGAAGCGGTCGTGGCCTATATTGTAGGAATCATCCCGGCATTAGCCTATAGACTACAGAGGGAAACCACGAAAAACCCATGTGATGGACGGTGGCGGGGATTGACTGAGGTCTGGTATGACTCTTCACCCCCCAGATCACATGGAGCGAGTGCGTTAACTATTCAGCCAGATGTGCCGGTGATATTGTTCCCCAATAAAGACAAAGGATGAATGTTCAGGGTTCAAAAGTTCAGGACCACAAATTCAAGGGTGATCAAACCACGAAGAAACGTAATGCGAATAAGAATAAAATATGATTAAAATGATGAAATAATTTTCAATATTTTTGTTGAAGCTTTTCTCCATTCCAGATCTTATAACTATCGAACTTTTGTAGAAATTATTTTGGGCATTTCGGTGTTATCCGATGATTGAAAAAATGTGTCGATTTTTATTTCTCCTAAGACGGAAACATTGATAAATGTCTCTGACTATTGTTCCGGCAAATTTGTCCACCTCAGAATATATATTTCAACGAATGACTTGATTGAATTTCACTGATTATATTCAGTCTATTCCGAAGAGACGAGAGGCAGACCCAGTGATGGACCAGTTATACCATAACGAGAATATTTAGTCGATTGCGTGTCAGTTTGGGTATACTTACAGAGAATCTTTCACGGTGAGAAAAAATGTACCAAGATCTCATAAAATCTGGAAAGTGAGAACGTGAATTGGACGAATCCACCACCAAATGGTTGTGGTGCGTTTATCTGACGTTGTGGTGGTCCACTCTGAATTGAATGGAGATATTTTACAATTAAATATCCGAAAAAATCCCCCAAAATCCCCAAAATCCCCCAAAAATCTCCTCAAAATTATGTGTTCAATTCGAGAATGAATGCAATGCTTCTCATGATTATATTCGATTCGATGATTGCTATAGGATGTGTGTTTGAGTGAGTGCATTCTGCATGGTCGATTCCTTCATACTTGTCTTGTCTCGAATACGACATCGACACAATCAATAGATTTCCATTTTCATTGATTCAATTCACTGATATGACATATATATATATATATATATATATATATATATATATATATATATATATATATATATATATATATATATAAATATATATATATATATATAAATATATATAGGCCCATATATATATATATACATATATATATATATATATATATATATATATATATATATATATATATATATATATATATATATATATATATATATATATATACCTCGCTAGCTTAGTGGTAGAGCACCTGCCCGGCAAGCAGAAGGTCCCGGGCTCGAATCCCGGTCGAGGCGTATCTTTTTCGACATAACTATAAAATCCCATATATATATATATATATATATATATATATTTTTTTTTTTTATTTTTTTTTCAAGATATATATATGGACGTTTTTGTCAAATCATAGAAATGTGACCATTCTGGGACTTGAATCCAGAACCTCTTGGTTTGTGACCGAAGCTCCAACCAACTGATTGATATCTTTGAGCACGTCCATTGATACCCATCTAATACGTGTGCTCAGGTCAGAGTGCGTCATCCTACGTCGTGCCCGTGCTATTCCTGAGCAACTCTCCCGGGACCCCATGCACTCCTGCCTAACAGGGTCGAGACCCAGAACTTCGAGGTGGTCCTCAACAGCGCTGACGACAAGCGGCCGCTGCAGAAGTGATACAGCCTGGACAGCCACGCGCAGCCCCCCTGAGAAAAATCATCACGAAATTTTGATTAAAATATATAGGATCAGACCGCCTGGGAAAGTTTGAGGTAATAACATATCTCTTCATATGATTTGAATTTTTATTCAATGAGATTACATGAAAGATGTAGACCTACATTATCACAAATTTGCAACTAGATCAGCCTATAACCGTTTTGAAAAAAATTATGTCATACATTTAATTTCCCACATACGAATAACTCTTGAATTCATCATCATACTTATCGGTAATGGATTGCAATCATGGAAAAATGTTGTTCAATTCGAATATATATATATAAATATGTATATATATATATATATATATATATATATATATATATATATATATATATATTTTTTTTTTCAAATATATATATATATATATATATTCATGTGAATGAATAAATATATATATATATATATATATATATATATATATATATATATATATATAAATATTTATAGCATTTTTAGCATTAAATCTCATAGCAGCCCCCATCAATAATGGATAAGAGACCCATGAACTCAACCCTTAATATCATTAAGTCATCATTACCATGTTTATATTCATTATATCACATATGCGCCATGTGTTCCCATTAACAAGACCATGTATATCATAGGTCGTTCACCGGTCCAAGTTTTTCCTTCAATACAACTCATTCCAGAGTACCGATCATCGCCCGTGTCTTGCCAGGCGATAGAATATATGTATATTCACTGCTTCATGCGTAGTAAAGCGGCACAGTGGAGAAGAGAGTGGCGTAGTAAAGACGGTTCGGAAGAGATAACGGACGTAATGGGTCACGGATGATTGGTCGTGTCATTCGATTGGCCACGAAACTGTGACTATTTCTTATCGTATCCTATTAGTTACAGAGCTACGTAGAATGGAAAATGGAGTCGTCTAAGGGGTGATATCGTGAGGAGCTACTATTCACCGGTCTATGTCACTGCATGTGTACGATGTTGTTGTTGTTGTTGTTGCTGCGCGGCCCAAATTGAAATCCATCGACCTGATTCTGATTCTAGGTTTTTTCCCTTTGGGTTATTTTCATTAGAATTCTTCAAATTCTCCCATTTTTCCCCGGAAGAACTATCCCACCGATTCTTTGAGGAAACAATCCCAACCCATTCTGATCCAACACCTATAGGAAGAGCAAGTTTGGGGTTGATTCGTTGTTTCTCCCGACCTATAATTATGTCACGTACAAAATTATTAAAAAAAGAAGCTCAATTTTCTTCCGTATATATGGAATGAACATTTTTGCTACGCTCAAATAATAAACTTGCATCATTCATGTCCTTTGATGATGTCTTCAGCTTACATCCTTCATATACTGCTCAATTCGGATTCAATTTAAAACTACTTCGAATGTTCATGGCAAGTAAATACCGTGGGCGACATACAGGATTACAACATGGAAAATAGAAAAACGTCACAGGATGGGAAAATACTATTAAAATGCTTTTCACCATTGATATACTACGTAACTTCTCAGGAAGAAAGCTCGAACCACCCGTATGCTAGTGGTGTGGTATAAATAGGACGGTCGATCGGAACCTTTCACTCTTGTGAATTCGAGTAGCAAGAAGGCAGCCGGCATTTCGAAGAGTGAACACATAATTTACAAAAAAGTAGAAGGTTCTGAGAAATATATACAAAATATTATTGTGAAATGGAGACCATGGGTTGTGAGTGGGTTGGAAATTCAAGATCAATAAGAATGCAGAATTGAGGTTATCAGATAATTATCAAATTGTCATGTTTCAATTGAATAATCGTTAAACAGTCATTTGAACAACTATTAATTTGTTGAACTTTCAATTGAACAATTCTGTTGGGGTGTTCCGATCTCCCTTGTGACACTTCGAACCATCCCACATTGTCATCTTCCGCCTCGATTGGGAATAAATCACTGATGTAAGGATCAAAATTCTGATACATGTAAGATATCATACAATTCGTAAAAAAAAATATATTATTTCATCATTTATTTGTGTAAGTTCATATTTCTGAAAAGTCGAAGTACATGGTTCCAAATGATAATGATGATTATCATCACTTAGTTGTCAATATTCTTTCAGATTCTTAAAGTTGCATCGTGTCATCTCAATCGTTTATTCCATGCGGTAACGCTGTTATTATGATCCGTTGGACGTGGGTTCGAGTCCCGCACAGGACATCAGTTTTTGGAAACAACTTTCACTTATCGTTATACTTCATAGTTTCATCATCCTGCTCTATCGTACCCCCATATAACCTGGCTGTTGGTGGGGTCGTTGAGCAAACAATAATCACCAACTCTTCATGATTTCATTATAAAGGGAGTATGGCCCCATCCGAATCAGATGAGATTATCATTCTTTTCTATTTCTCAATGCTCATTCATTTGATCTGATCACTAATTTGAAGTTATGTGGGCCTATCTGTATCTTTGATAGTTGTTCAGTTATTGGCGTTTTAACATCGCTTAAACCAATGTAGAATGTCTCCATCACAAATTTCATTGCTGTTTCAAGGTAAAGTAGAAAAATTTGTCAATTATTCCATGATAACTCAAGAAGTATCAGTTCGATTGTTTTGAAATCTCCATTGTTGATTGTTTTGTTGGTAGTTATAGCGGGTAGTGAGCTTGATGTTGGGATAATGTAATGAACCTTGTTACATGAAACAGTTCTATCAGCATAATATTGTTTCTTGATTGTCAAAATTACCAATAATGTGAATGTTTCAATTGTGGACAGATTTCAAATCTCTCACTACTCAACATGAATATAACCATGATCTACAAGGAAACATAATTTTCTATTGATTAGCTGAGTGCGCAGGACTGGAGATAATTGGTCACGCGGTATGCTGTATGTTAGGTGAAAAAATCATGAACACTGTTTGCGAAAAAAAATGTAAAACAAATGATCTGTTTTTTTCAACAGAATTATTCTCCAACTGTTTGTAGGGCCATACTGGATTTCCAATACATCTTCAAGGAATTCGAGTAGATTTGATGATCACTCCATATTGTTTCAATAATTTGAAATATTTGGTCGTTTGAATCAATATTGAATACAATAAGTAACTCAGTATTTGCCGCATAATCTCAATTCTTCTGAATTCATGGAATCTCTCAAATTATTGTTATTAAAGTTTGAATATACGTTTGAAGGAAATATTACATAATTATCAAAACATTTCTCATTATCCCTCATTAAACTATTTAAAATCTCTTCCAACTCCTGTGAACCCCTCTAGCAGTTTTCAACTGTTGAAACAATCACATCAAGTATGACGTCAGTTTGAACCAATCACAAGGCTCTTCTGACAGATATGACATCATCAGATCCCGTTAGAAGCCTCCATGTCATAACATGCCATTAAACGGTAGAAACATAATTACAATAATTTCACCTGTTCTTGTAGGATATACGACGAGAGATGAAGGAGCTAAACACTTGCGCGCTAGTGCTGTGAGATAGGGAAGACGGACGAATCCTCCGTATCTTGTGGATTTAATTGAAGCAGAAAAAGTGGTTTACCGAACGATCTACTGTCGTCCATATGCTTTCAATATAGCGACGGTCGAGTGTTTCGAGCTGCCAAAGAACATGAGGAGAGCATGGGACGTGAAATCGAGTTCTGGTCAATATCTTTTTTGAATGGAGTTGGATATACTCGCATCCAGGGGAGAAATAGAAAACACAATTTCATTATTTATTCATTCATCAATAATTATAAATTCCAGCACATGAAGATATGGTGAAACCTGATTTTAATCATTACCATGAATATAATTTCAAACAATAACTCTCAAATGATGGTTCGCTGAAAAGAGGTGATTGAAATGGAATATTTTCGTGGCAATTAATTAATGTCGCTGAAAATCGAGTCGAATCGAGAATGATAAGAGCTCATATAAGCCGAAAATTGTCTGTGGGAAGGAGCTATCGAATAAAAAGCACATATTTTTGTAAGATGGGGTTAATCTAGTACATGATGATACAAATATATGAATGATACAGATTATACAATTCTAAGAGTTCATAGTAAAAATGAGACATCTGTACAATTACGAATTTCATGTGCAAATGATCCACTATTCGACAATGATATATTCGAGAGAAATTGTTGATACTACGATTGTTGTGGAGGAGCTGTTTTCAAAAGTTGTAGTTGTGTTCTGATCGTACATCTCATCTTGAGGATCCTGATGAGTGATGAGGACCCATGTGTACGAACATAATGGAGATGTGAGTGTGTCTCAAATCGACTCTCTTAATCAGTGAATACGATGACGTCATGAATTATTCTAGGCGCAGAAAAATCCTCATAGTTACAAAATCAAGATGTGTTCGATAT
>OZ023329.1:17010772-17033272 GCA_964007535.1 Brachyptera risi | reverse complement strand
ATATATATATATATATATATATATATATGTATATATATGAATATAGATATATATATATATATATATATATATATATATATATATATATATATATATATATATATATATATATTTGAATATATAATGATAATAATAATAATAATAATAATCTATATTACCGGAAGACTGTACCTCATACATAATGATAATCGTCATTATTACAAGATATAATGTACAATATATTCAGTAGTTGGATGGTCAATAATTAGTACATAAGTATTCGTCAATTGAGTGAAAAGACCTTTCTAGTAGAAACCTCTTCACAGTCTTCTTGAAAGTAACTGAACATTTAATTTGTTTGAAATTTCTTGGCAAGTGGTTGTATATAGCTGGGTCATCGAGTTGGTCGGGCCTTTTGCGAACACTGCTAGTCTGTGTTGCTCAACTCTTAAGTCGTAACAAGGTCTGGTGTCGTGATGGTGAAGCTGGCAATTGGAATGAAACAGCTCAAAGTTTTGCTCAACGAAGATGACTGATTGCATTATAAAAATACAGGGCAAAGGTAACAGTGACAAAGATTCAAAGAGAGGTCTGCATGAAGTTGATTTCCTTGCATTAGCTAGTATTCTAATCGCTCTCTTTTGTAATACAAAAAGTCTTTTTACACTTGGAGAGTGACCCCAGAAGGGAATTCCATACTGAAAGTGCGGAAAAACATGTGCATAATATAACATGCGTGGAAGAGTTGTAGAAACTACTCGGCATAGGCTCTTGAGCATAAATATTCCTTTTAAGACTTTCTTCACTGTCTCCTCAATGTGTGGCTTCCAGTCCTGTGTGTCCATCACTGTGATTCCCAGGAACTTTGTACAGGTCGACATCTTAATGCTAGACCCATTTAAACGGATGCGTGGACTAGTACTTGTCTTGTTTTGATGCGTGTGAAATTGCAGTCCTGTTGTCTTTGATGAGTTTAGCAGCAGTCTATTCGCGCTACACCATGATTCCATAGCAGTCGCCACCTGCTGAGACAAGACAGTAATGTTGCTAGCCGATGAGCCGGAAATAACATGACTGGTGTCGTCAGCAAACAGAACAAGCGTGCCATTGTTGCATGAGTTCGGGAGATCGTTGATGTACAACAAAAAGAGAAGTGGCCCCAGAACCGAACCCTGTGGCACTCCTACTGAGGACTTCAGAGTGATAGACTTGACTCTGGAGGTGATACCTATTTCATTCTTCTCAGATATTTCCACTGCATGGGGTCGCTCGGAGAGAAACGTTTTGATCCATCTTAGGGCATTACCATTAATTCCCATAGCTGTGAGTTTCTCAAGTAAAATCATGTGATCCACACTATCAAACGCTATATATATGGATATATATATATATATATATATATATATATATATATATATATATATATTTATATATATATATATATATATATATATATAAATATATATATATAAATATATATATATATATATAAATATATATATATATATATGAATATATATATATATATAAATATATATATATATATATATATATATATATATATATATATATATATATATATATATATATATATATATATATATATATATATATATATATATATATATATATATATATATATATATATATATATATATATATATATATATATATATATATATATATATATATATATATATATATATATATATATGAAGATGATGGACATTTCAGGGTGAAACAGTATATATTATGAACAAATGTATTCATTCATGGAAACCTGACGTTTCAACTGGATAGCACCAGTCTTCATCGAAGGCCAGACACAAGTTTTGAAAGGAACAACTTTCGAAAGGAATTAATTGGAATGAGAAGAAACAAATGAATATATGTATCATCCAAATGTTCGAATTTTCATTCTAATCATCAATTAATTTTGCGATGATAATCGATGGATGTTCACATAAACGACCCAATACATGATGATGAATGGATAGTAGGGAAAAAGTTCGGAATTAGATATCTCTCATATTTTATCTTTCAATTCTGAGAATTATCCTCATCATTATTTCGGTTGTTTTATTTCTATTTTCTATTATCCATGTCATCATCCATTCATATTGATCATTTTTATTCATGTTCACACACATATATAATTATATATATATATATATATATATATATATATATATATATATATATATATATATATATATATATATATATATATATATATATATTGTATCGGAATATTTGTTTCTCGAGCGATCCTACCAATTCAACATCAGCCTTAACTGGGAAAAACAGTGAATATGCATCAAGATTCCAATGTTTACGACAAAAATGATAATAATATAAGTTTTGGGTGAGAATAGAACCGTTTCCATCTGCATGATAATGATGTGCTATAAATCAGTGAGATATTTTGGAGATGTGGAGAAACATCACATCTTGAATAACATTATCGTTCAAATTGTATTTCTCATTCCGTTCATAAAAAGCAGTATTAAACAATGTCGTAAAACATGGCTTATAATATCTTTCTTTCACACGTATCGCCCAGCCGAGACGAGTCGAAACCCCCGGCCGATAACACGAGAAGATGGGAGAAACGTCCAATCGTTCCTGTCGACTTCGATCACACACCGAGATGATACTGATAACATTATAATGTATCCGTTCCATTTCCACGGAGAAGAAAACTCACTATACTGTAATTCATGAGTATTTGATCGAGTTGGTCAATAGTGGTTGAAATTTGATCGGGGCACCTGAAGAGCGTATACCGGAATGAAGTCGACTCGGTTGTGTGACATGGGTTTGAATGTATAACCTCACCCGAACCCTAATCACATTCCATTGAAAAGTATCCAAAGCCAATGTCACACGACCGAGTCGACTTCATTCCAGTATACGATCTTCACGGTCCATATGATCACACTCAGGGCCGGCTTTACCAATTGAGGATTCCTTCATGATCAGATGATGATTATCACTCCAGAGGATTCGACTATAGCGTGACATTTTGGCTATCAACATAAAATACAAACGATCGCAATGAATTCCCGTCCGAAGATATTGTAGTGAAACTACTTCACACCATTCGGAAAAGTGGCTCGTAAAATACTGCCAATCCATCTTGAACATTCACAATGTGTAACATGTTATTTGTATGTAACGGTACGCGGTGAGGTGAAAATTGATGGTAAAAATATCGTGTGCTATTGTTACATGCAACTGTGATCTTCTCAACTTTGTTATGAAATTTGACTCATCAGCTCTTTTGACGTATATTGTCTGCACCTTGCGATGTATTTGTTGATGTTGTAACTTGAACGGCTCAAATTTCATGATGATCCATAACCTTGAAATGCCTCTGGCGGAAATCTCATGTCCTACGTGGTAGTAAAATAGCACACGTGGCCAAGGGTTGCTAATATTCGCTCAATTTTCATCATTTGACAAAATTAACGGTAACCTGATTGAATATAATTAAATGGAGTGACATTTGGTGACAATTCTCTACTCAAAGGCAGAAAGAGGTAGCTCTGAGTGCATCAAGTGGTGCTTGAACCCACATCCCACGTGACCTCAGTTTCTGAATCGGATACCCCAGCCGACCGAATAAGGTGGGTGACAGTATCACTTGAACAGGTGTGAATATATAATGAATGTCATTCTAATCCAAACAACAGTGATGCATATATGAGAGTCAAGGACATTCTCATCTCCGATATATTCGAAAATATCTGTTTCCATTCAAAGGAATCATATTGTTCAGGAACAATTATGGAATATACAAAAACAAACTTGTTGTCAAATTCTCTAGTGAATCAGAATTTTGTGTTACCAACTTCCGAAAATCGAATTGGTTGGTTGAATAATCCAGGTATGAATTTAATCATGCACGTCATATTATAGACTGGGAAGAAATTTCAAAACATGAGTATCTATCATCAACTCATCACATAGTCACACTCGGTAGCTCGGTCAGCTGAGGCACCGCTTCAGAAACTGAAGCCACAGTTAGGCGTGAGTTCGAGTCGCGTAGAAGGCATGTTTTTTTTGTAAACGTCTTTTTACTTATCATCACATCATAGTTTCATAATCACCCGCTCATTCGTACCCCCGTATGACCTAGCTGTTGGTGGGGTCGTTAGTCAAACCATCAACAATCATCATTGTATAAACAAGAACCGAACTTCATACTCGATTAGAATGCGTGCGTTTGAGTTCGTCTCTTGACCTTTGAACCCATTGACAAATAGAAATGAGACAAACAGTGCATTGTGATTATTCTCACAAAACAGCATCTCGAAAATTGTATTTCCTCAATGGCGTCACTTAAATATATTTTTCCATTCAATTTGATGTTATTGTTTTGGTAGGGCAAGTAATTCAATATCGTGCACATTACTATAGTGTGAAACATGGATCAGTTTTTATGTCCTTTTCTGTACCTAAAACACGCCGCCTCCGATTATAACTGTTCTGAAGAGAAATTACAATTCTGTCCGTGACTTTCATGGGAATGTCTCTTTGGAAATGCTATCTACCCCCTTTCCCCCTTCCACTAACACCCCCCTCTTTCTCAAGGCGTGACGACCCCCCTTCTTCCTCCCTCCACATTACAACACCGTCGCATCGCAACATCATTGCCATTGCTAATGGGTGAGGGGTAGGTTGGAGGAAGGTGGAGTGGTGAGATTCTCGGGTGGTTGCTAACAAGGGCATAAAGAAAAGAAGTGTTAGAAAAAAAAGTTGAAAAGCTATCTTTGGCTCGTATAAAATTGAGGTTGATAGTATTTCCCCCACGGTGTGTCATTCCGTCCTTGTGTAATAACATCTTTCCTCATTTTCTATTTTCTTCTGGTTTTTCCGCGGGAGTGACGTCGCTCGTACGATGATGACAAAGAAGTGAAAAGGGAAAGAGAGAAGAAAAAACGAGTTTCGTGAGGAGAGATAAAAAAATAGAGAGATAGAGAGACACTTTTCATTCGAAGTTCGTATTTTCTTTAAATTATTGATCCCTCTAGGATTGAATAATATATTTTCATTAGTCGGGTTCGTTTTCCAGGCCGACGGTTAGATACGCACGGAGACACTGGAGGCTCAGTCAGGGTGAATTGACATTTAGGGGTTTGCTGATTTCACGTTATTTATCCGGACTCGTCACGATGAAGAGAAATGATGATGGAAAATAAATTTTACAATGAATTCTTCCGCTACTTTTCAACTTCATTCCTGAATCATCATCTTTTGAGACAAGCAATATTGGTGAATAGACTAAATGAAAAAATGTATTCCAGAAAAAAAGATGCACAGTGAGATAGTGGGACTGTCCGTTTTTCCTGAATCAAATTGTTTCATATCTATCCAATCTGCTCAATTCATGACCCCACCGTTCACCTTCACGATGGTGGGGTCACGTATGATCACGCCCAAATGGTACAATTCTGTCACCATCAACCTTGATTGAGAAATAATTACATGTCAATTTCAAATTTGACATGTTGATGAGAAACAATATATCGTATCATTATCAACTCCGAAGAGTTGACTACCGGAGTGTTCTGTTATCTGAAAATCCACCTGAACATGAGAAAAATTATAACCGACAAATAACTGGATTTTGAGTTGACTAATGCAGATCCATTGAAGTGAATTGATATCGAACAGATGGAGAAATTATCTGAAGTTTTTCTCCGACCACCGGCAAAATGGTCAGACAATTTCATTTCATGCAGGTATTCCACAAAAATGATCGTAATGTTTTGAAACTTGCCAAAGTTAGTGCTCACACCAATGGGTATGTCACAGGATAATTCTAATTTCCATACGTATTGCCATTCTATTGATACAGATTCATTCAGAATCCCATAGAAATCGATAGAAATATTTTGGCAACTAAAACGTTGAAAATAATTAAACGACAATACTCATGGTAATTACAACTATCCGATGACATTCTCATTGGTTTGAACATCAACTTTGGCAAGTTTCAAGTGCTTACAATCATTGCTGTGGAATTTTTGTACTGTAGGACTGTTTTCATTCATTTCGCCGGTATACGGAAAAAAACGGATGAGAATATAGAGAATTATTTTCTTATCAGTCATGTGTGAAAAGGAGAATCTATCATTTTTGAATAGATGAGTAGCCTCAGTGGTGATTCCATTCGATGAATATATGCCTCTCAATGATTCAACTCGATGGAAGACCGAAGTCTGATATAAATTGGAACAATAGAAATAAATGGAAAGTTTCCTGTAACATGGAATTATTGATTTTGTTGGAATACAAAATCATTATACTTCATTAGGATTCAAGATGGTAATGCCATGATTGCTACATTAGGTTCCAACCGTTCGTCTTCCGTATGAATTTACACTAACAATAACGAGTATCGATCGACCCTCTTACATACAAACCTCATAACAATCTGAAATTGTCCTGCTGAAAAGTGGTGGACTTATTCCACTATTTCCAAGAGATTTCACACATTATGGGGATGAGTGGACAACAGAAAATGTCCTCAAAAACTGTTGTCTCCAAATTACATTTCAGTAATAATTGGATTACCTACAACTTTCTCGTTGCTACGGCTACTGAACGAACATGTGACCTCCTTATGATATATGGAGACATCTTGATATACTCGTATTCAAGATAGAAGGACATCGAGGTACCATCTTGATTATCGCCATCAATGGCAACTTCACCACTCTGTAGTGGAATATTACTCTACTGCTAGATTGGTACACCTCTTCCATTTGAATGTAATCGAACAGATAACAGTTTTGGAGTCGACAGGGATAGCAGTGGATGGTATGAAATACTCAAGGTGTTTGTGGGAACATTGGACTCTACCACACCACTGTGGGATGTTCAGTGATTAGAAGTGCATGTAGGGATTCAGCAGAAGGTCAGTTTTCTGATGATAACTTTCGAAAGGTACGATATATAGGAATGTCAACACATGAGTGACAAGATTTTTTTTGATACCTTCGAAATTATCTGAAATATAATATACATACACTTGGGATCCTGACAATTTCACAGGCTCATGACTAGAAGATGTATATTTTTCCAGCTGTAAGCCTGAGAAATTATGCATAATAGCTTTCTGATAGTTTTTACCTATGTGGTTTTGCCATGGTGGAGGTCATACAAATTGTCGTTTCTTCCATGCATACGAATTTCGATATTCCATACCGTGCAGAATATATCACTAAATAGGAGTATTCATCAAATTTGACTCCAATGCGTCCTTTAGCTTTCAGCGTGAATTTAATTTGACAGTAATTTGAGAGTCAGAAGAAGGGACAATGTTTTCAACTATGTTCCGATATTATCAATCATCAACGAGATATTCAACCATGAATAATGAATATATATATTGAAAAGCATTTCTTTGTTGAAATGGCACAACCAACACAATCCTTCCCAACATCTTCGGAAAGTCCACATTCAATTCTTGCATCACTTTTCCTCATTACCCCCACATCCTCCGTCTTTCTTCAATCTAACCACTTCCACCGTGAATGCGAGTATACACACTCGATATACAATGCATACAGTTAACCAGAAAACTTTTCCTCCTTATACTTCACTCTCATCCCACTTCATAAGGATGTGTTTCTACCTTCTAAATAGTGAATCAACAATACATATATATATATATATATATATATATATATATATATATATATATATATATATATATATATATATATATATATATATATACACTCATAAAAAGCAACGCTCATCCCCATCCTTATTTCCCCTTATCCTTATCCTTATACCTTCCCCATCTCCTCTTTATCCTCAATCTTTATTATACTTTCTTGTTATGTGCGTCGTCTTCAAGCGTCGGTTTCTACTTCGGGCGTCGTTTCTTCTCATTGTCGACAATTTGACGTCGAGGCACGATCACCACTTAAAGTGCATGCAAGGCGTCGCGACGCTATTGCCACGGCTGGAAATATATTTATCTTACTTCTTGTTGGATTGTCTTAACGGAATAGTAATGTTGTTTTACGACGCGTCAACGGGAGTCGTTAACGCGTTGTTGGATGTGATGTGTATGTATATATACATGGCTGTTTGTGCCGAAGATGAATCAGGTTTGAGTAGACATGGACTGGTTAGTGTTGAAACGTGATTTGCGTGAATATGGAAAGTGAGGGATAGCCCTGGATTCCAGTATTGTAATAGTAAGTATACTTAAACCTCCAGTTTATGGACTTTAGCCTGAAGTTCCTGTAGTTAGTTAGAATAAGTTGATGAATAATTGTGTACTTGTTATTTCCCTTGGTGTTATATAACCATGTGATTTTATTGACTAATCAGTAGATCAAACCAACTGACGGCTTAACGAACTATCGAACAACCGTGTCAAGAAAATCAATGGAATAACACTGCTAACCAAGTGCTAGCCTATATAGGCCTATATATATATTCAACGGTTGATCAACTTTTAATGACGACGGTGAAAATAATTCCCACCACTCAGTGATATTCTGCAGTAATCATTTGAGCTTGGTTTGAGAATCATTTTCTGTATTAGAAATGAAATCATCCGATATTTATAATGAAATGCATATTATGATATAACATGAGGAGTGTTTTTGGAACATGAGAAATGGACCCGTGTATCACATTCATGAAACCTAATAATTCCGAGCTGTAAATTGAATAGTATACGATCAATCATTATTCACTCTCACACCGAGAACAATATTCATAAATGTTCTGTTTACTCATACGAAAGTACACTCACACATCTCTTTTTCCTTGTTCCCCGAATTGTTGAATGAGCGTGTGTGAAAACTCCCGCTCGGATCAGATTGCGTGACTCTTCTGCTCTGTTTTGAGCACTCTACAGGGCTCATGGAACGACAAATTCACACAGAACCATTCCATGATGTCACTGATCTCCTCACTTGAAACCGCATGGTGTCATGGGTGACAAACTTTCAGGTAGCTTCTGAGAGATTCTTCATTGAAATTTCGAAAATGCCCATAGGAATGAAACTAAAAAATTTAACTGAAAACTCACATTTTTTCAATGTTTTTGTGAGGAGGACAATATAGATCGTTAAATGAGGTCATCAGAAATCCGGTGAACCTTTTCAGAGAAAAATGAACATCAACTCTGCATGTATCGAAATATCACTTTGTTGAGTCTTTTAATCACCAGTTTTGTTCTAATGTTGTAGGAATTTCAATCTAGAAACATTGATTTTGAAATGTTGATAGAGGTTTCATCTTCGGGAGGATCTAAATTGCCACTCTTAGAAACCATTCATACACACATTAATAGCAGAATTATCTATAATTCCCATACAATTTTCATATAATTTCAATATCACTGTTCATACAGATACTTTCTCATCATTCTCTACCACCCATATCTCACTGATCATTCATGTTGAGTTAGTAATGTTGAGAATATGTTTTACTCTATTTACTAGGAAAACGCGGGATGCGCGTTGTGAGATGAGCTTAGAAGTATGGCAATCTAGAATGAAAAATAACTTGACAGCTCAATTTACATCTACAAACCTTGACTTAATTCAAACGTTCAAAAACCTCACCTGCAACTTGTTGATATTTATAGTAACCTGCAACCTGTCGCATAAACACTTTGCAAAACCAATTGATCCAAATATTCAATAAAATGTACACGTTTATTGCGTTTTCTTCATTATTTCTCATTCGATTGTTGTAAAAATCTCTGAAAAGGTGTATAATAGTATTTTTAATATTCTGTGAGAATTTGAGAGCTTTTGAAAAATTCTTGTTTTTCAAGTATTTTTCCTCCGGGTTATTCTTATGAGGATTTTACAAACTTTCCGATTATTTTCCGGAAAAACCTTACGATCGATTCCTCTGAATAACAATCCCAACCTATTCTGGTATGACACCAACGTTCAGAAGAAGTTTCAAGTTGATGGATTCATTTCTCTGACCTGTATGCCGCGTACATAATTACAAAAAAAAAAAAAAAAAAAACATAAAAACGAAGCCCATTTTTTTTCAGGGTGTGAAATGGAAAGCTTCGCTACGCTCATCTGACTATGGTATGTTTTTTCTACTGAATTGATTCATATTTGATTACTATATAATGTGTCTTTGACAACCGTCTATATTATGTCATAGTCTTCATTGAATGAATATTTAAATATACTCACTCATCTGAACTCCCTTCCCCCTCCCCCCTGTGCTTCTCTACCGTAACGAGACGAAACTAAGAGCATCAAACGTTTTCTCATAGTTATTCATCATCCACAGACTCATGGGCCATTCAGACCTGAAAACATGACAAATAATCCTCCTGACGAAGTAATGTATTGCGAATCAACAGATGTAGCGACATTAAAAGTCTGGGTCCATTGATATATATTCGGTTCGAAAAAAGAATGAATGGAACATATTTCGTTCCATTTTTTCCCGCGTAACTGCGGAATAATAAAAAATGTGCGAAGTTTGGGGAAATTTCACTGAAGTAACTGGTAACTTTTGGTTGTAGCCATAGTTGATGACCATGCTATGGGCACTCCATGATATGAATGAATATATATCAGAATCTTCATTTTTCATTTTTTTCCATTTGTTTCCATCTAATATCATGATAAACTTCACATCTGCTGTTAATGGAAAGAAGTGATTCCAAGAGACTGAGTTCGAAGTGGAAGATATCGACATTCGTGTTTTCTTGACTTTCAATACCAATGCTAATTTTTACAGTCCTGGTGTTGAAGTTGATCGATTTCAAAAAATTGAAATTGGGTGGTACGATCGCCCTTGCGGTGCCCCGTTTAAACGATGCTACCTCTCATGCATGGCCTTGATTGGGGAACCATAATTCTGTATCAAATTGTGATGTTATTTAAAAAAAAGTATCCTCATTGGTCTTGCCCGTTCAATTGCTACAGGTTCATTAGTCAAATTCGATGAAATACCATAGAAATTTTTTCACAAATGAGACATTATCATGAATCAAAAGGCACGACACGGAGATTCTGGTATATTGTTTGATGTGCACAATAGTATAATCAAAGAACATGAACAATTTCGAGTTTTCAAGTGTTTGAACTAATTTTTTGTGGAATTCCTTCTGCCCAGCGCGTTTTTGATCATTTTGCCGATACTTGAGAAGAAATTATACTTTTGTTCATCTATATATCAATACAATTTCATGATGCTGTAATATCCTGTACAATATATATATATATATATATATATATATATATATATATATATATATATATATATATATATATATATATATATATATATTCGAGATAGTTTTCCATAGAGATGAATTGTCTTGACAGTTTCAGAACAATGCGTCTGCATTTTCATCAAATTTCATACAAACATCTTCCTCATCTCATAACGCCCACTTAATTCATTCTCCCAGCTCCCAGTGTCTTTACATTCCCTGTTCATATCCTCTACTAACCTACAACATTTGTTACCCATCATTTTTTCTTCCCCGTGATTCTTTCCAACCATCATTTGTCATCCCTCCACCGTAGAGATAATGCATGGCAGAGGGCGGGCGGTTAATATAGGGGTGGTTTATAATATAGGGGTTGATATAGAACTAGATCTCGTGCTTGGCTTACATATTCAACCGCATTTTAAATTACAACACACTGTTTTTAGAGGACGCTCAGAAATGACGGTTTAAACCGACCGTTTTTCGATGTAGATACATAACCGTACGGTGGCTTCGACCTGTGAAATTAGGTTGGCGGTTTTTCGCGACCGTCTCTGCTATGTGTCAAGGATGACGCTCAGAGGTTTCGATATGTCGTTTGAGTTTCAAGTGACGGTAGACCTTATACATTTGTCAGCAGTCGGTGTGGAACAGCGGGATGTGGGATTACGAAACATTGGATTGTTTTACAGTCTTTTGTGGAATGTTTTATCATCAGAAAGAAGTGGAATTATAATAATTGATAAGAGTTGAATTAACCGGGTCAGCAATTAGATTGAAAAGATAATTTTGATGGACCGTAGATTAAATCTATCGAATCGATGGATGGGAAACACCATTCGAGAGCTGTGCAACCAGATACTCACTGGAAACCAACAATGCAGGCCTGCTTTCAACGTGGTATCAATCACACTAGTTCCTAATGTATTATCGTCTATATCTTATAATTCTTCCATTCTTTTTTAATTTTTTTTTTATTTATTGGTCACATACACTGGTACAGGAAGAAAACCACAATTAAAACGAGAAACATCCTC
The DNA here is from genome assembly GCA_964007535.1 of Brachyptera risi. Lineage (NCBI taxonomy): Eukaryota > Metazoa > Arthropoda > Insecta > Plecoptera > Taeniopterygidae > Brachyptera > Brachyptera risi. The sequence goes on along the minus strand of OZ023329.1, from coordinate 17,021,023 downwards.
AGAGCCTTCAAAAAAGGCTCAAGTGTGGGTTAAAATGGTGAAGTATGAGTACAATTTAAATTCGGACGTATTTTTCAAACATTAAAAGTAATAAAGTGTTTGGAGTAAAAAGAAAAGAGCGAACTATTGAGTGATTTGTTACATTCCACTTCCAAAGTGTGAGGTATATTTGATTACTATTAATTTCAAGCAATCAAGTTACATCAAGTGGCGAAAAAAGTGGACAGTTGTACAAGATTGTAAGAGAAAAATAATTGCCTGAAACCAGTACTAGGAAACTTTGATTAGATGAGTATTTCGGCTAAAAGACACATAATATAGTAGATCATTTAAATTGATGAGGCATAATAATATTGATGGTATAAATGATACATGATAATGATCAATCAAAAATCTAGATTTAACGAAGCACTTACTGTTGACTGCGATCTATTGGCGTCGATGAAGGATATATGAGATGATGGGATGATGGGATGATCAGTTGAAAAGTTATTTTATCGAGTGTTTTTTGATATTGAAAAGGAGTCGGTCGTGGCTTGTTGTCAAGTAACCATCCCAGTATTGACTTGAACGACGGAGGGAAACCACTAAGAATCCCTGTCTTGATGGTCGACCATGGCGAGAACAGAAGCTCGGTCTCCTGAATGACGGTTCAGTCCAATAACCACTCGACTACACGTCTGAATATTTTCTCCGATTATATTTCATATTGCATTCATTAGAACTTCCTCACTCCTCATAAGTTACTCATGATTGTTCAAAAGGCTAAACATCACGGGACTGTTCATTCATTCCTAATTATATATTTGCTTTTTCCTCAATGAAATATATATATATATATATATATATATATATTTATCTCAATCTTTCAATTTTATATCAATTCATGATTTCATTTTATCAATTAACTCTCATGACTATTTATTTATTCATCTCTCCACCTGATCGCTGTCTGATGTTTTGCATCCCATATACAATTACACGACTAATTACTGCTCAAAACTCTAAGAAGTCAACTGACGTGCAATATTCTAACCATCATGCAGCTACTAACAGATTCTGAATGTTAATTAGACCACGCCTCCTTCTCTCCCCCCCCCCTTCTCCTTTTCCCCCCACCTTCTTTTCACAGTTTCAGCTCGGCGGAAGTGAATTATAACACGTAATAAAAATGTATAATCGAGTCAAGATCTTAATTGCATGCGAGTAAAAAAAATATACAATTCCAAAATTAAAACTAAAACTCATATTAATTATTATTTTTAAGTATACCTCTTGTACGAGGTACAGTTTCGGTTGAGGTCACAAACTCTTTATGATATCTCCGTTTGAAAGTGGGGAATAACATTGAGATTCCGTCTTATACTTACCCTTCGTTAACATGAGAAGTGGACATAAACTTGATAATGGCTTTTCAGAATTTCAAATTCACTGGAACCATTCAGAGCTGATAGATTCACTGGAGCCATTCAGAGCTGATGGATTCACTGGAGCCATTCAGAGCTGATAGATTCACTGGAGCCATTCAGAGCTGATAGATTCACTGGAGCCATTCAGAGCTGATGGATTCACTGGAGCCATTCAGAGCTGATAGATTCACTGGAACCATTCAGAGCTGATAGATTCACTGGAGCCATTCAGAGCTGCTAGATTCACTGGAGCCATTCAGAGCTGATAGATTCACTGGAGCCATTCAGAGCTGATAGATTCACTGGAGCCATTCAGAGCTGATAGATTCACTGGAGCCATTCAGAGCTGATGGATTCATTTGATGACAAGCTCATTGCCATGATCCACAAGATTCAGCAGAAATACATATTTCCATACCCACGGTCATTTTATCATTCAATTCTCATTAGCCACGGGGAAAGCCACACAAAAGCGATTTGATACATCACAAACAATCCGAACATATAGTTGAATACTAAAAAACAACAAACACAAACTTAAAAGTATAGTACAAAATGATAGCAGTCGGCTCACACCTTAAGTCGAACGTAACATTTTTCAATGAAATCCCTAAAATCCTTGAATATATATACTGTTGATGTCAAAATGAAAACCCTCGGTACAAATTGATCGTATTGCACATAAATTGTATACGAATAATACAGAGACATTTCTGAACCTTCAATCGGTTCCTAGATACGACGCACACATAATCATTATTCAGGTTCAACAGGTACCTCGAGGTGTATACACTTTCAAAGATGCACATCGTAATGGTTAGGTGAGATCTTATACAAACCTAAAATATCAGCAGTTGATCGTCCTGCAAGCAGAGTGAATAAGTTCATTTTCAGATGCAGATCCTCCTAATCAGCCCTATGATATGTTGTTTGTACCTGTACAAGAAGAGTGGAGATTAGTCTAATTAGGAAGTGAATACATGCTTTATTACTAGGCAAACGCAACATAAGCGTTGTAAGATGAGCGAGATATCTGAATGATGTATCTCAGTAGTTACAGTAGTTCTTTCCTTGCTACATTATTGACTCTGGTATTCTATACACACCTTTACGTATGAATAAAATCCTTCACTGTTGGGCGAATATTGAATATGGAAAGCAGTGAATCTCTGCAACCTGAATCTTCATTCATTTCCATGATATATTTCAATAATAAAAACAGATGATTGAATTATTTTTTTTGAAACGGCTGATTCGAATTGCATAGGAAATCGTTTTAATGTGTATCATTTATGTGTTCACATTCACAGAAATTTTTATTTTTTTTTAGAGATTTTATTTTCCATTTTTTTTTGCCCAGCCTAATCTCATGGGGCTTTTCGGAAACTTTGAGATGATGTTTCTCAAAATCGGTCCGATCGATTCATTCCAAAACCTATACAGTTCCAAGTTGCATAAGTTTGCGTGTACGAAAAAGAAGTTACGTGTATATCAGTCAACCCCTACGACCTGTGCAGTGCCCCCCCCCCAAAAAATAACTCAGACAAAACCCTATGAGAGTGGAATAGAATCTTCGCCAACGCTCAACTAATTACACATTCAAGTATTATTTCATCCAATTAGACAGTCGAAATCTGATTGGAAGATGGGAAAAAAAAAATTCAACCTATTCAAGAGAAATTCACCCAGAGCGTAACATATCCAGTTTCAACATCGATTTTGTTGATCTCACATTGTGAAATATCTAGCGTGTCATTCATATCATCCATATTGAATTAGGAATACAATCACCTAATAATATCATATTAAATATTCATATCATATCATATATGAATATGGATATTTCATTTATATTTATAAACCCAACACTTTGAGTGTACCCGAGAGTACAATCTGCACCCATTTACACCTTTACATTTCAACAACTAGGCTGCTACTTCATTTCACATTATCATCACATGCCTCTTAAACACGCTCTGCCCCCTTAATTCAGTACCGACACTTCTGACCGACAGTGCTTCACTGTACAAACAAACCCTCGTTCGTTGCGTCTCATAACACAACTCTTGTACAATACAAACACGACACTGGTGATCGTCAGAGTTCTGTCATAAAACGAGACCCTCGTTCGACGCGTCATGTTCCACATTGCATTATCTTGAAATCTGAAATGACCGCTCATACTTCAGAGGAAGAATTTTGAGGAATCGAAACCACCAGCTTCCAGTGTTAATTATCAAGAAAACGGTGGATCGAAACCATCAAAAATGTTCGTAACATGGAAGATAGTGGAAAGTCACGCTCAAAAACGGTGTTATCTCATATTTTATAACGTAAATTAAAATAAAATATTACAGGAAGGAGTTATTAATTCGCTCTCAAGCTCATAAAAGCATGCGTTTTATTAAAAGCTCGAGATAATAATTCAGTTATCGGGCTACCGTTGTTAAGTGTATTAATTAATTAGGTATTTTACTTTCAGTGACTATAGTCAACGTGAAAAACTCTGATGTTCTCATGAAATATCAAATTTGAGAAATTAATTTCGAATTAACTTTTACACAATTATTGAATTGACAATTAGTGGAAGTTCTAGAAGTATTGGGAAATTAGCTACCCACAATTGAACTATCACACGGAGCCTGAATGTCTTTCCGAAGAGCTATTGAGATGGATGAGAGACAACCATGAACAATTCGTCATAATTGTATCAACTAGACCTGGATTGAAGTTATTATACCAATGGATTGAAGCTATCGTACCAATGGATTGGAGTTATTGTACCAATGGATTGAAGCTTTCGCACCGATGCATTATTGTATATGAAGAGAGAGAGAGAAGAAGGGGGTGTGGAAGGAAACTAGTTGATTGGATATAAATGATTTTTCAAAATGTGTACTGATGATCTTCTTGAAATATCCACAACAATGGAATCTATTGACATTTGTATGCAGATTATCACTTCAATGATTATAAAAAAAATGTACGAGGAGAAACAAAAGTCGCAGGCATCAGAAAAAAAAATGAAAGCTGAGTGCCTCTCAATTTGAGAATATACCATGCTCACAGATATTCAATTCTGTTGAATTTTATATCGACATTATAACACACATAGACGAGTATTCGTATATATATATTCATTTTCTGCGAGTTACTTTGAATCATGATGAATAAAATCCGATTTTTTTTTTAATTAACATCAAAACTTGATACAAAATCATTGTGCCCCAATTAGGGCTATGGATGAAAAGTGGGATGGAAAGTTTGGATGAAAAGTATGGATGAAAAGAAGTACTTCCAAAGTGAATGAAGGATCTTCGAAATGAACTAATTGGACAAAAACACGTTGATTACATAGGATTGGAACAATCCTTTTCATATGAAAATAATAAGATAATTTTATAATAATTGAACTTATTATTATTTTATAATGATATAATGATTGAAAGGATTGGTACATGGGAATGTACAATCAAGTACTGATTGGAATTTCGCAAATTGAACAAATGTATTTGAATTTAAATAATAAATCACTGGGTGGATTATCCACTCAGGTCGAGATTTTGGTGTTGATTCATGTAAGGTATGATAGCTTATGTGGACTCTCAGTTATCTGGGTGTTTATTCAATAGTTCATCATCATCATTATTAATTCAGTTTTCACTACTGGTATATTATGATGTTGGTTTAGATTTATTTTGAAGGAAGAAATGTAAAGTACTTATATCATTATTATTACTAGTCAAACGCAGCATATGCGTTGTAAAATGAGAGAGATATCCGATTAGGGTATGAAAGTCGTTGAAGTAGTTATATCCTTGCTACTTTATCGACTCTGGTATTATACACACCTTGATATCTGAATGAGGTACATAAGTCGTTAAAGTAATTCTACCCTTGCCACTTTATCGACTCTGGTATTCTACACATCTTGACGCATATAAAAATACTTCATTGTTGGTCAAATATTGAATCTAGAAAGCAGTGAATCTTGGCAACCTAATTCTGTCGTCATTTTTCTATTTGATGAATGAAGACAGTCCATTTATTTATTCTCTTTGGAACGGCTGGTTCTAATTGCACACAAAATGATGATAATGTGTATCATTCATGTATACATATTCAGAGAGAATTTTATCTCATTTGGAGAGATTTTATTTTCCAACATTTGCCAAATCTTATGTAGTTTTCAGAAACTTTGAGATGATATTTCGCGAAATAGGTCGAGCTGATTCATTCCCAGAACCACACAGTTTTGAGTTGGATGAGTTTTCATGTACAAAAAAAGTTTCGTGTCGATCAGTGGAACCCTGCGACTTCTGGAGTGTTTAAAAAAAAACACAGACAAAGCCCTGTAAGTGTGGGATGGAGACTTCGTTACGCTCATCTAACTAGGCACACGCAACATATGCGTTGTAAGATCAGCGAGATATCTGAATAAGGGTCGTTAAAGTGGTCCCACCCTTGCTACTTTATAGACTCTGGTATTCTACACACCTTGATGCATATACAAATACTTCATTGTCAGGCAAATCTAGAATCTAGAAAGCAGTGAATCTCGGCAACTCAATTCTGCTTGAATATCTCTATAATATATTTGATAGATAAAAACAGTCATTTGAATTTTTTTTCGAAACGGCTAGTTCGAATTGCTCACAAAATGATGATTAGGTGTATCATTCATGTGTGAACATTCAGAGGATTTTTTTTTGGTCCAGAGAGATTTCATTTCTCCAAATTTTCTCTTCCGGTCTAATCTTATGGGGTTTTCGAACACTTTGACATGATGCTTCTCAAAATCCATTCAACTGATTCATTCCAAAAACTATACAGTTCTAAGTTGTGGAAGTTTGCCCGGAAAAAAAAATGAATGTTGATCGGTCGAACCATGCGACCTGTGCAGTGCTCACAAAAACACACACACACACACACACACACACACACACACACACATGAGACAAAGCTGTATAAGAGTGGGATGGAGTCTTCGCTATACGCTCATTTGATGAAACTATTGCGTGAATTTGTGTGATTCTTTTTACCAGTCAAACGCGAAATATGCGTTGTAAGATGAGCGAGATAACCGAATAAGGTATAAAAGTCGTTGAAGTAGTTCTACCGTTGCTACTTTTTCGACTCTGGTATTATACACACCTTGATATCTGAATAAGGTATAATAGTCGTTGAAGTAGTTCTACCCTTGCCACTTCATTGACTCTGGTATTCTACACACCTTGATGCATATGATAATACTTCATTGTTGGGCAAATACCGAATCTAGAAAGCAGTGAATCTCGGCAGCTAATCTGTCATTATTTTTATGATATTAAATTTGATGAATGAAACCAGTTATTTCAATTTTTTTCTTCAAAATGACTGAATAGAATTGCATACAAAATGATGGTAATGTGTATGAAGTCTATGTATACACATTCAGAGAGAATTTCATCTCATTCGAAGAGATTTTATTTTTCAACATTTTCCGCCAGGCCACGGGGTTTTTGGATATATTGAGATGATTTTTCTCAAAATACGTTCCACCGATCCATTTTAAAAACTTTACAGTTTCAAGTTGGATGAGTTTGCGTGTACAAAAAAAGTTTCATGTCGATCAGTCAATCCCTGCGACCTGTGGAGTGCTTCCAAAAAAAAAAAAAAAAAAAAACCACAGACAAAGCTCCATAAGAGTGGCATGGAGACTTCGCTACGCTCATCCAACTATCATTCCTGTATGTATGTATGTCTGCTGAATTCATCATTTCATCATTCGTCTATCAGCTAGCTCGCACACAAGGTATTATCCATACGCGGGCTTCATACATATGAATGTTTATTTCTATTTTGTATTTTGTATTTTTGAATCATGTTTCTCATGTGATATGTGCAAATAAAATGAATACAAAATCAAATTGAATTGATAGTTGTTTCATTATGTAGGGAATAAGGATTAGGAGAAATGTTTGCGCCTCACACAAGTCAGTCCAGACTCTGTGCATCAATATTCAAATTATTTAGTCATATCTTGACTCGGTGCCAACGTTTCCTCTCAGGAGTGACGTCATCAAGTAAGCCGTCCGCCAATCATCTGTCACCCTTGATACTTCCATTGTTGTACAAGTTTCCTTCTTCTCAGAGCCCGTCTCTTATGAAGTCCCGGTCGACCGCCTCCCCTATAACACACCACTGGTTCAAGCCTTCCTACACTATGTGTAACTTGTATCCGCGAGAAATGGAGGTCTCGATCGACCGTCTCCCTCATCTTACACAACTAGCCCACGACTGGTTCAAGTGTTTATTTCATAAAGAAAAACTCGAGACAAAAACTACCGATATTATAACAGATACAAGGACAGAGAAAACAGAAGGAAACAGAACAATTCAAGAACATAAAGAACAAGAATATCATGATAATGAGAAGATTCAAGTTTGGTTTTTCCTGGAATTATCACCTCAAGATGTATTGTATGTTGAATGTATGAGTTATATTATTTTCAACTGGGCAAACGCAGCACATGCGTTGTGGGATGAGCGAAATATCTGAATAAGGTAAGAGTCGTCAAAGTAGTCCCACCTTTACTACTTTATTGACTCTGGTATTCTACTCACCTTGACGCATATTACACAAATACTTCAATGTTGGGCAAATATCGAATCTAGAGCGCAGTGAATCTTGGCCACATAATTCTGCTATTCAATTTCTATATATTTGATGAATAAGAAAAGCTATCATTTGAGTTTGTTTCTCAAAGATGAATTATTCGAATCGCATACAAAATGATGATAGTGTATTCATGTCACAGAGAATTTCATTCCATCTGGAGAGATTTTATATCACAAATTTATTTGCCCGGCCTAATCTAATTGGGTTTTTAGATACTTTGAGATGATATTTCTCAAAATCGGTCCGACCGATTCATTCCAAAAACTATACAATTCTGAGTTGGGTGAGTTTACGTGAACAAAAAAAGTTTCATGTTGATCAGTTAAACCCTGCGACCTATGGAGTGCTTACAAAAAAAAAAAAATGAAAAAAAAACAGACAAAGTGCTATAAGAGTGGGATGGATTCTTCGCATATGCTCATCTAATTATTCTTCGACGTGGTAGATCACCCTTGTGGTGCCCCGTCTGAACGACCCCATTATTCATACATAGCCTCAAGCGGGCAACAATGATTTTGTATCAGGTTCTGATGTTGATGATGAAGAAATATATAAAACAGCCCAAACCTATACCTATACCTAAACCTATACCTATACCTAAACCTATAAGGTGAAATGGCTATTCGAAGACATTTACAGCTTCTCAATGTTTCTTCCTCGACTCTGATCCATTCATTTATTCATTCATTCATTTCAAATCATGTTATTCTTGTTTCTGAACACTATTTACATACATTTTCCATCCTTTTCTCACATTACATTTCACAACAAGAAACCCGCATGAGAGAGGAACTCTTGTGTGCGGGTTGTCTGGAAGAAGTGACGCGAGAGAAAATGAATGAATAATCAAAGAACTATAGTGAGTCATCGAACAAACAACAGATCATAATTCTCAACGATAATAATTGGCACAATCTTGAAAATCTTCAACCTATATGATACTTTGGATCAACCAAACGAATAAACAAAAAAAGTTATTATGGGAAAAATTAATGGATATTAATAATAATACGACAGTGATATGGATGGAAAAATACACACATGAGGCAAACATAGATACAATGACGATATGAAATGATGAATGAAAAGAAATATAGTTATGAATATGAAATTGAATAACAAGATATTTAAATTGATTCACGGGAATCAGAGAGGTGGAAGATGAGAAACAGGACGAAAGCAGATGTTCTTGGAGAATGGGAAAGCAACGGTCGTGTCCTGTTATTGAATAACCATCTCAGTATTCCTCTCATCCATATATAGGAGAAGTACGAGAAATATCCAACATCATGTCCGACCTAAGCGGTAACCGACCTCCGTTCTCTTTTTTGATGGTACAGTTTACTAGCGATTGATGTATCTGTCTCAGTACACTGTCTCATCTTCTCTCTCTCTCTCTCTCTCTCTCTCTCTCTCTCTCTCTCTCTCTCTCTCTCTCTCTCTCTCTGTCATCATCCGAAAGAATTCCTAGCCTATTATTCTCTAACAAACAATGCTATTAAATTTTGATTGGCTTTTATTTTCATTTGACATTTTTTTGTGCCCAGATTGTTTTTTAAACGCTGTCAACGTGATTCCAGGAAAGCGACGTGGGAGCAGTGAGCGAATGGCTCTTCTCCAGTTGACAGGAACCACTTAAATCAGTACCACGTGACACATCATGTACGAACAGAGCAGAGGAGTCTGATGGAAGACTAGATGACTGGCGTTCAATAGAGAGGGAGAGAGAGAGAGGGAGAGAACGTGAGGAGTGGAGAAGGAGAGAAAGAGAGAGAAGAAAAGAGAGAAACGGACGTAGAGAGAGAGGGAAAGAGATGAAGAGTGAGAGAGGAAGTGTGAGAGGAGGATGGAACGAGAGAGAGAGAGAGAGAGAGAGATAGAGAGAGAGAGGGAATTATAGAAAGAGAGAGAGGTTCAGTATGTAATATTTCATCTTGTCATTTTCATTGTCACTTTTGGAAGAAAGACAAAGAATTTTTTGTTAAAGAGAACGTTTAGGCAATATTGCAATATATACACTGTTCTTTTGATTCTTTTGTTTTGTTTATTTTTTGTTTGTCAAGTTTGACGTGGAGTCATGTAAGAGACTGGAGACATTTAATAAGGAAGCGTTGTATCAGTGTTGCCAACCAGTCTTGGCATCCATCTTAATTAACAGAAAAAATACTGCTCTGTTTTTGT
>OZ023329.1:16963272-17005772 GCA_964007535.1 Brachyptera risi | reverse complement strand
TCTCGATTATGACAAAATCAGTATATATAGCTTTTAGTTTCTAACCAATCAGTAATTCCACTTGAATAATACACCGTCCCCGCCCTATACACCGGAATCGCTGTGTACATTTTACTTTGTTGAGCATTCTCTTCTACTACCGATTATGATCAGATCATTATTATTGGAATCAGTATCATGATTGGTATTATGATTGAATCAGTATTAATATGAATAGCATCACTTCAGTATCAGATTGATTTATGTGGAAACTGTTTGCGGCCTTTTACTTCGGAACATGTTTTCGAATATTTGTGTAGGTCTACTTATTCTCACTTTCAATCGAACGTCTTATTGAACAAACATCTTTTGAAGAATACTCATGTTTCATAAGATGATACGACGGCATATGAGATACTATCGGCGTGAATAACCTCGTCGTTGAAGCGCCGTAAAACAACACAATTCATGCATTCATTCATTTGATGCACAACATAAAAACAGACGAACAAAAACATATTTCGCACCGTATCTTTTCTCTCGGCATTTCTTCTGTCTACGTTGACGTCTCATTTGTTATAGAATCCTCACATGAATCAGAAAAATCAGTACATCAGGCAATCAAGTGAACGTTGGAGATCACCATAATCTAATTGACAATTCAACTTGAATTTCTTTCACTACGCAGAACTAGAATGATCAACAGTTTACCCTCACGTTTCTCAGCTCTATAAGAACTCTGCATCAGAGATGAGCATGAGTTGCCAATCCATAGAGTTGAAATCAGATATATAATTCAGTTCCTTGTGCGATTCTCATTTTTCTGTTTTCTTCAAACCTGATGTGGAGTGTTTTCCTCGAGGCAATTAACTATATGAAAGTTACGTCACAAAAGCATAGTTGAAAAAGTGAATTAACAAAATGTGGTTGATGAAGTATTTGTAACTCAAAACGTCCGACCGTTAGTCGGTTTGAACAAACAATAATAATTCTCGAAACGGATTTTATACATACCATTGTCTTCAAAGAGACTCGAGGTTACGATCGACCGTCTCGCGTATAGTTGATTGTGAACGGTTGGTTGTTTCGAGACGGCAATATTGTACACGTCTCATGATGTTTTTTGTCAGTCCCAGTTCTATCAGGATGTCAGAAATGTTCACGATCAAACCAATACGAACATTGAAACCGGACAGGAATCAAATTGTAGATTTATTTCTTCTGTGAATGTATGTGGATAATTCGGAATGGAATACAATCGAATTTTTCAGTTGAAAACTCACTATCGCAACTTCCATGATAATTATCGGAACCTCTTTTAGATTGTGTTTCAGAGAATGTATAAATAGTCAAGAGTATTCGGTCAACAGATGGCGTATATGAGTACATTGAGTGCGACTGAATTGAACAATTTCGAATATATTTTGGATCGAAAAGGTCGATTATTGAACAACAACTTTCATAATTTGATTTCGAACGTCATTCAGAGTGAGTGGTATGCATGATGGGATGATTAGAAATAAAAACAAAATTCAATGATATTGAATTCGAAAAATGTTCATGGGCTGAATCCGTACTTTTACAATGCAAGATTTTCACAACATGATCACATTGAATTATTCCGGAGGTGATTTTTTTATTGAACAGAATGACTTGCAGCATACATACGGATGAATGATGAGTCATGTGATGATCAAAACCCCCCGGGGGGCTTGACAGTGGACTAGAAACAGATGAATAATGAAAAGAGTATTGTGTAACGCGATGATTGAGACAGAAGTAGGCATAACCGATGCCCAATTGCATAGATAAGGACCAGTATATACACACACGAATATATATATATATATATATATATATATATATATATATATATATATATATATCTATATATATATATATATATAAATATATATATATATATATATATATATATATATATATATTCATATATATATATATATATATATCTATATATATATATATATATAAATATATATATATATATATATATATATATATATATATTCATATATATATATATATATATATATATATATATATATATATATATATATATATATATATATATATGAACATATATATATATAATATATATGAATATACATATATATATATATATATATATATATATATATATATATATATATATATATATATATATATATATATATATATATATATATATATATATATATATATATACATATATGAATATATAATCATATAGATATATAAATATACGAATATATATATATATATATATATATATATATATATATATATATATACAGATATATATATATATATATATAAATATATATATATAAATATATAAATATATAAATATATATATATATATATATATATATATATATATATATTTATATATATATATATATATATATATATATATATATATATATATATATATATATCCATATATATATATATATATATATATATATATATATATATATAAATATGAATATATATATATATATATATACATATATGCATATATATATATATATATATATATATATATATATATAAATATATATATATATATATATATATATATATATATATATATATATATATATATATATAAATATGAATATATATATATATCTATATACATATATGCATATATATATATATATATATATATATATATATATATATATATATATATATATATATATAAATATGAATATATATATATCTATATACATATATGCATATATATATATATATATATATATATATATATATATATATATATATATATATATATATTCATATAAATCCGGAACAGGGGCATCGAAGACAGGAGCATCGGAGACGTCACCTGAATTAGATGTCAACCTCACTTTCAAATGTATTGTGTGTGACATTGTCATTCCAAATTGGATGAAAATGAATGGATACAGGAATGAATAAATAAATACATAGATATTTCAAATGAATTGGGATAGCAATGAGGCGAAACAAGAGGTTTGGTCACAAAAAATGATTCAAATAGTCTTGTCTCCCAATCTGAGTATACTCATATCGTAATTGGTCACCGATTCAGAGGAAAAAAATCACAAATTGGATGGATATGATATGAAAGTGATACTTCTACACACCTGACTAATTCAAACTCTCCATCGGTTTCTGAGAATTGAAATGGATTGAATCGAGGTCAGAAAAATGTGAACAATACATACAACTATTACTACTAGATCAATTCGTTGACATAATCTGGAATTCAAGCTACAACTATCAGTCCAATCACTTCTATGTCAACCGCATTGTTCACCGATACAATTTTTCCATTCTCCATTCTCAAATATTCTTAGACGAGCTTTAGCGAGGATTCAATTTTACACACTGAAAAAAATTGGTGTTCTTTTTTAGGTTTTTTTTTTCGATTCTCCACAGGTCAAACGGCTACAGTTATCATCTTCAAACTTTTTTCATCATGCCTCCTTATCTAACTTGGATCTGTATAGTTTTGTGGCATCATTGAATGATGACTTTTTTCCTTATGAATTTTAGAAATTTTAAAAATACCCATTAGAATAACACAACAGAAAAAAGAGAATATTTTTATTTTACCCCCCCAAAAAATTCTGCGTAAAGTTGAGTTACATTCTGATACACATTTATGAATACTTTCAGCTTGATGGGGTGAGCCATTTTGAAAAAAAAATCATAAAATGTGCCAAATTGGTACCACTCGAAGCAGTTCCTACCCATTTCTAACTTAAATGTCACCCAATTGGTGAATGTAGGCAAAAGTTTGCCTAAGAAGTTGACACACCATTACAATCTACTCGTCTAACAACGCATTTATTGCGTTTTCCTAGTTACTTACAAAGTTAGATGAGTGCCTAATAACTAGGGCAAAGCACGTCGACTTGGTTCGCAAAATATATACCCTAATTTATTCCATACTCTCTTCTAATCTTCTCAATACAACATCAATATGGCGCTTCCACATGAGAATAACTGATTCTCATAATTCAAACAACATTTATTCCATTCATATTGACTTTAACAAACGCACTCCACTGATGACCACGATCTATTGGTGTCGTTAGATGATATATGAATTGGTGGGATGATGAGATGGAAGGTTATTTCATCATGTATTTCTGAATAGCGGGAAGGAGTCGGTCGTGGTCTCTTGTTAAGGAACCATCCCAGTATTTACCTGAATGATAGAGGGAAATCACAAGGAAAACTTGTCAGGATGGTCGTCCATGGCGGAAAACGAGCAACGGTCTCCTGAATGATGGTTCAGTGTATTAACCACTCGGCCACTCGTCTCAGTTTCCATCCAACTAACGAAAACATATTCCTCATTCGGATCGTCACTTCATAACTGATAGAACCTCTCATAAATCTAATTAACAATTGGGCATTCCAAAATGAATCCTGCGTGAAGAATGATAAAAATGAATCTGTGAGTAATTCTCTCTTTTAGGTTTTTTTCTCCGATCCTCAACAAGAAGATGCGTTAATTAAAAAACATTCTGTTCTGGAGAGTATTAATCCTCCTCATTAACGCAGGTGTTGGGTTTCGCGTGCAAGAATAACGAGCTCTTTTTTAATTTATATCATGAAGCGGTTATCACTCATTAATTATTTCTTCTCGTATTCATTATTAGTTTTTTCTAATGAATGAACCCCTTTGTTTTTCGTGCTTTCTCAGCGGAAATCCCAATTTATTTTCTAGCCAGTTTTGAATTAGCGTGAATATAAATTAGGCATGCTCATGATATTTTTTCAGTTTCAACTGAACTTGCTATTTGCATAGAGAAATAAAAAATCATACCAAAAATCCGAATCATTATTTTGGTTGATATTATTTGCATGGCAATTTTTCTCGAATCACTGACAGAAAATTATCGAATGTTGCATCTTCATTTATCATGATTTCATCTCCCATTATATTTTGTTCATTAATCGATTTATTTATTTACGAATTTTTCATTCGTTCTGATTTATCGGTCATTTAAAAAAACTTTCGTGATTTTCGATGAACTGAGAATCATTCTCGCTGATTCGATTCCGAGAAGATTTCAGACTATTGGATAATCGAATATAGTTAGCTCTAAAGAACGGAGTTTCAAGAGCGTATAGTTGATGTCTCATGAAAACTACTTGTCTTCTAGAATACATTATGAATTGTCATGTGGGTAAGACTATGTTCAATCATTTTCTCCGTGTGTTAAAATCATAATTGTTTTTTGAAACCGGCTGAACGATCCTACCTTGTCACACCTGGTCTCACTCAGGAAACAACGACTTGAAACTTTTACTTGATATAGGAAAAATCTCCTTCCCTCATATTATTATGTCGAGCTAAGTGATGTGTTTTTATATCTCTATTTTTTTCGAATCAACTGTCAGAGTCGAATGTATCTTCAAAATATTTTTCGGGAAAAATCATTCATGAAAAATGTGATGATTCTATAATTGAAGGCAATTCAAATGAATATTTCAGTCAAATTGTTCTGCAAAGTACATCACATTTCAATCTCTCTCTCTCTCTCTCTCTCTCTCTCTCTCTCTCTCTCTCTCTCTCTCTCTCTCTCTCTTTCTCTCTCTCTCTCTCGGCTATCAATTGTTCTGTCTTAGTCTAACTCATGTATGTGTCAAAAGCGAAGTGCTCGTGTAATATCTTTCATGTCAGAACAGTAGTTGAGATTTGTGCCGCGACAGAACAAAGGGCGCCCTAGTTCCGCGCACGCGCATTGACACGATGTTAACATGACGTGTATTGTGCGATTCAGAAGGCTGTGAATGATGACGTAATTTGACAGAAGAGACGATATAGATGGCAGTGCATGGAGATGGGGATAATGTGATATGGAAATAACAATGTGAAAACGCTTTTGTTGCATCATTAGGCGGATGAGTTGAGATAATTCTATTCCATTCGTCGTGGAATTTACTCTTTCGTCAATGTTTTGGAATATGAATCATGATTATTGATTACTTAACGACTGTCGAGCTGATCATAATTGCATGCAAATACTATGAAATGTATGAAAACTCATAAAATATGCATCATAAGATGTACTGGTCAAACGCGAAATATGCGTTGTAAGATGAGCGAGATATCTGAATAAAGTATAGAAGTCCTTGAAGTAGTTGTACCCTGCTACTTTATCGACTCTGGTATTCTACACACCTTGATATCTGAATAGGCTATAAAAGTCGTTAGAGTAGTTCTAGTCTTGCCACTTCATTGACTCTGGTATTCTACACACCTTGACGGATATAAAAATACTTCATTGTTGGACAACTCTTGAATCTAGAAAGCAGTGAATCTCCACAACTTAATTCTGTCACAATTTTTATGATATATTCTATGAATATTATGTCATTTTTTTTCCTCAAAACGACTGATCAGAATTGCTTGAAAAATCGTAATAATGTGTGAAATCCATGTATACACAATTAGAGAAAATTTCATTCCATTTGGAGAGATTTTATTTCTCAACATTTTCCGCCCAGCCAAATCTTATGGGGTTTTTAGAAACTTTGAGATGATGATTCTCAAAATCGGTCCGACCGATTCATCCCAAAAACTATACAGTTCCAAGTTGGATTAGTTTGGGTGTACTAAAAAAGTTTCATGTAGATCAGTCAACCCCTGCGACCTGTGGAGTGCTTACAAAAAAAAAAAAAAAACACACAGACAAAGTCCTATAAGAGTGGGATGGGGACTTCGCTACGCTCATCAATAATAGTCTGCATTTGATATTTTCCATGGCAATAAGTATGTGGATGAATTTGGAGACAAATTTCATATCTAAAATCCAGCATCAAAAATAGCAGAAAATACTGGGGAAAATGATAAGAAAAATACTCGGCCAATTAGCTTCACTTTTCGATGAGAATGATTTGCAGAAATGATTGATAAATAATGATGATTGAATGAATGATGATCGATTGAGAATGGATGATGACTATTGTTAGTGATTGTAGTCATTTTTCACCTGAAGTTTCTCAGATCAATTTCAAACGCATGCGAATACTATGAAATGTATGATTGCTCACGTTCCATATTTTGGCCATGAAAATGAGAATGTAAAAATGAGTTGAGAGGAAATCTACAAGAATTCAGGGATAGCAAGAAACTGCGAAGAATGACTGTGAAGAATAGTCATCCTCAGTTTCACTTGTCCATGAGAAAGATTGTCAGCATAACAACCCAACCAACAACCAGGTCATCTGGGGGTACGAGTTCGAAGATATTGTTCACAACAACCTAGGGTGCATGTGCGGCTTGAACCCATGCCCGACAGACTTTGATTTTGAGAAGAAATGCATCATTGCATCAATAATTTGCTTACAATTAAATGAATGCACAGGAGCGTCACCTTTGATGACATTTGCGAATAGTTCCGAATTTCTCCTCAAACACTCAGGGGGGTGTCAACCTATTTCCAATGATTTCAACCGATATCTACTCAAAAACTCCCAACTAATTTTTTTTTTTTTCAACATCAAACTTGAGAAAGGCCTACATCCGAACAAATATTTGGTGACTTACGGTTCCTTTTCTTCAATCATCATTGTTGACTTTCACAATTTCAAACAACAACGACAATTTGCATCTGTGACTAGTTCCATTGTACCTTTTCATGTGGAAACTTCTTGTTCAATCATCTTATCTTTTTCGTACATGTTCCAATAACCACTATGGTGACTTTGAGGAAAACCGTTTCATTCTCAATTTGCATTGATAATCAATATACAATCATAAATCCAATCCAATCATAATTTTTCCAAATTGATATCAGATTAATTGAATAAGATGAGGATTCATTAATTGATAGGTCTGATGTTTCTACCTCGATGTAAATTCTGGTTCCGTAGAATCGACCACTAGTGATGGGCGTGGCTAATCGCCAGGGTCACCTTGATCTATACTTCATGTGGGAATTTAGAGATACTCTGATAGATAAATGTGAAATTTTCCTCATAACAAAGCCCATTTGATTAAATGTTCTGTTTTGTGACGTTTGTGGGCGGGTCAATCACTAGTCGTCAATTAGGCGAGCAAACAATACAAAACAAAACAAATGCACAAATTAAAAATGAAGTGATTTGATCCAGTTGTTTCTGAGATGAAGATACATTGGTATTGAAAATGATATAAGCTTGCAAATAAATAATAAATACACAGATGTGTAGAATCATTTCACTCTGGAGCCTTCCCAACAGATGCAATAACATGAACCTCAGATTATGGGGGTATTTTGAAAGACGCATGAATAATTCAAAAAATACAAAAGAGTTATAAAACAGAAAACATCATCTTTTGAAAACATTTGAAAGAATGAAAAAAAAGATGTGAAGAAATGAATTCCATGTTGACGCCTTCTCAAATGAAGAATCCAGCAATTATATGAATTCTCGACTTCTAAAAATTTTGTTAATTTCATATTTCCATATAAGGCCTATCCCTAATAATAAATTTGCCCAACGACATCGACATCTTGTTACAGAATCATTGATCCCCCATCGAGGCTATGGATGGAAGGTAGGATCGTTTGAACGGACGGTGCACCACAAGAGTGATCTTATCACCCCGTAGAATAATTTTAATGATATCAACTCATTCATCAGAGAATGAATCACGAGGTTATATGATTACAGTGGTAGCTAACAATTCAAATAGATATTCACATAATCTCTCAAATTTCATATTATTGAATGATTATTGTCCGATCACTCAAACCATGTTTTAATTCCAAACCAGGTGTATCAACAGATGAGCATAGCAAACACTTCTATCTCACGTAATTTAGAATTTATGATTTTGTGGGAGAAAAATATCAGACATTTCAATAATCTGTGAATGGGAATCAAAAGGTTTCATGAAATACAGAAAGTCATGGTTTAAATCAACGGGATCATATACATGGAAAGATGAATACGGAAAGCTCGATGACGTAACACCAACCTACTTTATCACCATATGAAGAAGGTGCTGAATCTCGCATACTGATAACATTTGTGGTTCCTTGCGGTCAGTTTAACGCCAAAAGTCCCGATTGCCTGTCGCGATTTAGCGTATTCCCTTGTGAACTGGATTTTGATCAAAGTGGCTACGATATCGGTGGCATTGTTGGACTAACAAAATCTACGATTTTCGTAAAAAACAAATGCAACTCCTGACATTTGAGTTCCACTGAGCCGTGTGTAGCATTGTTGTTTCACATATTTCGATATAAATGCGATAGTTGCGCTACAGGCAATCGGGATCCTGGCCTCGAAAACTGACCCCGGAAATATTTCACTTTGAAGACGCGAGTTTGAGCGACTTCTCTGTATTATGATAGAATAGGTGGTAGCACTACATCGTGCGGAAAGCTGTGAACACTCCGAAATGAAGATGTGAGTATACAACTCCAAAGTACATTTAATTCATGCTCATCTCGAAAACCATATGCTGCGTTATCCGAGTTATAAGCGTTGCTCGCTCATCCGTAACCTACAATCAGACGTAACGTTACCCTAACGTTTCAACCATCACATGTTGAAACTACAAATACCCTGTCATTTCAATATCACACGGCATAATTACCGCACCATTATTCCTACATTATCTCGTGTACTGAACCCAACATTCTCTCTATATATATTGTGACTTCTTTCTTCTCTCTCTGTCCCTCTCATTACACCCGTCATCTATTCTCTCTGTCACACTCGTAACTGTAATACAAATCCTGATTTTCCATCTCTCTTCATGGCACTGTAACTACTATCTCTCGCTCTGTCTCTCTCATTAGACCCACCATCTTCTCGCTCTGTCACACTCGTGACAGTAATACAAAATCTCCATCTCTCTCTCTCTCTGTCCCTCTCATGCATTATACGAGATATCTTCTCTCTCTGTCGCACTCGTAGCAGATATGGAGCCACGCATTGCTGCACTAATATGATACGTCACGATCAGTGCTACCAGCTTCACAACGTCACGTGCAATATAGGGCCAACACAACAAAACAGAACATCGTGATGTTTCCAACTGAAATGATTATAATGTTGGATGAGTGTTGACGGATCGGGACAGTCGAGTGTTGGTGTTGTTGTATGGGGGAGACGGTCGATCGGAGAGAGCGAGTGAGATATTTGTGATTTGATTCACAACGCTGGGATATTGTCTAGTGTTTTTGGACCGCAATGTCAAGAGGAGTGTTCAATGAAAAGTAAGTTTATCTCTGCTGGTTCATAGTTGAGATGATTTGTTTTAAATATGAGTGCTTTGTTATTCCGAAATTGGTTCAGTCATCGTCGTGAAAATGTTGCCAATATATGCCAGATATCCATTGATGAATTTTTCTCGACGGAATTGCGTTCTTTCAATTGTTACACGTATGCCATTTGTATGAACCTGGATGAGCCTATGCAGGGATGGACATGGTGTGAATTTAAGCATAGAAATAGTCTTTCAAATCATTATCGTGTGAATTAATTGATATGAAAATTTTCGAACAAGAATAGTTCAGATGTGATTATACGTATGAAATATAACGTATCTTTATGCAGAAACTCACCAGAGAATTCATTCTCACAACAGAAATGCTATATCATTATATCGTCAGGAATTCAACTTTGAGTCCAAGTTTGTCCGAACAAGAATAATATACTATATCATTGATACTTTCGGGAGAAAAAAATACCAACACAATCTTTCTACTTTTTTGGAATATAGTTTTTCAAATATCACACGAATATTTTTCTTCATGTATTCAATACATCTGATAGAGATGCATATCGTGATCTCACGAATGGAAAAATGATGATGCAGATGGATCTATGGCACACTTTATCCATAACAAAAAACCATGAGGAGTATATTTACTATTTCATTCGTCAAATCAGTCTGTTTGATCGCCACACCTAAAAGTTACTATGCAATTATCAAAACCTCATGGAGCAGACTCTCACCAATTTGTTAGTGAAAGCATCGATCTAAAATATGATATAATGTTGATTTATGATGAATAGATCTGAAGATTTACTCTCCTCAATATATAGTATGTTCGATTCGGTAACCATTCCTGAAATGTTATCCAAAGTTTTTTTGTTTGTTAAGAGTCAATATGGGCCTATATCATTATAATACTATATTATAGTGATTTTGATAATACTCTGAAGTGTTAATAACGCCCCTCGTGGTTTCGGGATCGAATTCCACTTCTCATCCATGTCCTCAATTGGGAAACAATAATTCTGTATCAAGTTTCGACTGGGATACAAAATTACTTCTATGACAGAAACAGATTGGCAAATTTACGACACGATTTCACTCAAAATATGTCAGTGATATTGTAATTGATTATATCATTATGTACTGGACAGCATTAATATGTTCATCTTTCATCCAGACTCCATTTTGATTCACATCCGGATATAATGTTCTCTAGTGACAGTTAGTATGGGTGGCAGTGCCGTGTCTGTCAGTGCTGGTGCGATCGCTGCACTGCGGGATGCGTTCAGGAGTATGGTTATATATTCACCTGATGGCCTTGAATGTTGTTCGCTTGACAACCACACCAACAGCTGGGTTCTTTGAGGGGGACGCATGTCGACATGAAATATCTTCGGAATTTTTCAATGTTGTTTGCGGGATTGAACCAAGGCCCGAATTGACTTCGATCATCAAGACAATGAATTGACTGATCAAGCCAAATGTCTCATTTGGAAATGTTTTCATTGACATGCAGAAGGTAAAAAATGCCCCGAGACTCAACTGTATTGAATGCAAACTGTCCTGGAAATTGACTGTAGTGAAAACCAACTGACCGGAACTTCTACTTCTACTTTCACTTGTACATTTGAGAGATTTGGCTTCTCCCCAACACAATTTTTTTCAACAGAAACTCTACCCATCAGAGTAACCACCACCGGAAAACATACATAACATGTAATTCAAAGTAATAATTTGTGAAAGAGAAGATGCAAACTCCAACTTCAGTCAATGCATGCAGATTGCTCAAGAATAAGATACTCAAAACAGTTTGTTTTGAGGACATTTGATTCATAGTGCTTTTTTTCATAACATCGAAACTTGATACAGAATCATTGTTTCTCAATTAAGTCAAGGAATGAAAAATGAGGTCATTTGAATGGGGCACTACAAGGGCAATCTTATCACCTCGAAAATACATTTCTCAGTTCATTTTCTGTGTAGTTGGTAAGTTCTCAGTACAGTTTGTTACTTTGGTAGAGTCTGACGATTTTGAGGACACTCGAGTTTTAATAGAGTTCTGTCTCATTAATCCTCGTCAAACTTCATACAAAGTCGGTATTCCCCAATCGAATGCAGGAAGGACAAGCTGGGATCGTTCATACAGGACACAGGAAGGGCATCAATACAACGAAACGAATCAAAATCAATCATTTTGTGATGAGTAGAAGAGGGAAGAAAAGAAGAGAAAGAGAAGATTCCGGGAATAATAATGAGTAGAAGTTCAATATGATGATCATATTTCATTTCTTCTCCTCATGTGAATGTTGAATCCCGAAAAATTATTACCTCAAAATTCATTGTTTACTGGATGAGTTGCTTAATTTCTAATCATCATTTGGGGTAATAAGATCGCCCTTGTGGTGCCCTGTCCAAACAATTTCAAATTAATTTTCATCCATAGGCGTGATTGGAGAACTATGATCCTGTATCAAGTATCGATATTATAGGTGAAATGGACATGGTGAAACAAAAAAATTCATCAATTTTCCAATGAAATCGATGAAAGATGACCAATTAATATCAAATTCATGATGTCGAATTAGTGCTGGCTTCTTCCAGTCTCTTAATCAAATGTTACACCTTTTCTGAACCAATCATGTACCGAATCACCAATTAACTGGTAATACCCATTAAACAAATTGAAAGTCTGATAATTATTCTTCATTCAACGATTAAAGTAATTAAGCGCTTTTCGCGTGTTCTATTGCACTAAAACGTTTCCGTTCACAGTCGATACAGTAGTCTGGCTGTGGAACTGTTCCACCGGCTCGGAGTTTGATCAAAATGAAAAGGGGGAGGATTTTGACGGTTCTTGTTTTTCCCAGAAGGAAATCGTTTCAGGATATCTTTTCGTGTTGTGTGCCCCGCCCTTGTAATGAGTTCAACCCCTCAAAACAATCCCTCTATCTGTATACGCCCACCCTCAGCGCTCAGGAGTCAATAAATGTGAGTAGTTTTGTGATCACTTTCGAAAGGTATGGACTTGGATTATTGCTTGGTGTTAACTGAAGCACAAATTGATGAGATCGAAAAGTGCATATTTCAAATCAATAAAACAATATGGAGTGATTTCAGATTCACTTCAATTTTTCGGGGATGTATTAGAGACGTATTATGAATACATTCAAGAAATGATTCCATGAGAAAAAAAATTTGATGTTACAATTTTTTGGACAAATATTGTTCATGAAGTTTCCACTATATATAGTAGTGTGCACTGTACAGCTTGCATCATAAGTGTAAGTCTCTTTGCTACCTGGTCAAACCAGTTGACCATATTATGTGAAGGATTCAACTGGTATCAAACGACAGAAACAGACTTTCAATCAATTTTACTTCAAGCCATACATAAACCTGGCTGTGTCTTGTTATCTTCAGCTCTATTCGGTCAATAAGTACAACATTCGGGTTTCTCGTTGTTGCCAGTTACAGTTATGGAGGGTGGTGAAAGATTCGAATTTTTGTCAAGGTTGAAAATTCACATTTTCACTTTTTTGCTCAACTGAACCATATATTCATGATAGAACTGATGTTTGTTACTAGGCAAGCCCGTTATGTGTTTCCGCGAAGATGGATGAGTTACTTAAATCAACTCAAATCTTCAGATTGGTTATTTATGAATAATATACACCTTGAGATTCAAACAATCAAGTCACTGCCATCTTATTTCCTGATTAATTAGACGAGCTTTAGCGAGGATTCAATTTGACATACTGAAAAAAATTGGTGTTCGTTTTTATGTTTTTTTTTTTTTTTTTTTTTTTTTTGTTTTTATGTTTTTTTGTCGGTTCTCCACAGGTCAAACGGCTACAGCTATCAACTTCAAACTTTTTTTCGTCATGGTTCCTCATCTAACTTAGATCTGTATAGTTTTGTGGCATTATCGGGTGGTAACTTTTTTTTTTATGAATTTTAGAAATTTCAAAAATCCCCATTAGAATAACCCGGAGGAAAATACTTGAAAAATCAAAATTTTTCAAGACCTCTCAAATTTTCGCCGAATATAAAGGAAACTATTAGGCACATTTTGAGAGATTTTTTGCATCAATCGGATGAGAAATAACGAAGAAAACGCATTTATAAAGCATTTTCCCATCAATTTAGGCTATTACGGGAACCAATTAAATCTATAGCAACAAGTGACACCTATTAATTCAAAACGATTGAAATGAATGAAGAGGAAGGCCGTGACATAACTGATTCTCGTAAGGTTTTTGAACGTTTGGAGTGATCCAAGGTCTGTAGATGTAGATTGGGTTGACAAATTATTTTTCATCCTAGATTTCTATACCCCTAAGCTCGTCTAACAACGCGCATCCCGCGTTTTCCTAGTTTCTATGATAATAAACAGGGCTTTGTTCCAATCGTTTACAGTTAATTGGTCACACCCGCTGCTCGAATTTAATAGGTACCTTGATAGCTTCGAGTGATTCACAAAAATTACATTATATATTTTTTTACATCAAGACGGCTGATCTGATTCAACTGAGAGTTGGTTATTAGGTGTTCAATTTTTATTTTACAATTATCTGAGAATTTGAATTCTCTCGAAAGAAATATTTTTCACCAATATTTTCCTCTGGGTTATTCTTATGGGATTTTCGAAAACTTTGCAACAAGTTTTTCCATGAGTGATTCAACCGATTTCGCCTCAAAACTTCACGGTATCGAGTCAGTTGAGGACACTTATGTGGGCCAAGTTACAATCGATCTTGAATTTTTGTTTGACCTGTGGAGCGCGAAAAGAAAGACCTTTTTTTCGGAAATGGTGAAATTGAGTCTTCGCTTCGCTCATCCAACAAGGCTCATCATACTATTCTGATATAAAATTCACCACCCACCATAGCGATCAACAAGTGATACAAAAACATTGAGAATGTTGGAAAAATCATACAGATGGTTTCTCAGCTACGATGCCATAATCGACTGTCATTTCACTGCTCTGTAAAACAACAGTGGACATTGTGGATGTGACCTTTTTCAATGGTTCCAAAGCTGGTGAGACCGCGATACTGAAATACCACCGAAAACACCAATTCAAAATTAGTTATCGAATCATATGAATGAACAATAATTTGAGAAAAAAAGTATTCGATGCTGGAGCTATCCTATCCCCTCATATGGATACGAAACCCATGCTGATTTTCGATGTGGACTCTCTCCAGAGCTAGTGAACATGATATTAGTAGTAGTAGTCAGCAAGGTTTTCAGCAAGTTTTTTTTTATCATCAAAAATACATATATCAAAATACTATAGACCCGCAAAGTCAAACATTTTAACTTGTCTGCGGGTCTATCAACAGTTTCAATACAACAAGATATATACACCTAATTCAGTTGTCTGAATGATATATGAATACATGGACATAGATATAACACATATACTTATACATAATCAAAAATTGAATCAAATACAACTCAATAATGAATTCTTCGAAGAATTGAACATAACAGAGAAATTTTATCCACTAAACAGCAGTAAATAATGTTAAAATCCTAAAGAATAATGTTGAATAATGTATACTCCTTCAATTCGGTTTCTGAACCATTTTCTGGAAACTCAAAAATTCAGGAGGGATTCTATCAAATGAATGAGGGATTGTAAATATTTTTTCCTGTTTAGGCTCACCATACGAATCAGTGGTTAGTGGCTCTAACAATCTGTCTTTATTACGTGTTTGATGTGAATGCATGAATGAATTATTGTGCTGCTGTGAAAAATAATTTTATGTGATGAAGAGAAGTAGAAGCAATTGACGAATTGTGAGGAAATTGAAATTTGAACTCTGGCTGTGATAATTCGACGAGATTATATCAAAAAGTCGTTTTTGAATTCTTTTAATTTCGTCCAAGTCATTATTAGTCGTCCCCAAGATAAAATACCATACCTAAGCACACACTCAATGAGCGCATGATATACTATTTTCAGAGTTTTAGTACTATTTACAAATGGCTGGATAATACATATACTATACATTCCAGAACGAAGCTTATTACACACCAGATCTACATGTTCATCCCACTTGAATTTACTGTCTATTACTTAACCCAAATACGTATGCTGATTGTTATTTGCTATTTTAACAAAACAATTACAATTTCCTGAAAAATAAGTAGGCCTACTACCTTTTCTAAAAATTTTGTGCAAACAAGCGTAATCATGATAAATCAAATTGACATTTTCTAGAAGTATGAAAGGAGAATGAATATGCATAACTTTAGTGTTTTTGGAATTATTTGTCGTTTCATTGTCATGCGACCAACCTAAGATGTTATTGAAGTCAAATTGGAGAAACTCAATTGCTAACGAATAATGTGTATGAGTAGCAACTACTGCCGTATCGTCCGCATAGAAGAATACAGAGCATTTTTTCACCACATTCATAATGTCGTTTACATATGATAAATATGAGTGGTAGTGCATATACATATAGTAGTAGTAGTAGTAGTAGTAGTGGTAATTTTTTTCTCTTTAAAAAGTTCTTTATATTCATTTAATGTAGATGACGTAATTATTTCTAGACTCACTAAGCCACTAATGTGGTTTGTCTGTAGGTCTATTTTCATGGATGAATTCCTTTTTCATGTTTCTGGATCACATACATAAAACTAACTGAGTAGTAGCAGTGGTAGAAGTAGTAGTAGTAGTGGTAGTAGTAGTAGAAGATTTTTTTTTTTTTCAAAGTTCTTTATTCATTCAATGTACAAGACCCACTAAGCCACTAATGTGGTTTGTCTGTAGGTCTATATTCATAAATAAATTCCTTTTTATATTTCTGGATCACGTACATGAACTAATTTCAATATATGTGGGCTACATGGAGTTTACATTTTCATAAACTAATTATAATATAAACATAAAGTTCACATTTTGCATTTAACTTATAGTAACCTTTTTTAACTGAACATTAGGTTTATAATTTTTACGAAACATCTTCATAGCAAAAAATAAGTACCGAGAACACAATAACAAAAATATCGAAGATAATATTCAGAATTTAAAAAAAAAGATGGAGAAAAAACCCAACATTTCATACAGGTTGTTCTAATAATAATTGATTTTTTAATACATTTTCAAGTTCTGATATTTTCTACGAGGAACTTACTTCCGTTGACAAAGTATTAAACATTTTTGGAATTGAAAATCCTTTCGTTTGAGTACCGCAGTTATCATAAATATCCCGAGGGAGAACAAATCTGTCCATATTTCCAGTTTGATAATGATGCTGGAGATAATTTTGAATTATGTTGAGAAGTAATTTGTTGTCACTAGGCAAACACGTTATGTGTTGCCGCGTTGATGGATGAGCTGAAACATATCACCTCATCTTTGGATTGGTTTATATATATATATATATATATATATATATATATATATATATATATATATATATATATATATATATATATATAAATATATATATATATATATATATATACACCTTGAGATCCAAACCATGACATCACTGCCATCTTATTTTCCATTATTAATTTCTATGATGATGAAGAAGACTTTGTTTTAATCGTTTATAGTCAAGAGGTGACACCTGTGGCTTGGATTCAATTGGTATCTCAATAGCTTTGAGTGATTTGAAAAAATCACATTACATATTTTTTCACATCAAAACGGCTGATCTGATTTGAGTGAAAGTTCGGAATAATGTGTATAATTATTATATTGAAACTCTCTGAGAATTTGAAATGTCTCGGATGAAAATTATTTCACGAATATTTTTCCCTGGGTTATTCTGATGAGATTTTTGAAAACTTCAGGATGAGTTTTCTCAGAAGTGGTTCAACCGATTGCGCCTCAAAACTATACAGTATCTAAGAAAAAAAAAAAAAAGTAACTTTTTTTTCGGGTATGGTGAAATTGAGTCTTCGCTTTGCTCATCCAATTGATATGAATTCATGTAGTTGTTTGACATTCAAAAAACAGCTTCGAACGGATGTATTTGCATTAACTGGTATCATAATTTTGAAAAATTGTTTTTGAATATCATGTATTTGATTGATGTAGATGTCAGTATAGTGCCTCCCCATGCTAGAATTCCATACTTCAGAATAGATTCGACTGAAGCAAAATAAACCACTCTCAATAAACCAAAATTAACATGAGGCTTCAGTATTCGAATACTGTACGATGCTGATCTTAATTTTTTACATAAACTATCTATATATTTGTCCCATTTAAAATGATAATCAATTAGCACGCCCAGATATGTGTGTTTGAATACACTAGGCAAACGCGTTATGTGTTTCCGCGTTGATGGATGAGCTGGAACATATCAACTCATCTTTGGATTGGTTATTATATATATATATATATATATATATATATATATATATATATATATATATATATATATATATATATATATATATATATATATATACATATATATATATATATATATATATATATATATATATATATATATATATATATATATATATATATATATATATATACACCTTGAGATCCAAACCATTACCTCACTGCCATCTTATTTTCCATTATTGATTTGTATGATAATAAAGAAGGCTTTGTTTCAATCGTTCACAATCAAGTGATGCCACTTGTTGCTTTGATTTGATAGGCTTCTGTCAAGTGATGTCACTCATTGTTGCAGGAGAGCGACAACAATGTCCACCAGTTGCAATTGACCAATCAGAATGTTTGGTGGTCCACCAGTTCACTGTATTGCTATGGTAACGATTGTTTGTTGTTTGTTACTTGACAGAAGCCTATAGGTATCTTAATAGCTTTGAATAATTTACACAAATTACATTATAGATTTTTTACATCGAAACGGCTCATCCGATTTGAGTGAAAGTTCGAAATAATGTGTATCATTATCAGATTGAAATGCCCTGAGAATTTGAATCCTCTCAGATGGAATATTTTTCACGAATTTTTTCCTCTGGGTTATTCTAATGTGTTTTTTGAAAACTTTGGAATGAGTTTTCTCAGAAGTGGTTGAATCGATCGCGCCTCAAAACCATACAGTATCGAATTGGATGAAGATACTTGTGTCAGTTGTGTGTGCCAAGTTTCAACCGATTTCGAATTTTCGTCTGACCTGTGGAGCGCGAACAAAAATAAAAAAAAGAAAAAAAAGAAAAAAAACAGGCACTTTTTTTCGGGTATGGTGAAATTGAGTCTTCACTCCGCTAATCCAATTATCTATAAGGGTCTATATCTATAATGGTCATTATCTATAGTAGTAGTAGTAGTAGTAGTGTTTATCCCTTTAACCCTCTTTCGAGGAAATCGTGACACAATTCGAATATTTCACGACATAACTCATAAATAGCATCACAATTGATGTGACAGTGAGCCATCATCTCTGATTTATCACAAATAATCATTAATTATTGTATATCAAACAAATAATCTATCGAATGATGATACATTGGAAGATTTCAGATTTCAAATGAGATGAATCAATAGAATTCAAATTATTCTGATCACTTTCACCACAATATAGATACTTTGATACACAGATATAGATAGCCAGATAATATAGATAATCATCTGAATAACAACACACACAAAATTAACGAATATGTTCATTAAGTGAAATGAATGAGTGAAATATTGGATCTTTTAGTTGTACATGATGAACAAAGTTCAAATCATATTGTGAATCTGATTATCGTGATTCTTGACACGAGGTCATGTTCTGTCATGCTTGCGTGTTCCTGATCTCATGATAGCAGAAGCCGAGTAATAAGTCCCAGCAGGAGTCCATGACTTAACAGGAGCAGACGGGAAGCAATTAATGCAGGTAAACGCTTGCGTGACTTTATAGAATCGAGCGATAATTACTGACAAGGCACTGTTGGTGGTATTTACTTATGTGCTGTTGGTGATATTGTATTGATGCATCATTGAGATACATTCGAAACCTGGGACTACGTTTACAACCAGATATTTACGTCACCAATAGTGAAGATATTCTTGTGTGTATTATTATATTCTGATTACATCGAAACTTGATACGAGAAAATTGTTCCCCAATCAATTTAATGAATGAAAAATAGGATCGTTTGAACGATCACCACAAAGACGATTTTACCACTCCAAAAAATAATTGAGAATGATGAAATTCATTCTACAAACAATAAATACCAAGGTGTTAATACCAGGGCTGGAAAACAATACATGCATTCACAGTGGGGAGAAAAGCTTGAGTCTTCTTATCATCTCGATCTTTTCTCTTCCTTCTTTTTCTAGTTCTTCGTCATCTTCTTTCTCTTTTCATTCTTCTTCTTCTTCTTCTCCTTCTTCTTCTTCTTCTTCTTCTTCTTCTTCTTCTCCTTCTTCTTTTTCTTTTACTTTTTCTTCTTCTTCTTCTTCTTCTCTTCCTTCTTCTTCTTCTGTTTCTTCCTCTTCTTCTTCTGTTTCTTCATCTTCTTCTTCTTTTTCTTCTTCTTCTTTATCTCTTTCTTTTCATTTATTTTCCTTCTTCTTCTTCTTCTTTTTCTTCTTCTTATTCTTTTTCTCTTTCTTTTCCATTTCATTTGTATTTTTCTTCTTCTTCTTCTTTTTCTTCTTCTCCTTCTTCTTCTCCTTCTTCTTCTACTCCTCCTTCCTCTTCTTCTTCTTTTTCTTCTTCTCCTTCTTCTTCTCCTTCTTCTTCTTCTTCTTCTTCTTCTTCTTCTTCTTCTTCTTCTTCTTCTTCTTTTTCTTCTTCTTCTCCTTCTTCTTCTTCTTCTTCTTCTTCTTCTTCTTCTTCTTCTTCTTCTTCTTCTTCTTCTTCTTCTTCTTCTAATTCTTCTTCTTCTTCTTCTTCTTCTTCTTCTTCTTCTCCTTCTACTTCTCCCCCTTGACTCTTTCTTAAACCGAGATGCGTGGCCGAGTGGTAACACACTGAACCGCCATTCGGGAGACCGGGGTTTGATTCCCGCTATGGTCTATCATCCTGACAGGGGTTTTTCGTGGTTTCCCTCTGTCGTTCAGGTTGATACTGGGATGGTTCCTTAACAATAGGCCACGACCGACTCCTTCTCACAATCCAAAACACCTAATAAAATAACCTCTCATCTCACCATCCCATCATCTCATTAATCATTCACTGACGCCAATAGATCGTAGCCATCAGTATGGTGCGCCGTTAAAACCCGAAATGAAAAAGTGTTTCTTCTCTCTTCTCCTCTGTTCTTGTCTTCATAACAGAATTGATTCTTTCTCATTTTTACTTTCATCTTTTGAAATCTTTCTCCCTCAATATTTTTCATTCATCCGTCATTTCTTCTCTTACTTCTCTCATATTATTTTCTCCATTGTCATTCTTCATTTTCAATTTTTTAATTTCCCAATTTTTCTACGCTCTAGAGAAAAATGGAAATCATCATATCAATTTCAAAAATTACAATTCATTCGTCCTTCAGGACCTAGCCCTTATTCTGAGTCGTGAGGTAGACATCACTCGATTCTATTCATGTTTCTGTTCTGAATCGATAATTTCAACGTCATGACTCATCGTTTGTGAAGGACAAAGAATTGATCTTCATTTATGTTTCTCACACGCCATCAGTTTTCTTTAAAATTGGGAGAATGAGTAGTATCCAAATTCATCGAATCTAGTTTCAGGATGGGTATGTCCTTCAATATTTCTTATCGAATTTGGTATTTAATAATTCATTCGATCTGTACTGCATTCCAGTTGATTTATATCGAATTTAACCATGCACTGTGACGAGAACTGAGACATATTAGAGTCAAATGAACCAGTACTGTGATGGATAGAATGATTAGAAAGGTGAAACGGTGGAACGTAATTATTATGAGTTAAAAAAAAATCCTTTCAAAAGAAATCTACATGACTCTGAAGATTAATCAATCGAAGTATGGTGATATATTTTGTTATATTACATTCCTAATTCTCGAAAATTAACATAAAAATATGAATTCATTTCTGACCTGGTGGTATGGCGAGAAAAATATCAATATTATATTCACAATAATCAAACAATCATGTACAATTATGAATTATTTATAGTGAATTGACAAATACTTATATGAAAATCACTGCCGTTATCACTTCATCGATGAAAGAACAAGAATATTCATATTATTTCCAACGCCCATGAAAATACTGCTGAATCATAAACAAATCTTCTTCGGTATTTTCCAAAGGAACTTCAAAGGAACTTTGAGTTCCTTTTTTCTCTGAGGAACTGTAACTCCAACTAGTTTTTGTTTTGGACGAGTAACTGGAACTTTAACTACCGTAGTTTTTTTTTAAGGAACTTACCCAACATTGTAGATGATGAGCGGGATATTTCTTTGGTAATGGTGAAAACAGTGTGATGAAAATAGTGGTGTCCTATATTGTACTAGACATCTTGACATTCACCTAGACTACAAAAAGAAACAACGGAGAATCCCTGTGAATATGACCAGTGGCGGAGATCGAACTCTATCATATCTAATTTCAACTCACGGATCACAAGAGGTGAGAAAGTTGGAAAACGAGCCAGCAGTTCTAATGTCATGTTTCAGTTGACAGACGGAATAGAAAAAATACAGAGAAGATAATAATACCTACTTTTCCAACAATCTCAATAACAGCTAGCTCTTAGTGAAGTGCAAATGAGAAGGCGATAGTAAAACTATGAATCCATGATGAGTGAAAGGATGTTTAAAAGAACCCGTGCCTATGTGGAACTCGATATCATGTGCAGAGTAACTAAACTTCCAAAGCAGTGCTTCGGGTGATTGAGCTACGAATAGTGGCGAGTACAAAGAAGAAAAAAAATGAAGAATAATTGGAATGAAAAGTTTTCGGATATTTCATGGTTCCTGATTAGATAACTAGTTGAAATTTTGTTACATCGGTAATATAATCATCGATTAAATCTTTTCGAATGGCTTAGATCGCCTTTGCGATGCCATGTCCGAACGATCCTATACCATGATTTTCAATCTTGGTTGAAGAACAACATGATCACGTGTTATATTATTGACAGAAAAAACTTTCAAATACGCGAGTACTCTTCTAGCGACTATTTTTTAACTACCTTGATGTCAGATTCATTTTATTCAAAATTGGAGGATAAAACACGATTTTTTTCGTATATTGTTCAGTCATGATTTTCGATTCATAAATATAAAAATGACGTGTATATTTTCCATATGTAATTATTATCACGAATAATATCTCCCGAGCAAAATATTAATTGCTTTTCCACTTGGAAAATCAAAGTACACTCAGCTTTTCATATTTCCATCGCTTTGTGTTCATTCTATTGCCCTCACTTTACTCGTGGCTCGCTTTGCGGACAGTTGTCGATAAAAAGACTTTCTCTTCAGACGACTGAAATCCTGTCACATAATTACAGTTCATGTGACAGTGCCATGTTGTGATTGTGGTTCGCTCTATGTTGCTATACCTATCTCGCTCTATCGTCATGGCGACTGGTATGGTGACGCGAGGGAGGAAGTGAGAGCCCCGAGTCGACCGGCGGGCAAACTGAATAGAGGGTTGGGATAATTACATTATATATGTGATGTACGGTCGTGGTTGATAATAAACACTGAGAGGTAATTACTTTATTGTTTTTGAAAAGTGAGCTTGAGAAAGATTTCAATAATGATTATTGAAACATTTACACAGAATATTTTCGAATGGAAAGTTCTGATGTTTGTTGAAAAAGTGATTTTTTTGGGGTACTGGCTTTCACAACAAAAAAAAATATTTTTCGCATTTTTGAATTTTTGTATTTTTTTGTTGTCAGGACTGAAATTCTGAAAATCAGAATGAATTAAAATTGCAAAGTTCAAAAAGGCCTATAGTGGTAGGCCTAGTATATTATATAGTATAATAGTAGTATATAGTAGCTATAGTTTATTAGTAGGCCTATTTGTTCACCCGATTTTTTTTTCGCAAATCATTGAAAATTTCAATGAAACGTCAATTTCGAGAAAAGAGTACCAGATATAGTTACTTTCATTCAATATTAGGACTGAGAAGTTGTACACGATACAAACATGGAGAATATCAAATATCAAATCACGAAAATCATTGAAAATTAAAATGCATTACTGTGAATATCGTGATAGAAAAATATCGCAAATATTGGAGATATCATCAAGTATCGGAACTTGAAAATGTGGAATGTCAATTTCATTCGTACAATATTGGTCACAGAAGCTATCTATCGGTACATCGTTCTCTATCACCATATTTCTCACGTTGTTGACGTTGTTACGCGTACCGGTATCTCAACAAAACCTGAATCAACCGATTCGATGTACCCGACCTATCCAAACTTGACTCAACTAACTAAGCAAACAAACATCCTGAAATGATTGAATCCAAATCCAAATCAATATGAATCCCACATCCGACGAAGAGCCACTTATAATATTCACAAATGTGATAACTCCGTCCATGACCGTACAGCCATCTCCATTAATTGTATGCGACTGTAATCCAATACAACTCAAGTCTTTTAATTGTTCGTCCAACTCAAAGTCAAAAGCGATTGTGGTCACCCCACCGCAATGTAAATACAACAACAGGGCAGTGATTACATTCTCCTGACCGATTACATAGATATCTGCTTCACCGACCCGCTTAGCTTTTCAACAAGGTAAAAGAATAGATAAAATGGTTTGTCATGGATTTGACATCGCATTTCGGATCGATTGTGACATAATTTTAAATCTTCTCGTATTATTACTCTTGTTGGAGATATGATAATATTTCGATGATTTGAAAGACGGTGAAAATCAATTGAATAATTGGTTTTTAAATCCACATTTGATGGAATTATTGTCATCGGATGTAATTGTCCTTATTGTTTGCCCAACGACCCCACCAATAGCAAGGTTACACGAAGGATTGTAATTGTTCTCTTATATTCCCACTTTGATCAAAGCAGTCTGATTACATGTTACAGCCATAATGAATTGATCCAGCTCGATTTTTGCTCATTATTTTTCATATTTGTCTGATCATATTGGGTAAGATTTAGAAAACATATTGATCGATTACAAATTGTGACCTGCATCAGATTTCGTCGAGATCAATCAATCAATCAATACCACCGTGAATCATTCCATTCTTGATTCATATGAATAATATAATATACAAATAGAATAAAACTATGAATTTAAAATAATTACAAATAGAAAACCTATGAATAATCAGAATAATAATGATATTACATGGTAATGGTGAATCAATTATGATGATATATGACAAGTAGATATAATATGGAGTGTATTGATGTGATATAGTACCATTGTTTTTCAATTATCACTTATATGAATTCTGAAACTACATTTCAAATATCTCAAATGTATCAAATGGGATTCTAAATTTGTATCAGAATGAAGTGCTTGTACATGTCAGCAAAAAACGAGAATTCCACCAACATTTCAATTAAATCTCTTCAAACTCTCATAGGGAGAAAATGAATATTCCATTCTGCTTTGATTTCAGAAATGTTTGAGAAATTCATATATTCTCTCCACAAATCTTGATAACTGGGCAAACGCGTTATGTGTTTCCGCGTTGGTGGATGAGCTGGAACAAAATATCAACATATCTTCAGATTGGTTATATATATATATATATATATATATATATATATATATATATATATATATATATATATATATATATATATATATATATATATATATATGAATATATATATATATATATATATATATATATATATATATATATATATATATATATATTTATAATTATATATATATATATATCCACCTTGAGATCCAAACAATTATGTCACTGCTCTCTCTTCCTGAATGATTTCTATAATAGTGGATGGGGCTTTGTTTTAAACGATCTTGATTAAATGGTGACACCTGATGCTTGGATTTAATTGGTATCTTGATGGTTTTGAGTGATTTACAAAAATTACATTATATTTTTTTGGGGATCAAAACGGCTGATCCGATTCAAGTGAAGAATCGGAATAATGTGTTCAATTATTATATTAAAATTCCCTGAAAATTGAGAATTTGAATTCTTTCTAAGAGAATATTTTTCACGGATTTTTTCCTCTCGGTTATTTTCAAGAGATTTTTGAAAACTTTGAAATGAGTTCTCTCAGAAGTGGTTCAACTTATTGCGCCTCAAAACAATACAGTATATAATTTGATAAGGACACTTGTGTGTGCCAAGTTTCATCTGATTTCTAATCTTTGTTTGACCTGTGGAGCGCGAAAAAAAGCACTTCTCCGGGTATGGTGGAATTGAGTCTTCGCTTCGCTCATCCAATTATTCTCATGGTTGTTCCGCTCCAGTAACGCACGACTTCACGCCAGATGGCAGATATAACATTTCGACAATCATTATAATCAAAGGTGTTTGTTGGAAAAAAACAAGGCGTCCTCAGTTTCCATGGTAACAAGTTCCCGCCAGGGTCAGATCACAGATATGAATGATCATGAAACTTGAAACATGCAAGATACACAAATGAAAAAAGAAACATCACGATGCAAACAATATCTGTCGAAAATACTGATGAAAAAATATATCATGGAAACAAATATAGAAAGATCGCTTGTATGTAACGGTCAAACGATATCTTTGTGATTCATTTTCACCTCACCGCGTACCATTACATACAAATAGCACGTAACATACTGTGAATGTTCATCATGGATCAGTATTTAATGAGATGAGCTCACTTCTATGAATGATATAAAGCAGTTTCATGACGATATGTTCAAAATAATGCGTCAAGCCACTGTGATCGTTCATATGTTACGTTGACGTTGAAATTATTACGTCGTGAGTAGATTCTTCCAACGCCAAGTCAAAGCGATGCTCAAAGAAACTTGAGATTGAAAAGTAGAAATGAAAAAAAATGTATTATAAAACAATAAGGGTAAGATGAAAGCGCGGAACGAACATTTAATATAGAGGAGATGTAAAAGAGAAATACTGTAATAATGATAAATTGACAGTTCAACACCACCGATCGGTGATGCTATCATATAGGAAAGACTGCCAACTGGATATGATAAAGACTTTCAACTTCTATAAATGAATAAAACAGAGTTATATCAAAGTGACGGAAAATGGAATTGCATTTGCAGTGATCTCTTCTAGATTTTATATTACAATCACATTAAGTATGTGACGAGGGATTGAAGTTTCGATCGACTGTTTTCCCTGTACAATATCACCAACGCCCAGATGGTTCGCTTCGTCACTTTCCGTGGATAAACTCGCTTCGGAGTCGGTAAAGAAGTCAATCTAGATTAAAATCGTCGATAAAGTAGTCAGTAGAAATTAGAAACGTCTCGAGTGAGGAGTAAATCCAATGGGATGAATTAATGTTTATATGGGAAATAAAGTCAACGCGAGACTCTTTAGCGCTGAGGGAGGAAAATTTTCACCAAGGAAATGAGACATATTACAATCATCCACACAATTCATGATAAAATCTATGCTGTGAGAAATAGATCAGAGAAGTCGTCAGAAAATGCTATTTCCAATTGCATTTGCAACTACAATGCCCGCCACCGTCCATCTTCATTGTTCAATGCTGATTGCCTTCCATAGTCTGTGTGGGGCCGAGATCCCTAAAATTTAGTGAACTCCACTCCCTCCCAATTTTCCTTCTCATACCTAATGAACCTTCATCTCATCATCCTATCATGTCATTAATCGTTCATTCGGCACGAATATAATTATCCAAGTTATCGTGACGGTGCGTTGTTGAACCCGATTCGAATAAATGAATAAATGAATAATGACTCCGAATCGACTGTTTCATCACTGTGAACAATGATGTACGAAATATATATCATGAGTATATAACATTCTCATTTCTATTTTCAGAGTGTGTTCTCTATCTCAATGTTCCCAAGTATCACAGCAAAAATAAGTTATCTCACTAAACAAATTCCCTCTTGAAAATTGCCACATTTTTGTTTCCTCAATATTCGAACCTCTCCTCACATTAAGTCACTTCTGTTCCCGTCTTCCTCTCCACTTATCTCAACGTGTTGTCACGACACTCATATTAGATTTGCTCGCCAGGTAGCGCTAGGAGCGGTAGAAATTGAATTTATGGCGCGTTAATGGCATATTGTCAACCCTTGTCGTCCCGGTGCTTGCCTAGAACCACCCTGGCCGTGATCAGATTAACTCTGGGAAACCTTATTCGCACTTCGACGAGGGTTATATGTCTTATTCGCACACTGTTTTGTGATATCATAATAAAGTGTTCGAGTTTGAGATTTTCAGAAAAAAAATGATGAACTCATATTGAACTAATAAAACTCAGCATATCCGTTGTGAGATGAGCAATATAAAATAATTCATATTCAGATGTATATACTCATATTATTCTCTCTCATTATAATTCTGATATCCAGTATTGTTCAGAAGTTAGTTTTTTTTATATTTCGCTGAATACTTGTCATTAACTTCTTAAAATCGGACTTTGGACCTATTTGACCTCTTCTCCACGACCCATGTGTGTGTACTGTCAGCGGCGGGCCGGGGGTTGTGGGGGTGGGTTGGTCTCGGGGGCGGACGATTTGCATGGAACACGTCGACCAAGTTTCCGTCACACAGCGTCGTCAATGAAGATGTCCGAAAGGATAACGCTCGACTGAGAAACCGAACAGGGCGCCGACAACGTGGCCTGGTGGACGGACGAGGAACGTAGAGAAGAGAGAAGGAGTGAGAAACGTCACGAGGACAAATGAATGATGAATTGCAGATAATTGATGATATTCAAGTCTTGAGAAAGTCCAGAGGACAATGTTGGAGTCACGATGAGTCGGAGAAAAACCTGGATACAAGGAGAGTGGATATTTGCAAAGCTAGTTGAAACACGGTAATCACTTATCCATTCACTTTCATCATAATAATTAGGCCTAGATACACTCAAAAATGTTCAAAAGTACGGTGGCAAGGCCTTGAACTTGATGACGAAACTTGAATGGAAACAATTTGAGAGTTTCGAGACGTTGTTGTTGTTGTTGGTTGCGTGCAGCTCACACTGATAATGATGATAATAATAATGGTTTGATGATAGTTGTTAGGTCATTCATAGGTATATACAATTTATATAAGCCTGATAGTGTTCATAACATGATACGAGAAACATTTGAGGTGAAACATCCTTCTATTCAATGAAAAAAAGCTACACCTCAGGAATATTCAATATGAATAATATGTGATGTACATATCAAGTCAATTATTGATAGTGAGAAAAATACATGAATAATATGATGGAAACATGTGCACACAATGTGGAATGAGTGATAGCCAAGAGAAGAATGATGGAAAGATTACCTAGTCATACATTGAACATCAATAATTGTTCCCTCTGTTGAATGTTCGAACATATTTTGTCTTATGGATAAGATTTGAGAATAGATTTGAAATGTTCATCATCTCCGTTAGCAGCGTCTTCAATATTGACCTCTGAACCTGGATAATGACCTGAACTAGTCCCACCTAGAACCGAGACAAAACTTGAGATAAGAACAATTTGAGAGTTTGGAGACGTTGTTGTTGTTGTTGCCGTTGTTGCTTGCAGCCTGGACCAACCTTGATAACCCGATCTCACTGATTCAATTAAAACATCAATATTTCCGATCCAACAATAGCCACTTTGAATATGGAATATGAAACGCGAAAGCGAAGCAGTTACTCCAAACCACCTCCAAATCAACAAGTGATATCTCACTTGATCGACTCCTATGTACTCTTAACGAGCGTATTTCCGACGTCGACCGTCGCGACGCTGATAGACTAGCGACGAAGTCGTTTCACAAATTAATTTTAATTCTGAATGAGATTAACCTTCTTTCTCCTCTTTGATGTCTCCTAATTGTTTTCAGCTGTAATCAGCGAGTCTTTTCAAAATATTGTTATTATCAATTATTATTACGCTGTGCAAGCTCGAGCTTCCTTCTAGTTTTGCTTTCGTTATCGTTTTGTTGAATATCACAGATCACAATCAAGTATACTTGTACAGCTCAGCGCTGAGCTCACTTTTCTACAATAATTCATCAATTCTTGTACCACATCCCCAACAACAGTTCAAATAAACCAGGAGAATAGCGTATGTGAGTGGAGATGTAATGTGTATTAAATATACAATTGTTATTTAATAACAATTCTGAATGGCTATATACACACATTCTGATTTCGAATCTATCAACTAAACAGCCTATATGATCCACCAATCAATAATTTCGATCGTTCCACAATCCAATTGGTTTTATCTGTCGGGCAAAGTGTCATATGAACGTATTGCAGCACGTATTGCAACGTACTGCTCTACACTATTCGGATAAGTATTTAATAGAACAATGTCGATCCCTATTGAGCATTCACAACAGGTCACGTGACATTTGTATGTAACGGTACGCTGTGTTGTGGAAATCGTTGCAAACTTATAGAGTGTTACAGTTGCATACAAGTGATATTTCCACATTTATTAACATGACATTTGACTCATCAGTATTCTTGACTCACATTGCCTGCATCAGATGACGTATTTGTTGATCTTATTTCTTGAACTGTTGAAATTTTATGATCATTCATATCTGTTGGCGTCGATCTCTTTTTTGTTCGCTCTGCTATAGCGTTTTCCTGCTGTTTGTTTGTTGCTGTCCAACCTAGCGGGTTTACCCCTCGCATTCCGATGCACGTAGAGTTGTGCAGCTACCCGCTTTGACTGTTCGCTCTGCTATAGCGTTTTCCTGCTGTTTGTTTGTTGCTGTTCAACCTAGCGGGTTTACCTCCTCGCATTCCAATGCACGTAGAGTTGTGCAGCTACCCGCTTTGACTGTTCGATCTACTATAGCGTTTTCCTGCTGTTTGTTTGTTGCTGTTCAACCTAGCGGGTTAACCCCCTCGCATTCCAATGCACGTAGAGTTGTGCAGCTACCCGCATTGACTGTTCGTTCTGCTATAGCGTTTTCCTGCTGTTTGTTTGTTGCTGTTCAACCTAGCGGGTTTACCCCCTCGCATTCCAATGCACGTAGAGTTGTGCAGCTACCCGCTATGACTGTTCGCTCTGCTATAGCGTTTTCCTGCTGTTTGTTTGTTGCTGTTCAACCTAGCGGGTTTACCCCCTCGCATTCTAATGTGCGTAGAGTTGTGCAGCTACCCGCTTTGACTGTTCGCTCTGCTATAGCGTTTTCCTGCTGTTTGTTTGTTGCTGTTCAACCTAGCGGGTTTACCCCCTCGCATTCCAATGCACGTAGAGTTGTGCAGCTACCCGCTTTGACTGTTCGCTCTGCTATAGCGTTTTCCTGCTGTTTGTTTGTTGCTGTTCAACCTAGCGGGTTTACCCCCTCGCATTCCAATGCACGTAGAGTTGTGCAGCTACCCGCTTTGACTGTTCGCTCTGCTATAGCGTTTTCCTGCTGTTTGTTTGTTGCTGTTCAACCTAGCGGGTTTACCTCCTCGCATTCCGATGCACGTAGAGTTGTGCAGCTACCCGCTTTGACTGTTCGCTCTGCTATAGCGTTTTCCTGCTGTTTGTTTGTTGCTGTTCAACCTAGCGGGTTTACCCCCTCGCATTCCAATGCACGTAGAGTTGTGCAGCTACCCGCTTTGACTGTTCGTTCTGCTATAGCGTTTTCCTGCTGTTTGTTTGTTGCTGTTCAACCTAGCGGGTTTACCCCCTCGCATTCCAATGCACGTAGAGTTGTGCAGCTACCCGCTTTGACTGTTCATTCTGCTATAGTGTTTTCCTGCTGTTTGTTTGTTGCTGTTCAACCTAGCGGGTTCACCTCCTCGTATTCCAATGCACGTAGAGTTGTGCAGCTACCCGCTTTGACTGTTCGCTCTGCTATAGCGTTTTCCTGCTTTTTGTTTGTTGCTGTTCAACCTAGCGGGTTAACCCCCTCGCATTCCAATGCACGTAGAGTTGTGCAGCTACCCGCTTTGACCTTTCGTTCTGCTATGGCGTTTTCCTGCTGTTTGTTTGTTGCTGTTCAACCTAGCGGGTTAACCCCCTCGCATTCTAATGCACGTAGAGTTGTGCAGCCACCCGCTTTAATTGTTCGCTCTGCAATAGCGTTTTCCTGCTGTTTGTTTGTTGCTGTTCAACCTAGCGGGTTCACCTCCTCGCATTCCAATGCACGTAGAGTTGTGCAGCTACCCGCTCTGACTGTTCGTTCTGCTATAGCGTTTTCCTGCTGTTTGTTTGTTGCTGTTCAACCTAGCGGGTTAACCCCCTCGCATTCCAATGCACTTAGAGTTGTGCAGCTACCCGCTTTGACTGTTCGTTCTGACTCGTTTGGTCACGTAGATTTCGGGTTAATCATTTGGACTGTTTAGTCTGTCATTTGAGTACATTCCGTTCATTCAGACAAACAAGTGGTCTGTACCTTCTCTCGCGTTCGTCACAATGTAGTGCGCGTGTTCTAGTCCGGCTTCTATACATTTTCAACCAGTTTCACTCCTCTCAGTTTTAGTGCAGCGTTATATTATTCATTATATTCTTCCAACGATCATTCACTTCTCTATTTCCACCTTTGTTGCAACATTCTTCTCTTCCCTTCCTTCACGTTGAACATTTATCAACGCATCGTTCAACGATCAACTTTCATTTCCGCTGTACTGTGAGTTTCTCAATTATATTCTCCATTCCTTATCATACAGTCCACCAACTATCATTCTGGACCCTGGGATCAACTCAACCCTCTTGGTCTTATTTTCAGACGCCTTTCTGTCCAGCGTCAACACATACCTATTAAATCACACTGAGGGAAACCTTCTGCTCTATGGAGACTGAGGCTGCATCAAGTCGAATGATAAATCGGAGTTTTCCATCGATCCGTTC
Source organism: Brachyptera risi (assembly GCA_964007535.1). NCBI lineage: Eukaryota > Metazoa > Arthropoda > Insecta > Plecoptera > Taeniopterygidae > Brachyptera > Brachyptera risi. The sequence goes on along the minus strand of OZ023329.1, from coordinate 16,972,687 downwards.
GAACCATTCCGCTCTCTCATATTTCCAACAAGACCACAAATATATGGTCACGAATATACGACGGAGTCGTGAAATTTGAAAATTAACTTCAATCGTAATGAACTGATATTAGTATACTGAAACGAAACTGGAAATTTCCGACAAAAAACAACTTAGTCGTTTAATTAACCCTACGTACTACTTATACTCATAATACTTTCAAGTGTTCGCATTCAACATCTCTCTCTCCCTTCCCACTGTCGTTCTTTCGCTCTCCTTCTCTTTTTATTTACACTCTTTCTTCTTCTACACTTTCAATTAGCATCTAAATGACCGAGTCCTGACTTCTCTCAGACAATTACGTCAAGTCATAATCATACCATCTTTGTCGTCGTCGACCTAAGCGTCGTAAGCATCACGACGTCTAGCGTGACGCTGCGGCGTCTTCAACAGCTACACAACGATGAGTCTAGTAATTAAGTAATCTCGAGGTATGCAGCGTTTACTGGGTACAGTTGGAGGGTCGGAACAGCCGTGAAACAGTGCTGATGATCCGATGAGACGGTTGATCGGAGACATCAACATGCGTGTAACAGAGAAAATGGCATAATTACGCATATTTACGTCCAGATTAGAATAAATGCTCTTCTCGTGTGGAATGGAGAAGTTAATGGAAAATTCCGACGGTGAAAAATAATTGGTGACAAGCTTATATTATAGTAAATGATGTTCCTAATGAGCTCAATTGGCTGGAATATGAATCGATTCGCGTAATTATTCACTCGAAAAATGTGAGTTATCAGAAAATATCGTCCTCCACGTTCAAAATACAGTCAAATTAGTTTGACACTTCACTTTTCTCTTCAAATACAACCATCAATCAATATTTTCTCTGTTAGTGGAATTACAGAAATTGAAAATCATCGTTATGTTTTCATTATTATTGAGTTTAAAGACGCACTCCACTGATTACCACGATCCATTGGCGTCGGTGAATGATATATGAGATGATGGGATGATGAGATATGTAATTGCGTTCCATTAGTTTTTGGTTAGTGGGAAGGAGTCGATTGTGGCCTGTTGTCAAGGAATCACCCCAGTATTGATCTGAACGACGAAAGAAATTCACGAAAAACCACTGTAAGGATAGTCGACCATGGCAGGAATCAAACCCATGTCTCCTGAATGACAGTTCAGTGTAATAACCACTCGGCCACATGTTTCATCAGTGAAAATCATCATAATTACTGAAATAGATTGTACTTTTTTGTTAGTGTTACGACTTCAGTCGCTGTTACCTCAATCAAACTTCACCCGGAACTCCAGTTCATACCCACGGCGAGTTACGGCGTTCCGATGCATTCTCTCAGATGAGGCATTCATCCTCTACACGGCATGCTATTATACCAGCAACATAACTGCGGTGTTAAGACCTAACCCCCCCGCATCCTTGCAGAGAAATCTTCCTTAATTAAGTGGGGTATTTCACGCGCCCAGGTTGGTAGTAATTAGCCATGCACTGTTAGCACCAACCTCTTGGGGATCATGATAGCTCGCTCTTGGAGAGAGTAAACTAGCGCACAGAGCGCCGTTATTTTTCCTTACTGTTGTAGCCAACATTTGAACTTCTGAGAGAGAGAAAAGCAGTGGAGGTCAAAAGTTTTCCTTCTGGCTCTGTCAGCTAACAGTTTGAGTTAGGAACTGAAGTCAAGTCGCACGTGGATCGAGTCCCGCAATGGGCATGGGGGTCTCATGGTATAATGTGTGTGTCGTAAGGAACCCTCAGTCTTCATATAGTGAGAAGTTTTCGTCAGAGTATTTTCACAGACATAAATCATCATAAAACTTCAATAGTGCCAGATACAAAAATAACAAATTCATCACAAGATGCAGTCAATGATTATAGAAACTGCTGAGGGGCTAAATTTTATGATAACAAAGTTCGAAATATCTTTTGATTATTCTTTGGGGTGGTGAGATTGCTCCTATCCGTCCAAACGATCCCACCTCTCATTCATAGCCTCAATTGGGAATCAATTACTTTGTATCAGGTTCCGATGATGATAAATGAAATACTTCAGTGTCTACTATGTGAGTCTTTCTTCTTGAATTGGGTAGGGTTTCATTCAACACCTTCACAAGGAGATGGAATTACCTCATTTATTGATTTCTCCGGGAATTCGAATTGAAAACAACATCGATTCGCATCACAAAGTGGCCGTGACATTGGATATTGTGAATACACCGTGAGTGTGATCATTTTCCCAAACTACTCTGTCGCTCGATCCGAGCACACTCGGAGCGATGCACAGGTTCATGAGGAACGCTTCCCGAGCATGCACAAAACATTGAAGTGTCTATTAGCTGGACCGGAAGTAGGTTTGAGATTGTTTTTTTATTTCATATCAAATTGATTCAGGATGTTTGTTCGGCTGGGTTTGTCTGTTTTTGTTACTTGGGGTTAGGTCAGGTCGATTGAGTTACTTGGATTTGATTGAATTTGGTTGATTGAGACTGCGCGCAACAACAACAACTACAACAACAACAACAACAACGGAATGTGGTAACATGGACCAATTTTTCGATGAATATAGGCTGCAAAAATATGTAGTAAATATAGGCTTACTTCAACATTCACAGACTGAGACGTGTTGCCGAGTGATTGAAGCACTGAATAGTCATTCAGGAGACCGGGTTTCCCCGACATTTTTTTGTATGGTTTCCCTCCGTCGTTCAGGTCAGTACTGGGATGTTCACTTGACAACAGTCTATGAACGACTCCTCCCCACTATCCAAAAACACAGGATAAAATAACCTTCAATCTCATCATTCCATCATCTCATATTTCATTCACCGATGCCAATAGATCATGCTCATCAGATAGACTCACTAAAGCTTCATTGAACGAGATATGAATGAATAAATTCAACATTCACAGGAAATACTGTATACGTTAATATTATCCAAACCTTGGTCAGACCATGAATGAGGTTTCCGGTGGTTTCCTTGAGCCTAAGAGTGATCACTGTGATAAGTTCTCATGAACATTGCAACCCCACCAACAGCAAGGTTGCTTGGGGTATGAGAATTCTGCCATAAACAGGCTTCGACTGTTTGATACTGGAACCCCACAGAAAACTGATTAAATAATCGTTCCAATCATTTTTTTTTTCTTCGACGCCAATAGATCTCACGCATTATTGGAATCGGTGTTTGAACACATTAGTGATTGAAATACATCTTATCATAACCTCCTGCAGAAGCTAAGTGCATTGCGAAGAAACTTGACCGTTTCTTTGAACGACTCATTTCACTCAGGTGTGAGTAACTGAATCAATATCACAAACCGTTTCACTGGTGATGATTAATCTCTGAATCGTGTACTCTGTTGACATTTCCCAGATTGACTGACATGATTCGTGAAGTCATCGCTATACCTTTCACCATACTTACGAGTATCCATATACCTTACTTCACGAAAAGGATTCGAAGTTGGAGAATTGGGATTACAGAAAGATCAAGGATTCGTTTCCCCTGACAGAAATAATTTGTTGGTTCATTTATCAGTTTTCGATTTTTTTTTTTTGGTTCATGTTTCTATTATCAAAAGAGATACATATATTATGTTATATACATATGATTACCTCCCATACTCACGCAGAGTCAAAAATTTCGACTTGTCTTTGGCTTTTGACATTCATAACACCAAATTATGTCTGATACACTCAAATTTATCCTCACAAATATACACACATACATATAGTCAAAAATCTGATCAAGTTTAACCTAGAATGGTTCATTCCTCAATGAATAAGACAAAAGAGCAAAATTTCATCAACTGAACCGCAAAATATAATGTTGAACTTTTTCAAAAATCTCCAACTCATCATTATCCTAAGCCCATTAATGCATTAGTTCATGTTTGAAGAATGAATTATTATATCAGATTGTTTTTAGGGGAGGAGGTTGAGATCATCAATCCAGTGTTCATTCAAATAAAGCCTGGAAACAGATAATTTATTCCCAGTCCTTAGTGTTGAAAAAATCTTCGCAAAAGTGAATTGTTGAAAATGAAAATAATCTTCAACCCTTCCCCCCTTTCCCCTTTTCCCCCGTACACCAACAAATCCCAAGATGATCAAGCTTTCCCATTATTTCCCGATGATTCCCTTCCCCTTTCCAAGCTCAACCGACTTTAATCTTCTCTTAGCGGGGGTGGTGGGGGGTGGGGGTGGGTTTACCGTTTTCCCGGCCACATTGGCATGCGATTCGCGGGAATCTCGACTTCCATTCATCATTCCACATCAGACGCGTGGGAAATGAGAGCTTTTAAGTACTACTTATATGAGGATTTTAAAATTAGCAAACACGATTCTAAAAGTTCCATTGGAAACGAACTGTTTTTGATTGCCAATAAAAGACGGGAACTGTTTGTTGAGTCCAGAGTCGCTTCCGTGCCAAGAATTATCTGCAATTAAAATTCGTTCGGAAGTTAATAGTTGAATTGGTAATTCAGAAGCCTAGACAGAGGAAATGTTCAGCTGTTAACCAATGGGCTTCGTTTGAATATTGTTAATCGTGGTTGAAAGACACATTCTTCAATATTCTTTGAATGGATCGATAGCATTGGCCACGATAAGCTACTTGGTGACGTCACGTATCAGAGACATATCGTTTCTCTTCATTTCTGATTGAAAATAATGGTAATGACAAATTATAATCAAGAAGACCGTATCCGGACATTTCTTGTCCAAATGTGTCTCAAGATAGAGTTGTAGTTAATGCTATTGAGGATTGATCAATTGAAATGAAAGTGAACTGTCCTGAAACTCAACTGAACAAAAAATCAACTGAAAACGGATTGTACTGAAACCAACTGTCTTGAAAATCGTCTGACCTGCAATTATATTTCTTAATGAACCTGTTTAGAACGTGACTGAGTTGTTGACTCCTTCACTTTACGAATTGCCACCACCTTTCATTAAATGTGTTGTGGATATATATATATATATATATATATGTATATATATATATATATATATATATATATATATATATATATATATATATATATATATATATATATATATATATATATATATATATATCTTCATTCAAGACTCTGGCTCACATTATGAGATTGCAAAAACACACAGAATAAGAATCAATCATTCAAAATATGAAAGAATTATCGATGATCACATTTCAGAGAAAATAGCAAAATGATTATAATTCGACTAGAAACAAAATATAAGTGATTCAATCTGAGAATGGTGGTGATCGAGATGGAATGAAAATGATAAAAACGTTGTGAAAAAACGGAAATCAATTAATCAATGTAGCTCATAATGTTTCAATAAGAAAATGTGGGAAGAAAAATTATGAAATGATGATAACGAAATCATATAGAAATTAAAAAGAAAAAAAATGATGAATAGTATGCAATGAGAAACAAATTGGAAATCAAAGCTGAAGACTGTAAAGATGATGTCGTAAAATTTGTGGAGATCCTTGAAGGGCGAGTAAAACAATGCTATGATAAATTTGTTGTCAAGTCTGAATTTCTCACAAAATTGTACAAAGAAATTGTGAATTAAGCCTCAAGCCCCTACTACTAACCCTATAACTTATATTTTCTGCAGACAGTATTTTTCCTTGAAATAAGGTATGGTAGGATAATATATAATTTGTTTTCCATTGTGAGGAACAAATTGAGGTTGGTATAAGCTGTTTGTATTGAATGACATTTTTGAAGGGGAGGGGCCAAACCTCCCACTTTCAGCTTCAGTACAGGTTAATCAAGAAGAAGTTTGGATTGATCAGTTTTCAGTAAAGTTGATTCTTATAACTGTCCATTTTCAAGACAGTTGAACTTCGGGACGATTGGATTTTTATACATCTCACCTCTCATCATCTCACAATTGGTAATTAATTATCAATCACACCAGGCAACAAACATGCAAACTTGCAACCGATGGAATTTGTTCTTCTATTTCATTTACTGATAATGTACATTCATACGTTTTCATGAACAATATATAATAATAAATCACATCAAATAAAACAACTATTTTATTCACAGTATCCCACAAAACTACAAAACGTATTTCATATGTTGATTGAACACTTTTGAGGATATATAATTTGTTTTGATCATTCATATCGGTTATATTGGAGAGAACTACGGTGAACCTGATCCAATAATCAGAAGTAGCCTGAAAAGTTCCAATATTCGTCACAAAATATTATTTTCTCGAAAGTGACTTTTCATCGAAACGGTAGTGAGGTCTTATCGAATATTCCAAGTGTACATAACATCAGTTCATGATCTGGTTGGTTTTGGTGATTCAGTTCAGGTTATAGTTAGGCTTATAGTTTGGGTTGATTCAGGTGGTTGGATCTGGTAGATTCGGGTTGGTTCAGGTTGCGCGCGCAAGAACAACCACATGTGGTGATATCTACCAATGAGTAACGGCTGCCTTTCTTCTGGCTCTCAGAATCGGTTTCACTAACTGATAAGTATTCATCACAAAATCACTGACTGAGTCACGCAAATAACGAATGTGACCAAGGGTGATAACAATTGTTGATTCGCTAATTATTGGATAATTCATTAATTGACAGGTTGGTGAAATCCTCTCTTTTGATCGAATATGAGTTAATCAGTCAAAGATTTTTTTTTTAATAACATCGAAACTTAATACAGAATTCCAATTAAGGCTGTGAATGAAAGATAGGATCGTTTGAACGGGGCACCACAAGAGCAATCTTACCACCCCATTTTGATTATTTAAAACTAATGAACTACAACACCAGGACTGCGCTGTCTGTGACCATAATTTCTTGCCGTAGATGGAAGTCTTTTAGTATAAACACATGAATATTGATATCTTACACTTTGAACTAAGTCTCTTGGGCAATGATCACTTCTTTCCATTATCGGCAGATGTAAGGTTTTCATCACTATAGGCAAACGCGTTATGTGTTGCCGTCTTGCCTTGCCGCGTTGATGGATGAGCTGGAACATATCAACTTATCTTTGGATTGGTTATTATATATATATATATATATATATATATATATATATATATATATATATATATATATATATATATATATATATATATATATATATATATATATAATGAAGAAGGCTTTGTTTCAATCGTTCACAATTGAGTGGAGACACCTGTAACTTGGATTTAATAGGTATCTTGATAGCTTTGGATGATTTATGAAAATTACATTATATTTTTTTTACACCAAAACAGCTTATCCGATTCGAGTGAAAGTTCGGAATTATGTGTATCATTATCAAATTAAAATTCCCTAAGAATTTGAATTCTCTCGGATGAAATATTCTTCCTGAACCATTTTCTACGGGTTATTCTTATGGGATTTTTGAAAACTCTGAAATGAGTTTTCTCAGAAGTGGTTCAACCGATCACGCCTTGAAACTATACAGTATCAAATTAGATGAGGATTCTTATGTGTGCCATGTTTCAACCAATTTTAAATTTTCGTCTGACCTGTGGAGTGCAAACAAAAAAATGACAAGTACTTTTTTTTCGGGTATGGTGAAATTGAGTCTTCGCTTCGCTCATCCCACTATACAAAATGTACAAAATAAATTAGTGATATGCCTATAATGTTATAATTTGGCCTATCACTCTACTAATTGATGGTCGTGTTCAATTAGTACTCCGTCCAGGCATTTGCTCCGAGGACTGTGGGAAACTACGAAAAACCTAGTCAGGATGGATAAAAAAAGATGTTTGATTGATCTCAGATTTGGAAATGAATAACATTATAATTATTTATACCCTCAGTGGTGATAAGATCGCTCTTATTGTGATCCCCATCAGAACGATCAAAATGTTCAGAGTACAGGCATGACTGGTGTGAAGTCTCATAATATGGTAGTATGAACATGAAATAATAGTGTTTTCCTAGCATTATTCAAAAATGAAATACTTGCAGTAATAGTTTGTGGATATTCCATTCCCAACACGTTTGATAGACGAACTTTAACGAAATGTAAATACAATAATGTTGCCTTTAACAGTGTCGTACGACCGGGACGGTTTGGACGTGATCCCACTCCGAATGACGTCACCACTTGACCCCGATCGACCGTCTCCCTGACGTCATTACTTTTCCCGATCGACCGTCCCCCCTATAAAACAGCACTGATTCAAATGACCTGTTCATACGGGGCCAATCATACCGAACAGAGGTGAATCTACAATCTCAGCCCTGTTCTTGAGGTGGGCTGGAGATAGAGATCACATTCTCGAGTTCTGAAAGATCATGATCCTTACTGCGACTGCCACTTGAGATAACGTCCTGATAACGTCCTGGACCTGGTTAGATGAGCGTAGTGAAGTCTCCATTCCACTCTTATAGAGCTTCTTTTTCTTATGTAAGCACTCCACACGTCGCAGGGTTCGACTGATCGACATGAAAACATTTTTGTACTTGCAACCTCATCCAACTTGGAACTGTATAGTTTTTGGGATGAATTGGTTTGACCAATTTTGAAAAATATTATCTAAAAATTTCTGAAAACTCCATAAGATTAGGCTGAACAAGAATTTCGAAAAATAAAAGTTCTCGGAAAAAAATAAAATGTTCTCGAATGTGAACACAATAATAATACACATGGTTGAAATTGTGTATGCAATTCAAACCAGCCGTTTTGAAGAAAACCATTTGATAAAAGTGTTATATTGAGCCTATGACTATCACTAACGTAATACGTTATTGAAAGTCATTGATTGAACAGATATGAATTATTGAAGAACCGTTGCTGTGTTTCACTGCTTTCTGGATTCGATATTCACCGAATGTTTCATAGGTTCCAAGGTGTGTGTGTTTTCAATAATACCAAAGTCAATTAAATGGTACAGATGAAACTACTTTGACGATGAGATACCTCATTCAGATATCTTGCTCTTCTTACCTCATATGAATTGCGTTTGCCTAGTAAGCTCCAACAGACTGAGAATTCTGATTGAATATTTTTCTCTAGGAGAGCTGAATACCATGACAACACGAGATGTTCAAGAGTCACGGTCTCTTGAAACGGAAAAATGTGGCCTATTTCCAGCACACCTCAAGAACAGTGCTATGATTTTATGATTACAACAATGGAAATGCACAAGTACTGAACATGTTGCCATGATACTTAGCTCTCCTGGTGAATATTATCCAATCAAAGTTCTATAACCAGGGTTTCCAGTTCAGTTTTTTTCTTGCCGTCCGACACGTTATCGGTGAGATTTTTGTCATGCCTGTTTCCACTTCGCTGCACCGTAACGTTTTCGTGACGTCATAGCCATAGAATTCATTACTTTTAAACTCACAGGCTTCTTCGAATGTGAGGAATGTGAGTGTAGCTTCCGGTGAAATCGTAGTTTCGGCCGACGACAGTTGG
>OZ023329.1:16938272-16958272 GCA_964007535.1 Brachyptera risi | reverse complement strand
CAAACTAAATGGAAAAATCTTAAGGACAACTACAAAAAAAGAATTAAGGAAGACGAAGAAGAATCCAGGAGTGGGGCAGGTGCCAAGAAAAAAAAGACGTGGTTCCTCATGGAGACGATGAGCTTCATGAAACCATATGTGGAACCTCGTCCCAGCTTCTCCAATTTCCCCACATCACTACCACCCTCCCAATTTTCCATCCAATCTCCCTCTTATCCTGAATTAACCCTTGACATTGATGACCCTGACACATCCAACACCTTTCCTACCAACATCTCTCCTTGCCAATACCCTATCTATCCTCAAACTCCCACCCCACTTTCTACCATCAAACGTGTGGGTCTACTCAGCAGAGGGGGGAGCAGACCGACTTTACCTTGTAATCGGTATTCGTCGTTGTCATTTCCAATCGAAGAAAGCTTCAACATTGCCTCCTCCCCCTCTTCCCTTGCACCCAATCTCATCGACATCACAAAAACATCTCCGTTTCCTTCCAGCTCTTCTAAAGGCCCCAAAAACAGGAAAACAAAATGTAATATCAGTGAGCAAGATCTGTTCGAAGCTCTGGTCAAGCCAGTTCAACAGGTGCGTGAAAAATTAAAATAGTCCACAGTTCCATGATCCAAAGTAAAATTTGGGAAAACCCTTGTCACCAATCAGATGAAATAGTTCTTCAGAAATAACACCAATGATATTATATCAAGTGCTAGGCATAGGCCTACCTGATTGTATGCCTTGCCTACTAGTTTCTGACACAACAAAATAATATTCCTATAATATATAGCCGTACACTGACATTTCATTGGTTCATTTCATTTATATTTATGATTTACATTGCAAATTCAATAAATAACAATGCCAACATTGAAACTAAAATAAAAGTAGGCTCATATCATAACATCGTTAAAATTTCAGGTAGTGCCACCCACACCACCGCCAGTTACGGATGAGGACGTGTTGTTCTGCATGAGCCTCGTTCCTCAGTTGAAGAGAATCGAAGGACTGGATAAGGCCATGACGAAAATTAAAATCTTGAAGATAATGACGGAAGCGGAGTACAAAAATACACAAACTCAATGATATCGACTTCACAAATCAAAGCAATAAGTAATTACAATGCAACTGAAGTTTTATTCATTCAATCATTACTCATCTCAGTTGTCGTGGCTCATGAGAGACTAATTGTACTAAGAATAGCCACATTACCAAATAAAAGTCATATCTCACACATTGAAAGATATATTTACATTATTTTTTGATGATTTATTCATCGCCACTTTCATCATCATCCATATTATCATTGGGCCTATTATTATTTCCATGATATGTAGGTACTTTTCTCCATTGCCATGGAACCTGCCCACTATTGACAAAGAAGTTGGCAAACCGATCGCGTACATCTTTAGCTTGTTGGCTGCAGTTGTTCGAACCCATTCGACCGATTTCCCGTAAACCATCCATTTGCTCATTCCGCCACAGGCCAGGATGAACTACTCCATTTTCATCCTCAAAGTCGGTTAATCGAGGAGGGCAATAACTCTGTTGGCTTTTTTCTCGCGTGTTATTGCTATGCCACTGTAGAAGATTGTGAAGACAGCAAGTTGCCTTTATAATGGCTTCGACGGTAACCAGTCTTGCTAGAATAGGCTGACGGTAGATCCTCCAACTTGAAGCCATGATGCCAAACACATTTTCTATCAGTCTTCGTGCTCGACTTAGTCTGAAATGATATACCGTAAATATAGTATTTGGCTAATTCTCCTTCTTGAACAGATTTAATAGTTTTTTGCATTTTTAACATAGTTTTGTAAGTTGTACCTGTAGTTGAATATGGTTTGCTGATCTGGTAAAAATCTTCCCGGATACGGACGTAAAAGATTGGGACGTAGGAAAGGCTGCGTCCCCAACAAAAACACTGGGTAAATTAATTCCATCAAGGTCCAGGGGTTGAGCGAGTGGTAGGGACTGGTCAATAATGGCCTGGCCGAAACTAGAGTTTTGGAACACGCCGCCATCACTCTGGCGCCCGGAAGCACCAATGTCGACAAGTGTCAACATATAATTCGCCTCGCAAACAGCCATTAATACGATACTGTGCGAGCCTTTATAGTTGTAAAAGGAAGATCCAGAGTTTCCTGGAGCCTGAAAAATAGTAGAAAATCATTGCTGTATTATCTCATTACAGAAAAGCCAGTTAGATTGAGCAGGCATACTCACGCTGTATAATACCACAGTGAATCGATAACTTTTGGTGTCAAATTCCACATATGGTATGCTTATGGAAAATGAAAGTACTAGTACTACTCAGCTGTATTGTTTAATCAATTCTACTCTAATGGTGCAAGTTGTTAATGCGTTGATGTAAGTTATTCCTGAGATTGATCACTCAGGAAAAATTCTTTGTATAAGTCAGACAGGGAAATCCTGCAGGGGACTCTCCATGAATCATGATGATAGAACCTACTACTCATGATCTACTGCCAGTATATAAAGACCAGGAAGGCAACCTGCAGGGGAGTGGCCAGTTGACAGTCATCATGTGATCATTATACTTCGTTGGGACAATCAGATGTCTCGATTCACATTCATTCATTCTATTCATCAGTGCAAATAAATATCTAGTCAAATTAATACAGTGCCACTTTTAGTGTTAGTGACAACCTAACGTTGCCCCTCATCACATACCCCACAAATGCATTTTGCATCGATGAGCCTACAACCTGTACTATATTTTGGCTGTCGTTTCATTACCACATCATTAATAGGTTCCTTTGTCGGTCTCAAAGTTCTGTGTCACACTGTCCTATTCAAATGTTAACTTGATTGATACAAAGCTCGGTAGGCCTACAGCATAAACTTGCAGTGAATTCAAATATTATAGGCCTAGTAGTACGGTACACTGAATTATACATAATTTAGTGCTGGAAGAATATTATTCAAAAAATATTCAAGTTTTCATGAATATTGTGAACAATAACCAATAGGCTATATTGATCATGATCAATATTATTTACAACACTCTTTTTTATGATTGATTCAATTATCCAAACTATTATCTATGGAATGGAATAGATGGAATACATTATATTGACATTATTCTTATTTCTAGTACTAGGCCTATATTTATGAATTTCACTATTATTTTATACCTTATTACTATTACAAAGATACATAGGGACTAATCCTTTCTTAATTGTAAACAATTATGTGAGTGTATTAATAAGTATGCGTTGCTTTATGTTCAGCCAACATAGAGCTTCACACATTTATTTTATTTTCGCATCTCTCCTGACCCCCAGAATACTTCTCATCGCCTGTTCTGAATTTTTTGCATTTGTACTATCTCATTTTTATTTAATGATAAAAATAAAATAGAGCTACAATAATCTACATGTGGTGCAATAATAGATTGATATAATAAAAACTTAGCATTGGTAGGTAGACAACCGCTTACCCTTCTAAATAAACCAACTTTTCTTGCCATTATTTTAATTATATCATCTGCATGGGCTTTGAAATTCAAACCATCATCTAGAATTACACCTAAATATTTGATCTCTTTTACAATCTTAATTTTACTTCCCTCTATTATAATTCTTGTGTCATTTACATACACTTCTTTCCAGGTGTTTTCGTACAGAGTTTGGACATGGTATCATAGCTATAGTTCTATCTGTATTCAGTTTCAATGTATTATTTCTCAGTCAAGATTCCACCCGCTTCATGTCGTCATTAATTTTACCCAATTTAATGAAATACGCTTTTGTAACAACAAACATGAATCGAGAATAGACCTACAGAACTTAATTCATCGAAGAACAACTCTAATTTGTATACATGTCGATAACTGTAGATTTGTAGGCCCACCTGCATGACGACATGTTTTCCATCAACTGCTCCAGCACAGTTTGGAAACTGCCACATTGTGAAAAAATCATCGGCAATTTCTTTCCATTTTTGAGGAGTGAGGATTGGCAAAACTCTTCCGTGTAAAACTGTCCATAATGCCTCACAGGTTTCTAATATTATTCCTGAAATTGATGGAGCAGAGACACGCTCATTGAATGACTGGCTTATCATATTATCCCCCGTCGACAAATATCTGTAAAAAGACCATGTTAATTAAAGCACACAATAGGGCAAGACATGAAAAATAATTATATGAACTTGACACAGTGGAAGGGCTATTCTATGCCATGGTGTCATAGGGACTACACTTACCAACTAGGCCTAGGCTAGGGTTATGAAGAGAATGAAATTTTCTACTGGCAGACCTTGCTACGGACTGTGGCGTATACGAATGACACTCCATAGCACGTACCGCGACCTACTTCTACCACTCCCCTGCGTAAAAGATTGCCGCTAGGACTACATACTCTGTGCCAAGTACTCCTACCACACCCCCATTGAAGGTTAGATAACCCAAGCAACCCTACTCCGTTACATCAGCGGCAGAGAGGCAATAGTGTGCGCCTCTTGGTGCCGCAGAAATGTGGTAGGAAAAGGTATTACCGTGCATGTGCCACGGGGTGTAGGCTTAGTTTGTACAAGGCTATTTAACTATCATGGTCCATGATGTGACCTACTACCTTTTCTATTTTAAGCAGATATAATGGGCCTAGGTCTTAGAAACACCTACTTTGTTTGGTAGGCAAGGCATGTTTTCATTTCAATGCTGTTTGTGTTTGTAGGTTATCGGTTACATTTGTAATTTCTTACCTTAAAGTTAAAGACAGCTTCAATCCAGCAGGTATGGCAGGCCTAGATATGCATTGCCTCTCGATTATGGGACCAATCAATGTCAACAAATGGTCGAACATTTCTGGCGACATTCTTAAGTAAGAGTGATGAGCCTGACGGTCGTTCAACCTGATTGCTGGCAAGAGCGAGTAGTAATGCCCATTTCTCTCTCTATCCCTGTACAAATCACGTACCCAACAACGACGAGGAATCCTTCTTCGCCTCATTCGACGCCATAATAAGAATATTATTATCCGCCTACGCCTTTCGTCATGTACATCCATTGTGATAAACAGAGTTGATAAAACACGTTTGGTCAGAGCTGTCAAATGGAACGATTTTGACAGATGACAGCTGTCAGTTAGTAGAACCACCGGTGTCAACTTGCATTCTTACCTAGTTCCCCAATTTGAACACTAGGCAGCACCGTATAAAAATACGCTCCGCGAACTGCTGGCGGAAGCGTAGCGTATTTTGTCCGCACAAAATACGCGTCATCTAAATCCCAGTGAAAAAAAGGAAACACTTGATGAATTTGTTTCATTGTTTCATGATATAAACCCGAATTTTGTCCGAGCTATTGATTTCATTTTCCATCTCACAGATAAGCTTCTTTGACTTCGTGGAAGAGCGTATTAATCAATCAATTGTATGTATGTATCATTTGAATCTAATAATTAAGAAGAAAAAAAAAGATTATTATTTTTTTTTTCTTATTGAATCAATTTTCAGTTTCCCGGTGGAAGGTTCAGTGGAGCGAGTACACAGCGTACCAAACTACCACTGAACTTATATTCAATTACAATTATAGGAATAATAAATTACTTCAATGGATATTTAAAAATTTCCTATCAATGCGATAAGAGTTCAATATGACAGCTTCCTGCATTTCAATGAATGTATTATCTGAAATATCAAGAGTTTTTAGGCTTTTATGGATTCCGGTTGGTATCACTCCAGTTGCCGAGATCAATACAGGCACTATGCTCACTCTCTTCAGCCCATACAGTTCTCTCAATTCTTGAGAAAGCTCAACATATTTAGCAATTTTTTCTTCTTGAGTTTTTATCAGGTTCTGGCTCAGTGGAACAGCTATATCAATCACGAAACCAACAAATATATATTCGACCAAAAGTGCGTCACTTCGTCACATGATGGTTTACCTCTGGGGGTATCAATCGTGTTGTTCGTTCCACTCAATTTCCTGTAGAATAACTTCTCATCAATTTCAAACAATTTATTCTGCTGCTTATACTTTCTGACAATTCCTTGTAACGGCTTAGACTTCTCACTAGTGCTCTCAATTATTATCTGAGAGTATCTGCATATATTCTATTAACTCTTGATTCGGTTTGTCATGAATCGTGTGTATTTTCATTCGTTTACATAATCTTGTGTACCAATCTCTCAAGTCTCACTGGCATGACACCACTAAAATACTGTAACAATCGGCCAATATCTTCTCTTAGATTTTCAATTCGATTCTGCATCTCTTCTGCCATGCCGGTTTGCTCGCAATTTTAGCTGATTTGTTTCCACAATTCTCCTCAATCTTCAGTCCAAGACACCTAACCACAGCACCAGCTCCGCAATACACTACTGCATGAATCTCTTCAAAAGAACTGTCATCGTTCAAGTATGATGGAAAGATGTCGTTGTTTAATATACACACTATTGATGAGGTTTTCCCTTGATGTATTTACCTACGGTATTATTGGTCTTTTTGTTGGGTCAGTACCATTGAACTGAGCTACTGCTGTGTAGAATTCATTTCTGACTTTGTCCTTAAACGCTCGTATACCTTGCTCATCTTGTTGGCTTCCAATATCTATATCATCATTTCCTTCTATCATTAGCTGGCTATTGTTAGTTGGTCCTACTTTCTCCAGAATTACTCTTACATCGTCAGTACCTTCCTCTCTTCTTCGTTCTTGTTCCAGTTCGTCCGCAACTTCTTGTCTCATTGAATGTAATCTAACAACTGGTACCATGTTATTCTTGACTATAATTCGCCTTTGGTCGGCAAAACGTTGTTCTGTAACAATTATTCCTGGAAATCTCATCCTAAAAGCTCGATGTAATTCGTATCGATATGCCGTTTTATACTAGTTTCTAGAATCGTCATCTTATAATATTGGCGCATTAGGAAAATATTCATTTCATTTGTCCACTTAACACGCCGCTGAGGTTCGTTATTTATTATTATTATTATTTTTTTTTTTTAATATGCGAATATAGTGTTTTCTTTCTTCGTTCTTATTATTATTCTCTTTCTAATCAACAGATAAGCCTCGTGCTGGGCTTTGTGGAAAGAGTGAACCCAATGTTCCATGTGAATGAATGATAAATAAACAACCTTTACTACTGAAATTATCATTATTATTATTTTTAAATCTAATAAAAAAAAAAATGAAAAAAAATATTATTATCGGTATTAGTATTATATATATATATATATATATATATATATATATATATATATATATATATATATATATATATATATATATATATATATATATATATATATATGCAAGCCCCATATTATGACCAACACTGTCATATAACTCATCTTGGAACTGGCCTCTTGCTGTGATTGGCCTTGTGACTGGTCCCT
This sequence comes from Brachyptera risi, assembly GCA_964007535.1. NCBI lineage: Eukaryota > Metazoa > Arthropoda > Insecta > Plecoptera > Taeniopterygidae > Brachyptera > Brachyptera risi. The sequence continues at coordinate 16,950,915 of OZ023329.1, read as the reverse complement.
CATCCTCCAACCGCAAAAAGGAATGAGAGATCGACGAAAGTGTCAGAGTCCATACGATACAGCATGTTGTAGTATCAGTATTGTTGAAACTTAACGAAGATATTCAGCTTCCATTTTGTTGTATATATTGGGTTTTAACGACGCACTGTAATGAAGACCAAGATTTATTGGCGTCGGATGAATGATTAATGAGGTGAGGGATGATGAGGTGAAAGTTTTGTATTGGTAATGGGAAAGATAGTGAGAAGGAAGCGGTCGTGGCCTATATTGTGGGAACAATCCCGGCAATAACCTAGACTACAGAGGGAAACCACGAAAAAACCCAGTTGAGTTGGACGGTAGCGAGGATCGAACCGGGTCCGATATGCTCACTGCCTCTCGGGTCACACGAAACAAGTGCGTTAACCACTCAGCTACATGTGCCGGTAGCTTCCATAAGGAGTTACAGAATAGCTGCCCCGAGGCGAGGTCATTACATAACTCGGCAAATGTTGACACTGCGAACATCACGCTAGAATAAAAATCTCATTCCCAACAAAAATATCTACACAATTTCACAACAGCCCAATTAGAATATACAAACACACACAATAATATACATGTTCCAATTTCACACGCGAGTTAAGCTACATCATTTCCATTCAACAAACCTTCTCTGTTTATATTTAATGGAGTGAAAACAAAATCCTAATGAAAATATAAAAAACATTTTCCGAGCTTGCAAGTATTTCTTATAACGTTTCTGGTCCGCACCAAATCATAACAGAATGTGAATACCGTTTTTGGCGGTCACGATCGACCGTTTTTCGTATACTCGACCATCAACATTCGGGTGTTTTTCACCTTCGAAAAACTAACAAATTTTAATAAAATAGTGTCGAGTGAAGTTTCGTTCGACCATTTTTCCGATTCTGCTCGTATCGACGATTGGGTGTGTCGCACCGCCAATACGTGTGTCATCACGTTTATATATTCTACAACGTTTCAGTGAACAGAAAATCAAAATATTATGTGGTATACGTATTTATTTGTGTCCTTTGGGGCCATGTTTTTACCATGCGTTTCACGTATGCGAAAAAATTCTTTCATTTGCCGGTGAACGTATTCCGTGTTGGTTGTGCGAGTTGTAGGGGGGGGGGGAGGGGATACAAAGCTGGGAGTTTTACCCCCCGCTTGAGCCGAGTAGTGAAAATAATGTTTGCATAGCTAATGTTCAACGAACTGTAATGTGATTTGGTGAGGGAAGGGGGTTGATGGAGATTCGAGACGAACCAATGTGTGGACTGCTGTAAAAATAGAAGCGATTATTGACCATACAAAATGAGGAGGAGGGATTCTAAGAATCAATCATCAATTTGTACGGTTTATATTTTGAGAACCTGCTGAACTGAACATGAGAATGTGTTAATTGAACTGGTTATATAATGGAGATGAGAAAGTATATTTTATGAACAAGGATAACAATAATTTGATCCGTTAATTGATGCTCAGTACGGTCATTATCGTTCCAAAAGAGATTCAGTCGATAGTCTACGATATTTTGATGATCCAACAGAATAATAGGAGAATTATAAGAAATACAATGATTTGTGTTTGCAGATCCGTGATTTAATCTGAAATAAGATAATATCTCCCTTTTTTCCTGACTTGTGACAATAATATCCGTAAATTCGTGAAAAACGAAGTTACACTGAGACTGAATAATGCCAGCCCATGTGACCATTGCATGTAACCATGACTACCTATTCCTGAAGGTATCATCAAGTTATGAGTTATTGTTGAACAAAATGAATATAGAATATTTATTGATATCTATATTTATTGTCGATTCAGAAAACTTTCCGAAAACAGCATTTTACATCATTTCAATAGAATTCCTGGAAATAAGTCCGATGGAAAACGGAACAGAATTATAATTCGTTCAATGAACAACCTTAGAAGAAGCTAGTTTTCTGGCACCACTTGACGACCACACGTCAGTCGATTCATTGAAATTACAGTTTCATGATCCAACAACTTCAGAACGGTATGAGATTTCAATGCAAACCATATAACTCAGGTCGCATAATAATCAAGCTATACAGCTGACAATTTGATTTGATATTCTGTATACGTTGGCCAATAATATGTGATGTGAGCATATTGAATGGACGAGCAAAGTGAAGACTCAACTTCACCAAACTTGAAAAAAGTGCCTATTTTCTTTGTTCTTTTCGCGCTCTTCAGGTCAAACGAGCATTCAAAATCAGTGGGAACTTGGCATATACAAGTGTGCTCATTTAATTCGATATTGTAAAGTTTTGAGGCGCAGTCAGTTGAACGACTGCTGAGAAAAAGCATTCCGACGTTTTCAAAAATCTCATAAGAATTACCCAGACGAAAAAATCGTCAGAAATATTTCCCTCCAGAGAATTCAAATTCTCAGAAAAATTAAATTCAATAATCATACACATTATCCAAACTTCCAGTCAAATCAGATGAGACGTTTTGATGTGAGAAAATATATGTTCTGATTATTTTGAATCACTCAAAGATATTAAGAAACCAATTAAATCCAAGCAACAAGTGTCACCAATTAACTGGAAACGATTGAAAACAGAGTCTTCCTCATCAACATAGAGATTATTCAGGAAATGGGATGGCAGTGACGTAATTGTTTGAATCTCAAGGTGGATATATATAATAACCAATCCAAAGATAAGTTGGTATGCTCTAGCTCATCCATCAACGCGGCAACACATATCGCGTTTCCTAGTTATGATTTATACCATCCCAAAGGTATCGAAATTATCTTTGTATCCACCGTATTAGAGTTTTGATTTCTCATATCGTTCAAAATTCATCATCAAAAAACCGATAGTTTGCTGAATCAACCTTCGTGTACTGAAAATAACAATTATGTATGTTCGAGATGTGAAAATATTGTCAAATTCGAAACCGGACGACAAATATGACGGCCGAAGTGATGTGACAGGAAGTTACAGGAAGTGGGAGGGGAAGGGGGTTACCGAGAAGAAGGAAGTGAATTCTATCCACGTGAAAGGACAACTTCATCTGGGTTCGATTCTTGCCACAGGTCTACTGCTCTAACAGCGTGTTTTTCTGGTTTCAGTTTCTGTCATTTTGTGATGAGGTGGAATCCGGAGGAGGCTCTGAAGCCCGTCTGGACTACCTAATAATATAAATATTGGAAATGTTTCCGATATATTCTCCCGGGAAACCTCTTGAAGAAACATAATGATACATCGGTAAATAACATTTGTCCGACTCATTTATTCTGCAGAACTCCTGAAAAAAACTATGTCAATTACAAAAAACAAACATGTCGGGAAATTGTTTCCATGAATCGGACGAGAGAGACTGAAATGATTTGGATCATGTTTTTGTGGGATTTGAAAAATCAAATTCGAAATCATTCAGAACTTCGGTACAGCAAGAGCAAGAGAACTGAAGCGGAAGAGATGATGGAAGTAGGCCTAACAGTAATGACAAAATATTTAATGATCATTATAACAATTCAAATGATATTTATTAAGTATTATTAGGGTTTCAAAACTTTCATATGAACAATTTTTTTCTATGTAATCTAGTCTCGTAGTATACGATGTGAATATGCCATGAATAATTGATTTGCAAAATGTCCAGTCTGATTCAATAGACTATAGAGTAATGAACAACTGATGATGAGTGTGGGTGTGGCTTATGAATCGGCCAGCAAGATCTAAATACAAATTGAGAAAACATAGTCTTTAATTCAGAAAGTCCCGTATAATGATTTTTTTCTCTCATCCACATCGAAACTTGATACAAAATTCTTGTTCTCCGATTAGGGCCATGCATGAAAGTGGGATCACTCGAACTGGGCACCACAAGGACGATCTTATGTTATCTAGATCATCACCCAATGAACAACGTCATGTTTCATGACGTCAGAGGGCAAGAAAACAGAAGTGATCATAGTAGTGATGGGAATTAAAAAAAAAGGACAGAATTATCCACGTAAGTGAATTTGAAATCCGGATATACTATGCTTCTAAAATACAAACGAGTCTCATCGGTTCTTGGAGACAGTCCTTATCGATAGAGGTCAGTAAGGTCACCTGAATATTGTATGTAATGTCCAACTTTGGATCTAGGTTGCACTTACTTCGAAAAGAAGATGAAGGTTTTTTGCTGTGAGCAGGTATTACGATGCCAAGTGCGCGAGCATCCGACTGTCTCAGCAATTTACATCGGTCGAAATCAATTGATGAATAATTGAAAGGTTTCCTGCAATTGCAACGGCAAAGAGATTCCGGAAGTAGCCTTCGGTGGCGATATACTGACATTCACGAGAGATGGTAAACATGGTCTACTAGCTTTATGAGATGAGCTAATCAAAAACTTCAATTCCGCATACCACTAGGAAAACGATATATGCGATATATATACATGATATATTACATATATATATATATATATATATATATATATATATATATATATATATATATATATATATATATATATATATATATATATATATATATGCGTTGTTAGACGAGCGGATGGTAATAGTATGTCGACTCTTTTGTCAAACTTTTGCCCAAATTCGCCAATTGGGTGATATTTAAGTTATGAATGGGTAAAAACTGCTTCGAGTGGTACCGATTTAGCACATGTTAGGTTTTTTCTTCGAAATGACACACCCGATCTAGCTGAGAATTTCCATGAATGCGTATCAAAATGTAATTCAACTTCACGAAAATTTTCTTTTCCTTAGAGAATATTTTTTTTTCCGCTGTGTTATTCTAACGAGTATTTTTGAAATTTCTAAAATTCCCAAGGACAAAATTTACCACTCGATATTGCCACAAAACTATACGGATCCAAGTGAAATGAGGAACCAGGATGTACAAAAGTTTCAAATTGGTAGTTGTAGCCGTTTGACCTGTGAAGAACCGACAAAAAAAAACATGAGAAAAAACATAAGAATGAACACCAATTTTGTTTCAGTATGTCAAATTGTATTCTCGCTAAAGCTCGTATGATAACAAATCGTGCTTCCTTTTTCATATACAGGATATGAATGAATAACATATATATATATATATATATATATATATATATATATATATATATATATATATATATATATATATATATATTCAAATATATATATATATATATATATATATATATATATATATATATATACATATATATATATAAATATATATATATATATATATATATATATATATATATATATACATATATATATATATATATATATATATATATATATATATATATATATATAAATATATATATATATATATATATATACATATATATATATATATATATATATATATATATATATATATATATATATATATATATTACATTATTCATTTATATATCCATATTTATATATATAGGATATATTTCCTTTTCTTTCCAATCTTGTTCGCGGCATACAAGTCAGGGAGAGTGACCGATCATTTCCAAACTTCTCCTGCAAATGGTATCAGACCAGATTGAGTTGGATTATTTTCAGATAGTTTCCGGATAGTTTTTCAAAATTTCAGAAAATAACTGGAAAATTGGGAAAATCCTCATAAGAATATGGCGTGTATGTTATTTTCACGTTGATTTTTGGCATTTGTCTACACCATAAATCATGACTGTTTTGTTTGTCAAATATATCAATTAGATTCAACTGCGACTAATTCATCTCAGTCTACGCAGAAACTTGATGTGAAAACTCGAATCTTTGAATTGATAATTTTTAGGCGAGCTTCAGCGAGTATTCAATTCAGCCTACCATACTGAAAGAAATTGGTGTTCGTCCTCATGTTTTTATTTTCCATCATGTTTTTTTGTCGGTTCATCCCAGGTCAAACGACTACAGCTATACACTTCAAACTTTTTTTCATCATAGTTCCTCATCTAACTTAGATCTGTGAAGTTTTGTGACAATATCGGGTTGTAACTTTCATGTTTATGAATTTCAGGAATTTCAAAAATACTCATCAGACGAGTTTCAGCGAGGATTCAATTTGACATACTGAAAAAAATTGGTGTTCGTTTTTATGTTTTTTTTTTTTTTTTTTTTTTTTGATTCTCAACAGGTCAAACGGCTACAGCTATCAATATCAAACTTTTTGTCATCATGGTTTCTCATCTAACTTAGATCTGTATAGTTTTGTGGCATTATCGGATATCAACTTTTTTTATGAATTTTAGAAATTTCAAAAATACCAATTAGAATAACACGGCGGATAAAAAATGAAAAGTTTGTATTTTCAATTTATAACTAAAATGTTACCCAATTGGCGAATTTAGGCAAGAGTTTGGCAATGAAGTCGACATACTATTACTTTCCGCTCGTCTAACAACGCGTATATAGCGTTTTCCTAGTAAATAAAATGTTACCCAATGGTCGAATTTGGGCAAAAGTTTGGCAATGAAGTCGACATGCTATTAATTTCCATTCGTCTAACAGAGCGTATATAGCGTTTCCCTTGTTAGAATAACACGGCGGGAAAAAAATGAAAATATTTTCATTTTCCAAAAGAATGAAATTTTGTTTGAAGTTACCTCGCTGTCGATGCGCCTTAAAACTCTAATATTCATTCATTGAAGTTGAATTACATCTTTTGACATATTTCTGGAAATTGTCAGCTTGATCGGGTTAGCCATTCTGAGGGAAAAACATGAAATGTGCCAAATTGGTACCACTCGAAGCAGTTGTTACCCAATTATTAGACAAGCTTTGAAATAAAAGCTTGAAATAAGAAAAACGCTTATAAGCGTTGGTGGACGATCGAAAAGTAATAGTATGTCGGATTTTTTGCCAAACTTTCACCTAAATTCACCAATTGGGTGACATTTGAGTTATAAGTGGGTGAAAACTGCTTCGAGTGGTACCAATTTAGCACATTTCTTGTTTTTTTTTCAAAATAGCTGACTCAATCAAGCTGAAGATTTCCAGGAATGTGTATCAAGATGTAATTCAACTTCACACATAATTTCATTCTTTTCGATACTGAAAATATTTTATTTTTTTCTGCTGTGTTATTCTAATGACTATTTTTGAAATTTCTAAAATTTCTAAAAATGAAAGTTACGACTCGATAATGCCACAAAACTATGCAGATCTGAGTTAGATGAGGAACCATGATGTGAAGAAGTTTGAAGTTCATAGCTGTAGCCGTTTGACCTGTGGACAACTGACAAAAAAAACATAAAAAAACATAAAAACGAACAACAATTTTTTTCAGTATGTCAAATTGAATCCTCGCTAGAGCTCGTCTAATAAACTAGGTTACCATTTTCACCATTAGAAGACATCCGTTATCCACCTCTCAGTATCAACTAAACTGAGCTTTCTGATGAAATACCTGCTTGCCTATTTGCACCACTGTCCTACTGGAGTAGTTAGCTTCAAGAGACTCAGGATCTCGATTGTGATTGCTTTCTATAGGAGAACGCTATATACGCGTTGTTAGACGAGCGGAGAGTGATGGTATGTCGACTTCTTTGCCAAACTTTTGCCTAAATTCGCCAATTGGGTGACATTTAAGTGATAAATGGGTAAAAACTGCTTCGAGTGGTACAAATTCAGCACATTTCATGTTTTTTCTTCAAAATGGCTTACTCGATCAAGTTGAGAATTTCCAGAAATGTGTATAAAGATTTAATTCAACTTCACACAAAATTTCATTCCTGGGGAAAATGAAAATATTTCTATTTTTTTCCCGTCGTGTTACTCTAACGGGTATTTTTGAAATTTCTTAAATTCATAAAAATGAAAGTTACCACCCGATACTGCCACAAAACTATACAGATCTGAGTTGGATGAGGAACCATGAAAGAGGAAGATGGAAGACACTATAGGAAGATGAAAAAAAGTCTGAAGCTAATAGCTGTGGCCGTTTGACCTGTGGAGAATCGACAAAAAAACATGGAAAAAAAAAAAATGAACACCAATTCTTCTCAGTATGTGAAATTGAATCCTTGACAAAGCTCGTCTGACAAGTGGAGCTAACTACCATGGCAACATGTCCCGTCTTTGTATATTTCCAGTATTGTTAACACAATCTTTCAGGCTATAGCATAGCTAGGTGAGCTACAGAATATATCAAGTTCTTGGAGTCCAAGAGACCGAGACTCTGTTTCCATCTTGTATTGTTATAATACCCAGCTCTTTAAGCTGGATTCACAATGCGAACTAATGATTAATGATTGATGAATAACTAGGAAAACGCTATATACGCGTTGTTAGACGAGCGTAAAGTGATAGTATGTTGACTTCTTTGCCAAACTTTCGCCTAAATTCGCCAATTGGGTAACATTTTAGTTATAAATGGGTAAAAACGGCTTCGATGTGGTACCAATTTAGCACCTTTCATGTTTTTATTCGAAATAGCACACCCGATCAAGCTAAGAATTTCCAGAAATGTGTATCAGGATGTAGTTCAACTCCACACAAAATTTCAATTTTTTGGAAAATAAAAAATTTAAATTTTGTTTTCGCCGTGTTATTCTAATGGGTATTTTTGAAATTTCTAAAATTCATAAAAATAACAGTTACCACTCGATAATGCCAAAAAACTATACAGATCTAAGCTAGATGAGGAATCATGACGAAAAAAAGTTTGGAGTTGATAGCTGTAGCCGTTTGACCTGTGGAGAACCGACAAAAAAACATGAGAAAAAAAATTAAAAACGGACACCAAGTTTTTTCAGTATGTCAAATTGAATCCTTGCTAAAGCTCGTCTAACTAAAGTTGGCAGATACGGAATCAGTGTGGGCGTTCACATTGTGTTCAATATTAGTGACTGACCTTGAAAGTTAACGAACTTTCAAGTTCAGTATTAATTAATAATAAGTTTTAATCATCAGTCTGACCAATCAGAAGTCGTGAATTCGAAACGACAGGAAGTCAATGCAAGAAGAAGCTTTCCCGCTCGATGAACCGCTCGTTTACAGCCTTCTAGCATGTAGATTTCAATTTGAATTCGTCATCTTAAGACAGCATGAAAAGTACGTCATTTCTGTCAAAATTGATTCTTATTTCAAGTCTATGTGAATGCTCAGTTTCTTAATTTTAGTAGCTAGTATTGGTAACTAATCATTAGTTCGCATTGTGAATCCAGCTTTAGTGAACAGTATCCAATCAAATTCACAGTCTCTTGCAGTCAGAAAGGCCTATGAGACGTTATTTTCAGTGACAGTCCTGTCCTCGAATTAGTATATTTGAACCCTCGACTTCCATAATTTCTCTAAAGAAACTCCAGTTTATACACCAGGTATTTTATATCAGTCACTGCTCATTAGAACGATTAGTTGTTACCCATTGCACCACCTTCCTGACTACTTCAATCAACAATAAGTGACGTCACTTTTCAAGACTCCTCTTTCGTCAACCGATTTATGTAAATCACACACACCTTGCTCAGTTCCCAGCTACTTTCTACTTTCTACTTCAGCACGCAAAGTAGACAAACAAATTATCAACCCTCGCGTTCGATCTTTTCGACGTCTCGAAACGGTCGGGCGCTAAACGTAATGTGCCCGTCGAGACTGGCGATCGTTCACTCATCCGGAGACGAGCTAAATGGTTTTGCTCGCGAACATTAACGTAGACACTTATAGGATTACCTACGAAGGAGAAAATTGCAAAAGATGGCGGAGAAGCTCTTTTCAAAGGTGAACAAAAATAAGAATCTTAATTGTATTTATGAAGAAAGCCGTTCTTTCAGCATTTTTCGAGTTTTAAATTATACATGGTTTTGTGGAAAGCATACCTATAGGTGGAAGGTATGTTCTATCAGGTTACTATAGCCACCAGAGAAATTGAGAGCGAATTAACTTGTGCCTTATTTATAATTGGAAGACACAATTCTTTGGACATTTTCGTTTGCCATTGTTGTTCGCATATCACAACAATGTATCATTTGAAAAACGTCGATATATAGGCCTTCATGAAAGCGAAAAGAGTACGATTCATTCTTTTTCATCATTTTCCAGGGTTTTTATATACGATAGATAAATTCACAATGTATGAAGGTGGTGAGAATGGAGCAAAGACTCATATCAACATATGTGTCTCACTACCTGCATAATATTGACAATTATGACGAAACAAGAAATAATGAGAGCAAATGAAATCAAAGTTGAAAATGAAATATGAACTCTAAATGACCAAGATATTTCCTAATCTGAAATCTGTGAAATGTTCAGTTTCTGTTTGAGTGATGATTATTCTACGTTGTCCACATTGAGTATGATCGATTGCATCAGTTCAGAAATACACAGGTGAAGAATTATGAAAAAAAAGACATTTTCAAAATAGAATTCATCTCGATATTGTGTGTTGCATAGAAAACGAAGGTTTTCAATATCCTCGAATTTGTACTCATTTTATTTATTCATTCAGCATTTAATTACAATCAAATAATTATCATGATGGCAATATCCATGATTTATCCATATTTTATGTTCGAATTCATTTATTCTTATCATTTATTCATTCATTCATTCATCCAATTCTCATTCCTATTTTCAAATAATTATCGATCTGATATTATATAGTTGGGTCGATGATCCATTGAAATTTCTGATATCCATATATTTCACACAGCTTGCATCTGAAAAATCATGAATATATATATATATATATATATATATATATACATATATATATATATATATATAAATATATATATATATATATATATATATATATATATATATATATATATATATATATATATATATATATATATATAAATATATATATATATATATATATATATATATATATATATATATATATATATCCATATATATTCATCTCTCTCGATATATATATATATTTATATATATATATATATATATATATATATATATATATATATATATATATATATATATTCATATATATCCAAGGTCATTGTGTTTTCGGGCAGCTTCCAAGCCTCATTTGAATCTGATAGAAAGTGTGATGATGCCTTGAGATAAGTGAGGTGAATGTTAACTCGTACCAGAATCAGCTGATCTGATCATTGTTTTGTCTCTCATGACACTCTAGCGTCATCAAGCGACATCTTAAGGCGGCACATCAAGTTCCGTGCCTGAGAATGAAATACACAGATTTATCGAAAGCGAGGGTTTCATCTCTTGAAAGGTTTCAACACATCAGTGCTGCCACTTGAATAAAACTAACTGAATAACGAATCATGCCGCATTGTCTTATTGTGCAAGGGTATTTTATCGCTGAACCTTCTATTGCTGGTATCACTACTTATCCAGGGATTGCGATCGATCGTCTTGTTAATGATAGAAGTATAACGCTCGGGAGATTCGAGCCGTCTTATTTCGGGTATTGTATCGTGAAGAAGATATTGCAGATAGAAAACTTCTGTGCTATGTTGGCGTGAATGTGAGACCTGTCGCTAGAGAAATAAACCGTAATTCAGGAGAGAGGTGTTCGATCCATCCTGGCAGAGATTTTTAGTGGTTTTTTTCAGTGAATTTCAGTATTTTATTTGTATTTCGTATGGAAGTATAGGATATGAACGCTCGCCCTTTCTTTCCACTGTCCAAAACTCACCAAATTTAGAAAATGTGATTTTATCATTCAACCCACTCTGGACAGAAGACACATGAGAGAGAGACCGGCATAGTAGCTGAGTGGTTAGTTCACTTGCTTCGTGTGATCCGGGAGGTGAAGGGACATATCGGACCTGGTTCGATCCCCGCCACCGTCCATCTTCACAGGGTTTTTTCGTGGTTTCCCTCTGTAGTCTAGACTAATGCCGGGATGGTTCCCACAATATAGGCCACGACCACTTCCTTCCCACTATCCTTCCCACTAACCATGAAAAAAAACTTTATCTCATCAACCCACCATCTCATTAATCATTCATCCGACGCCAATAGATCTTAGTAATAATTACAGTGCGTCGTTAAAACCCAATATGAAAAAAATGAAATAAAATACATGAGAAAATAAAATGATGTGACATTTTGAATTATCTCATCGGAAATTCACCGTCGTCAATAGATCATATCCATAACGTTCAGAGTGATGTTGAAAAGTAAGGGTTTTATAATCAAACTCGAAACTCTATATTGATAATTTCTTTTCTCCATCTCTCTCATTCTATTGTTTAATCCGAAATATTTATCATTCAATCGTTCATCTATTCAGTTAGTCTGTCAATTGTTCCACAACAATTCAATTCAATTTCAATTTCAAATCATTTCATTCTTGCTTCTACATATACATACATAGAGATACATCACTATTTCGTGGTGACATTCGAAAGACTCTGAGAAAAATTATAAATTCGTTATAAATTCACGTATATTGAAGATTCAAGATGGTCACATGCTTCATTTCATCCGACAGTCTTGAAATGTGAACTGCGCAATATTAAAATATGTGACATGACGGTTTCAAAATAATAACTAGATATGCAAGACCAGTACAAATATATAGCTTCACATCAAAGAAGATATTGTTAGGAATAAACATCATTGTTATATGATGAATATCAAGATCGCTTGTATGATATAGTACCCGGGGATCCCAATTATCTCCCTCGAAATGAAGACGTCTCAGATCCCTATGATCACAGATCCCGT
>OZ023329.1:16908272-16930772 GCA_964007535.1 Brachyptera risi | reverse complement strand
TAATTACTAGAATACTAGAAATGATCATAACAATTAAATACGCCCCATTACAAATTTTTCTGTGGAATTTCTACGGCAATCTGACATCTGACAGATTCGCGCGCTGATGTCTATGCCCGGAGTAATTCATATTCGCTTTGTCCAAAGCTCATCACTACTGTCAGAAGTAAAGATGTGTTATCTCGGGTCAGTCAAACTCCATGGCCCAGTGGACCACTGGCAGACATCTTTGGCAGACATATTGGGCCTAGTACTCTCCTCTTTAGCTTCACTATTCTCTCACTCCATGTAAATAGAGATCAGTGATGTGGACCAATCAGAGATAGAGTTTCTCCGTGATGCATGAACACTTGTTAAGCAGGGTTTCCAGTTCCGATTTTCTCTTGTCGTCAGACACGATATCGGGACGATTTTTGTCATGCCTGTTTCCACTTTGCTGCACCGTAACGTTTCCGTGACGTCATAGCCATGGCCTTCATTACCTGTGAACTCACAGATTTCTTAGAATGCAAGTGCAACTTCCGGTAAAATCGTAGTTTTGGCCCACAAAAGTTGGAGTTGAATCAATAATCACGACACCGAATCGGAATCGAAACGGTGTCATGAACCGCCATGTTGTTCAAGTGAATACTGGCTTGTGATTGGCCAGTTGGGAAAATCGTGTCGGACGACAAGAAAAATTTGAACTGGAAATCTTGCTCTACTAAGCACACTGAGAGATGGACCAGATTCATCTCTTCTATCTTCAATGTGTGACGTCATAGGGGGCAAGAAAACGTAAGTGGTTAACCATAATATAGACTATCATCGTGGAAACTATTCATAATTGCGGTCAGAGAATGTTTTTTCACTGAAATTAAAATTTTAATCAAATGTACGCACATTTATTTGCTTTTTTCTGTCATGAACTATGCGTGATTGTATGTTACTTTCAGTGCAGATGATGGAAGTGCATGTATTTCTGAGGAATACTGAAGAGTTATCGGACTATTTTTTGGAGCAAGGGCAGCTCTTCTCACATTTTCATCATTTTTTTGACATCATACGATATAGCAAAAACATTCATTCACGAAATAGTATTCACAATCTTACTATGAGAGTCACATTTTCTCCACAACTATCTCTTTCAACGTTTCCTAATCAACTGTGTAATTATTGGAAAATGATTCTTCTTCTCCATGCATTTTCATAGTTATCATCAAAGCTATCATTTTATTCCAATAATCTCCGGTCCAATTCACCGTATATTCATAAAATTGAGACTTGTATAGTAATTTCAGTTATTATAATCTGAGTGCGAACAAAGACAAGATGTCTTCTCTCTTGCACTCAGTAATGTATTTTCCTTTTCATCATGTGTTGTTGATAATTTCATCATTATCATTGTAATCTGTTGTAATATTGTGATAGATCAATCATAAGGCAAGTAAAATGGATGAAAATAAATAAATGGAATTAAAACCTTAAATCCAATTCCAATCGGTGTCCCAGTGTTCCTTACTAGATTATCGATTGCATTACCATGATTTTCAGAATTCATTTTCACCTTCAGCAATCATCATTTAGGATTTATAGTAATCCTGACCTTCATGGTCATTCATCGTGAATTTCAACAGCCATCATGAATACATAATGCTCTCTTCTTACTCAGGATACATTGTTATGGAGCTAGATCGACCACTCTACGTTAACAACTTAACGGTACCGTACAAACAGCACCAATATAACCATTTGCCACCAAAACATCTTCACATTTCATTAAACTTTGGAAATATTCCCTCATTGGTAATTCTAAATGAATCACAAGAAGAGCATGAATAAAATCCGTTACATCGATGTCCATATTTTAACAAAGTTACAATCATTTTATACGCTTCGAAAATCACATTTTCAAAACAAATTTCTCATTCATAGAACGTTTCACAAAAACTTTCTCTTTTACAGCAAATAAAACATTGAAAAAAATACGTAATACTAGCTTCAACGTTTCAGACGAGTATTTACACTTACTAAGCAATTACCAACTGCAATTGAATAATGAAAAAAAAAATCAGGAGCCGTTTGATGACAAGTTGTCGACGTTTGATGTCGACTTTACCGATGTTTCCGATCGGACGTTTTCACCATACTTGTACATCATCGCTCGGCAGTGTCGAACCATCAATATCCACGTACATTAATTCACAAAATTCATGAGAGGTCACGATTGACCGTCTCCGCCATCTTTCAATAATTAACCATCGGCTGTTTTGAACCTCCAGTATTGAAGCTTCCATAATATATATATGGGCCTAATTAATTTCAACTCTGTTTGATTGGAGTTGTACAGTTGGTAGAGCGTGATGCGACGATATTACCTCAATGCCAACATAACTACCTTACATTTCCCGCTAACGTCGTTACCAACATAACTTTCCGCGCTAGATTGAAACAACATAGAAACGACTAATGAATTGGGGTTTGTATTTACCAAGGATTTCTCATTTTTTTCCATGTTTAAATTTCACTTTTGTTCAAAAAGTGAAATATTAGCATTATGTAAACTCGTTTTGAGTTTGTTTTTGGGATGAAGTTATTCGTTTAACAAGAAAACAGATTTGGATGTTTAATTAGTTGAGCAGAACTGGGTTTGCGTTGACTCTTCCTAAGTCAACGCGGATTTGCATAATAGGTTTACACAACATTTGCATATTTGCTAGTAGGAATTATTTACAAACTATGCTATAAATCTTTCCACAAACAGATTTTCTACATTCATTAATCGCGAAACTGTGGTTCTCTTATCAACTTTCGTTCAACTTGCTTGTGTGAGTGTGTGTGTGTGTGTGAGAGAGAGAGAGAGAGAGAGAGAGAGAGAGAGAGAGAGAGAGAGAGAGAGAGAGATAAAGTATCTTGTGTAGTTGTTACTCCAAGCATTGAACACAACAGAACAACTTTCCACTTGATGCCAAAGTTTGATTGACAGTTCTGATTCCTGATTTCAATCGATTCGAATGATAGAAAGTGTAAAAGTATCTTCCAAAAAAATTACCGAAAATCATCTTATTTTTCCTCAGCGGTACTTCCGGTAAACAAACCCTACTTTATTCATGCAGACGTGAATTATTATTCATAGTAACACGGATGTACGGTTCTTTACGCCCCGGTAAATTTCGAGAGCCATGCAGTCATGAGTGTTCCGTGAAGTTTTCGACTATGGTCACTTACGTGACTTACCGGCACGGAAAAAAACGTGCAGCCGTGTCACTAATATGAACCGTTGAGTTACGTGAGCCAGTCAGGGACATTCCGTGAAGTTTTTGATCGGTTCACCTGATTTACCGGAACGAAAAAAATCGTGTAACCGTGCTACTTTATGGACCAATTGACTTCGTATCGCAATAACGGCCTTACGTGTGAACTGAAGAACACACATTATACTAACCATGCGATATGATGGGAACTGAAGACTATTCTAGCATAAGTATAATCGCTCACACGCCCAAGTCCCCCCCCTCACACTCACACACACACCCACACACACACACACACACACAGATGGCCGCCATTTTGACGTTTAATTCGCCATTTATACGAAACCCTACACAAATATTATTGTAAGCAAAAGACTGTGCGGCACACAGAACCACATATGACTGTTCCCAGGACCAATCGACCGTCTCCTCCCATGTAGTAATGCTAGCGGTCGGGCGTGTCGATCCAGCTGGTGTTTTAGCATAATTGGGAATTACCCGAGCAGGAAATTAACTCCTCAGCTCCTCGCAGTACAAACAACAGTGGCAGTGAGTCCAGGTTTGAGGTTAGCAGCTTGCCAGTGGCGTGGGAGCAGATTAGTGGTGGTCTTCAACTAGGTCATATAATCCGATCCTTCTGTATGCAGCGCTCGCTTCATGTGATCTGGTGGGCGAGGGGAATATTATACCCGGTCTGATCCCCGCCACAGTCCATCTCCTCATAGCTTTTGTTCATGATTTTCCTCTCTGGTCTGGGATAATGCAGGGATGGTCCCACAATGAGTCGGCTATGACCGTGTCCTTCTCTCAATCATTCTATCTCTACATGGGACTTGTGAGACCTTGGGTCCGTTGTTCATGAATGATGACTTGAATGAAAAATAACGAAATAGGGTTGACATTCGTATCTAGGGCCATCACTTACCTGAATGCATATAACCACCTCTCCAGTTTACTTGTAATGGGAGAATGAGAATGGAGGCGGTTGATTGAATGTCGATAGTATGAAGGTTCACAGCTTCTGCCAGTGGCGTGGAAACAGTATACATACATAGTGATATTCTTCGACCGGATCTTATAATCTGAAGCCACGACTTGTCAAGACCCATGCCTAGCTAATTCCTGTGTGGAAGATAATTGAGTGTCCAGAGGAGGAGTTAGAGCCGTCAAAGCCGTAGGGACTGTATATATATATATACTTCTGGTTTCGCCACTCTTCCCCAGTCAAGATCTGGGACCACTCTATCTACTCCACTGTTGATATAGCTCCGCACCTTTTCTAGGGTGTGTGTCCAGGGTCACCAAATCCGTAGTCTTGTGATCTAGAGCTGAACCCAGCTCTGAAGAAATACATTATGTGACATTCTGCCTCATGTGAAGCTTGAAGCAAAAGTAAGAGTCTCTTTTCTACCTGGTCAAATCAGTTGACCATGTTATATTGCATAGCATTCAATAGGTATCAAACGATAGAAATTGAACTTTCACCTATGCTTCAAAACGTATACACAGGTCTGTGGTGTACGGTCGCCAGTGCATGTAGATATATATTTGGAGCCAGCCCAGCTCTATAGGTCCATATCTAGCTTCGCTACTGACAAATAGTATTCGTAAAGGGCCGCTAATGCATCAAATAATTGATTCAAGGCAGCCCATGCTCTAGGTCTACGAGATCAGAGACGATGGAGAGGGTGGAAATGCAAAGTGTTCGAAAAGCACCCCTTGCACTATGCTCCGCAAGCTATAGACAGAAGAACAAAAACGGGATGTTGTATAAACAGAGTCAGCTGTCTCTGTTCCCAGTAACTTGAGTCATCCTTGGGGATATTTTTCCACTCTTTTTGTCTCCTGGAACCCTGTTACTGCCTTTCCTCGGATCGAGGTATTGCTATCACACTAATCCTGACTCAGTCCTTACACTCTATTTGAGACGTCCGTAGTTTTCAAAGGCCGAAAAAGTTTCCGCCAGGATAATTTCACAGTTATAAATGACCATGAAACTCGAAATGGTTGAGATACAATCAAAAAATCAGTGAATACACCATAAGATGGAGACAATATTTGCCGAAAATACTTGGAACACATTGTATGATCAAAGTTGGAAAGATCTCTTGTGTATGTAACAAACAATAACACTCGATATTTTGGTCATCTATTTTCACCTGGCAGCTGATATTTGCATTCAAATAACACGATATATTGTGGATGTTCATTGGATGAGTGTTGCGAAGATTCCATTTCACGTATCGACAAAAATTGGCTTCGTTTTTATGTTGTTTTTTTCTTGTAATTTTGTGCGCGGCATACAGGTCAGGAAAAAATACCTATCAACTTGAAATTTTTTCTTCATATTTTTGTTATACCAGAATAGGCTGAAATTATTTTTCAGAAAATCAGTCAGAAGGTTTTTTCGGAAAAAATCGTGAAGTTTGAAAAATCCTCATAAGAATAACCCAGAGGAAAAATACTTGAAAACAATAATTCTTCAAGAGCTCTCAAATTTTCACCAAATATGAACAATACTATCACAGACCTAAACCTTTTCAGAGATTTTCGTAACAATCGGATGAGAAATAACAATGAAACGCAAACGCAATAAAAGTGTACATTTTATTGAATATTTGGATCAATTGGATTTGAAAAGTGTATAATTATGCGACAGGTTGCAGCACCATAAATATCAACAAGTTGCAGGTAAGGTTTTTGAACGTTTGAAGCAAACCAAGGTCCATCACTGTGGATTAAGCTGACAGAATATATCTCATTCTAGATTTCTGTATTTCTAAACTCATCTCACAACGCGCATCCCGCGTTTTCCTAGTTATATGGATTGACACTATCTCACTAGATATTTCTCTGCACTATGTGAACTTGTTACACTACAATATGTTCCGACGGAAAGTCACCTATCAAAATTACCATTCATCTCATCATCCCATCATCACTGACGTCAATAGATCGTGGTCATCAGTACAGTGCGTCGTTAGACCCAATATAAATGAAGGATAATCAGATGAGCGTAGCGAAGATTCCATTCCACTTGAAGAAAAAATGTGCTTGGTTCATTTTTTTATTTTTTTGAATTTTGTGACCTTTTCAGAAACAGGTCAGGAAAAATACCTATCGACTTGAAACGTTTTCCACACATTTCTGTCATATCAGAATGGTCTGGATTGTTCTTCAGAGAAATCGCTCGGAAGGTTTTTCCGGAAAAAATCGTAAAACTTGAAAAAACCCTATAAGAATAACCCGGAGGGAAAATACTTGGGGGACAAAAATTCTCCAAAAGCTCCCAAATATTCACCGAATAGGAACAATACTATTAAACACCTTTTCAGAAATTTTTGCATCAATCGGATGAGAAATAATAACGAAAACGCAATAAAAGACTCAATTGTATTAAATATTTGGATCAATTGGTTTCGCAAAGTGTATATGCGACAGGTTGCAGCACTTAAACATCAACAAGTTGCAGGTGAGGTTTTTGAGCGTTTGAAGTAATCTAAGGTCCTTAAATGTGAATAGAGCTGACAAGTTATCTTCCTTTTTAGATTTGCATACTTCTAAGCTTCCCTAGTATAAGTTTTCCTAGTATAATGAGATTGAATATGATCGACTTTCCACAAAATTGAGAATATCAGATACTTATAAATGTCTTTGATGTTTGAATGAACGTATTTCGATATGAAAATGAGAAGTGGATAGTCTAATGATTATTGAAGATACATACTATACTGTTTGTGATTGTTATCTTCCCAGACACCCTCAGTACCGTGGATACTAGTAGGCCTGTATATTCGCTCCGGAAATTTGGCGTCGGTTTCTCTACCAAAGACAATACGATATCAGTTCCATTCCACTTGAAGTGTTTTGCAACTCGTTAAGGTGTTTGCCAGCAGGTGCCATGCCGCCATCTATTGTCTGATGCTGTAAGTGTCGTGTCGCTTACTGTGCTTCATGCGAGCGTGAGCGATCGACACACACGATCGGCCGAGATAATGAAGTGTAGAGACGGGCGATCGGAAGCGTCATAGAATGAAATGTATCAATTTTCTTAGGCTGGGAAAATTCTGTATATCATATGTCCATGTATTTGTTAGTGTTATGGTTTAGACGCGCGTCGACAGCAAGGTCATTTTGCGCCTATATGTATTTGTAGATGAATGTATATACGTGGGCCTATGCAAAGTTATTCATCTCATTGGATTCAGACGATGCAGTCTACTGATGACCACGATCTATTGGTGTCGGAGAATGATATATGAGATGGTGGGATGATGAGAAGAAAGACTATTTTTCCATGTGTTTTTTGAAAGTGGGGAAAAGTCGGTTGTGGCTTGTTGTTAAGGAACGAGGAACCTTCTCAGTATTGCCCTGGACGACAAATGGAAACCACGAAAAGACCCCGTCAGGATGTTCGACCATGGCGAGAATCAGATCCCTGTCTCCCGAATGAAGGTTCAGTGTATTAACTACTCAACCACTCGTCTCAGTGATATAATTCATTCGATGAAGAATAAATCTCAAGTTAATGATTTCAGTGATGGTCAACAAGATATGGTATTTCACCAGAACGCGTTTTTTCTTCACCTGAATGGCGCGTATACAATAGAAATACATACACACACACACACACCTGCACACACACATTTGTTGCCAAAATAGTAAAAAAAGTCTTCTTCCACGCTCATGAGTTAATCCATCAATTGCTATTGCGACTGATGCACGGAAGTGTTACCTATAGGGGAGGTGGGGAAGACCAAGAAGAGGGGGGAAAGACAGGGAAGAGAGAGGAAATGTTTGCGTGCTCAAATAACAATCACAGCCCTTCAACTGAACATCAAACAATTATACTGAAGACTCGACACTACCCATCGTCAGATCTTACACGTACAAGAAACCTCCGATCGACCCATTTGAAATATATCTATACCTACTCGAGGAGATGTCATAAAGGACACTGTTCTTAATTAAATTTCTGAATTAAGAAAATCTATATTCAGTAATGCTTATACTCATAACGATCGTCTGTCTCATGTACCTATAAGTATTGCCGATCGTGTGTTTTGAGCCATCATATGGGGGGTGAGGTGCGCGCGCAGATGTGATGGTGATAATGGAAAACACCTAGCGTAGGAAGTTGGAACTACAATGACGTTTGTTTGAAATATTATCAATGGAAATGTTAATTAATAGTACATTAATCCAAGACAAGCGAATGCAAGTCAATTCTGTGAAGGCAGCCTAATGAAATGTGTTATTGGATTTTCTGGTAACCTATTTTATTGTTTGAAATTGAGAATTGAATGAGTGAACTACAAGAAATATGATGATTCCGCCGTCCTGGTTTGGAAATATCATGGGTATAATTGGTTAGAACACAAATTCAGTACATTGAAATACAAATTATTGATTCCATCATCAGGATAGAACCATTTTAATTCAGATGAATAAATATTCTCACAAACAGAATCTATCAATTCGGTGTGAGAATATTTTTGTCCACATCACATCGAGATCTTGCTATACGATGATTGTTCATTGAAATAATGGCCAGTTCATACAAATCATTGCAATGTCACTGTTGGAAGACTGATGGTTCCAATGTCAGGTTCTAGAATCAAGCTCTAAACGTTCTCAGCCCGCCAATGTCAATGTTTTGTTAATTCACATGGCAGCATTGGAAAACCAAAATTCCAATGGTGGCGTTGCACTGCTTCGTATGAACTGGCCATAAGCATGAGTTGCTCATACATAGATAGCTCTAATCCGAGAGCACGATATAGTGATACCAACCCATTTTATCATAATATAAAGAAGGTGCTTTAACTCACATACTGATAGCATGGAAGGCATTTGCGGTTTCTTGCGGTCAATCCAGAGCCGATCGTCCCGATTGCCTGTCGAGATTTAGCGGATCCCCTTGTGAACTAGAGGTAAATAAGAGTGGCTACGGTACCGGTGGCATTTTTGAACCCACAACATGAATCTATAATTCTCGTTTAATCTACTGGGCATTGTACAGCTTTGTTGAGCATTGTTGCTGTGAATAGTGAAAGCGATAGTGACGCTACAGACAATTGGGACGCTGGACTCAGATTCTGACCCCGGAAATATTTCACTTTCAAGACCCGAGTTGGGTCACCTCATTTATATTATGACTAGGCAAACGCTTTATGTGTTGCCACGTTGATGGATGAGCTGGAACATATCGACTTATCTTTGGATTGGTTATTATATATATATATAAATATAGATATATATATATATATATATATATATATATATATATATATATATATATATATATATATATATATATATACACACCTTGAGATCCAAACCATTACAACACTGCCATCTTATTTTTCATAATTAATTTCTATGATGATGAGGAAGGCTTTGTTTTAATCGTTCACAATTGAGTGGTGACACCTGTGGCTTGAATTTAATAGGTATCTTAATAGCTTTGTGTGATTCACAAAAATCACATAATATATTTTTTACAATGAAACTGCTCATTCGATTTGAGTGAGAGTTCGGTAAAATGTGTACCATCATTTAATTGAAAATTCCTGGTAATTTGAATTTTCTCGGAGGAAATATTTTTCCTTTTTTTCTCTGGGTTATTCTCGTGGGATTTTTGAAAACTTTGTAATGAGTTTCCTCAGAAGTGGTTCCACCGATCACACCTCAAAACTATACAGTATCGAATTGGATAAGGATACTTGTGTGTGCCAAGTTTAAACTGATTTTGAATCTTTGTCTGACCTGTAGAGCGCGAACAAAAAAAAACAAAAAAAAGTACTTTTTTTCGGGTATGATGAAATTGAGTCTTCGCTTCGCTCATCCAATAAAACAGGTTGGTATCACTACATCGTGTCAAGGGTGAACTGATGAACAAGCGTTATGATCTGGCAGTTTCTGTGTTCGACACAAGAGGACCGTGATCCATATAAAGTGAACGATGTGGTGATACCAAACTATTTCATCACTAGGCAAATAAGAAATATGCGTTGCAAGATGAGCGAGATATCTGAATAAGGTTTAATAACAGTCCTACATTCTCTACTTTATCGACTCTGGTATTCTACACACTTTGTTCTTCATTTAATTGCTACTTTATCTTCTCTGGTATTCTACACACCTTGGCGAATATAAATAATAGTTAATTCTTGGGCAAATATCGAATCTAGGAAGCAGTGAATCTTGGCTCATTTCCATATATTTGACGTGTGAAAACAGTTTTCCGATTTTTTTTCTTCGAAACGGCTGCTTCGAATTGCTGACAAAATGGTGGTTATGTGTATCATTCATGTTTGTACACTCAGAGAAAATTTAATCTTCTTCGGAGAGGTTTCATTTTTTCAAATTTTCTCACTCAGCCTAATCTTACGGGGTTTTCAAAAACTTTGACATGATATTTCTCAAAATCTTATAGACCGAATGATTCCAAAAACTATACAGTTCTGAGTTGTGAAAGTTGGCCAGTACAAAAAAAGTTTCATGTTGATCAGTCAAACCTATGACTATCAATAACGTAACGGGATAAGCAACATGGCGGTTCCCTTTCACACCATGCGTACATCAAAGGGATGCCGCCTCACAAATGTTATGATGATTTGCTGGTATTGTTGTATGTTGATCTATACAAGTAATAGATGTAATGCAATCTGTGAATCCAGCTCTTTCCAACTGCATTAAACAATATTGGGATAAATTTCATTTGAATTAGCCAATCTAAATTTGAAATACGTCTGTAAAAGCATTTAGTCCCCTAGTCAAGAGCCCTACTGCTATATTTACCATTTGATAACTGGATAATTACTCATCATCTACGAGAAAGATTAAAATCAATGCAATTGTACAACTATGTACTATATATTGAAATACGAGCCTAATACGTACAATTTGATTTGAAATTGTGAATCTCACAAATGTACACGAAAGCGCGCTGATTCCATCATGGTGAAAACGGCCTAATGTTAAAAGGATAGGACTTATGCCGTGTTGCTTATCCCGTTACGTTATTGATAGTCATAGGTCAAACCCTGCGACCTGTGCAGTGCCCACGAACAGGCAAAAAAAAAACACACAGACAAAGCCCTATATGAGTGGGGTGGAGACTTCGCTACGCTCATTTAATAAAACAACAATGCTCAACAATGCTATACACACGGCTCGATATGATTATCATGTTTGCAGTTGCATTCTTTTATTCTTTCAATAAAATTATATATTTTGTGAGTTCAGCAATACCACCGGTACCGCGCGTGGTCACTCATATAACATCTGGTTTAAAAACAGAATCCGTTGAATTGCTACAGTCAATCGGGACCTTTGGCTCCGATTTGTCCCCAAATAAGCACCTTCTTTATATCATGAAGAAATGGTAGTGTCACTACATCGTGTGAAATGTATTATTCCATTTGACATTCTGCTGTTTCGTTCATCACGAGAGAAGAAGGTTCCGATTGATCGTCCCTCCCAGCACCACACCACTAGCGAGCGGCTGGTTCAAGCCTTCATATCTCGTGGATAAGGTGTATCAAGGAACAAGCGTTACGTAGGACTTGAAGTATAAGTGAAAGTCTGTTTCTGCCGTGTGATACCTGTTAAACCCCATGCAACATAACATGGTTGACCAGGTAGCTGAGAGACTTTTACTCGTACTCAGAGCTGCAAGTTAGAAACCTGGCACCTCCACCAAAAACACGAGAAGTTTTTGAATGTTGTGGAAATGAGAAAATGTGAGAGAATGTGAAACAAAAATGAGGTGGTCAGATCGACCTTATGGTGCTTCGTCCAAACGATACTACTTTTCAACATACTTCTCATCAGTAGAGTGATAGGCCTAATTATAACATTATAGGCCTATCACACAAAAAACTGTTTAGTCTCCACAGTCTATTTTAAATTCGCGATGACTAAACATTTTATAGGATATACAAGGGACTAGGATAAGGATTGATGGAACCAAAAAGTTTAGTCAAAGTGATTTAGCTGTAGTGACTAAATCATTTAGCCATGTTGGATAAAGTGTTTAGTCGTTGGTGGCTATTTTATTTACTCATGGTGACCAATGTATTTAGTCATATCTTCTTAAATATCCTATAGTGGTCGTTTCTGGATTCGAGATATTTTATAGGCCTACCAAACACTCAGATGCCGGTACTATGTGACTTGGGTGACCCAAGTCTGATATCTATCATTCGGACTAGAATGATTTGTAGAATTGAAGTAGCATTTGGCCTATAAGCACATCATTATAATATATGTGGTCAGTTGCATAGGCTTGCCATTATCATGACTTTGAAGTGAATAATCAAACCTAACCCCAAAATTGCGTCTGGCTTCCAGGCAGACCCGATTGAACTGTGATAGGACCAGAAAAGAATTAGCTGTTATTACAAATCATGCAAACATCTTACCTTGAAATTTCGGATCCATTTTAGACCCTTTGCATCAACTCAAACTCGCGACAATCTTTCTTTACCCATGGTGGAAATGTAACGTCCTGCTACGCTAGCAATCTTCAGTTACAACATTTCGAACCTTCCAGAGCCAGCTGACGCATTTAGCGTCCGTAGAAAATGTATAGACGAGAGGACTAATTATTATAGTAGATACGGTTATACTGTAGATATTTAGTTCAAACTTCTGATAATTTAGTCACGAGGACTAGCTTCACCGGACTTAATATTTATATACTGTCTACTATAGATGAACGTAGTCACCACTATCTTGAAAAATATTTTACTTAGTCATTACCTCTGAAATTTTCTCCTCACAACTGAATTTGATTCGTCTGGACAGTTTTAGCAAAGGCAACTAAACCAGTTTTTTGTGTGTATATCACTCATTTTTTCACCATTTTGTTTGATGATGATCATCTGCTGAAATAAACGATAATTGCCCAAGAGACGTAGTTAGAAGTGGAAGATAGCAGCATCCGTGTGTTTTGTTCACTCACCAATGCTGTAAATGTCCGGATATATCTCACAGAAACCTTCAGAAGGTGTTCCGGACTTTCGGAAACTGAACTAACTTTCATCTACGGCGGAAAATTATGGTCACAGATAGTGCAGTCCAGGTTTTGAAGTCCATTGGTCTCAAATAATCAGAATGGGGTGGTAAGATCGTCCTTGTGGTGCCCCGTCCAAACGATCCTACCCTTCATCCATAGCCTCAATTGGGGAACGATGATTTTGTATCAATTTTCGATGTTATTGGGGAGAAAAACTTTTCAGCAGCTATTTTGTTTCAGGTTGTATATGGAAATATCTCACCAACAAGGGTAGTAACGAGTCAATCTGCTTCAGTGTCACGTTCACTAATGAGTCAGTTCAAACAATCGGCTCTTAAGAACTGTAATAAGTTCAGATATGAAAACAATCCAATCATTTCTGTGGGAAATAACTTGACTGATACTAAGAATTTATTCTCTTCCACTCTCTAAATGGAAAACTTCTCTTGTTTTGGAAACTCCCCAATTTACAGCCACACACACAAATACCTACGTCGTGAGGATGGTCCATATACACTTTGCATACTGCCCGCCAGACATGTAGGCCACACGGGTGGCCTACCCTACAAACCTGTGGTCAGGGCGGAAATGATATAATTATTCAACCCAGTGAATTATTAACCCGAACCATTATCATTTGATGTATGATTAAGTTGGTGGAGTTGGCAATGGCTGTGTGAGTTGGCAACGATGATAGTCAAAGGTGAGAAGAGTTTTAGCCTTATTAATGTCACTGGAGGAGAATGAGGCAGAACTGGAAACATGAGTGGGGTCCCAGCTCCCCCCCTCTCCTTCGCCACCCTTTTCCCCATCTCAAACTTTGTTGAACACACTCAGAAGGTATTGGAATACGAAATGAAACATGGATCCAATGAGCTATTTATGAAAATTATAGAAAAATCAAGACTGATGGATACATACAGAATTAGAAGGGTTCCTCAAGTCAATCGACGTACTGTGATGTGGTTTTTAAGGCCTCAGTCAATGTTTGTCTATGTTAGCCCATGTCAGTTTGTGTTGAAGCCTTAGCATTGAAACTTGGGCCCACTATATGTGGAAAATATTCTCACTTCATGACAACATGCTCAGTCGACAACATGTTCTTCCAACTACTCTCATTTCTGAATTTTGGTTTTTATGGAAAAAAAATCAAAGATTGGACAAGTTATGACATAAAGCACCGCATTCTTCTTCGATTTGATTTTTTAAATCATTCATGTTGAGTTTACCGACGCCTTGTACTGATGAATAAGATCTATTGGCGTCGGTGAATGATATATAAGAGACGATGGCATGTTGAGATGAGACGTTATTTTATCAGGTACTCTTGGATTGTGTTGAGGAGTCTGTCGTGACCTGTTGTTAGAGAACCATCTCATTATTGACCCGAATGAGAGAGAAATTATGAGAAATCCCTTTCAAGATGGTTGACCATGTCGAGAATCGAACTCCGGACTCCCGAATGACGGTTCAGTGTATTCACTACTCGGCTCTACGTCTCAGTATATACTCCGTTTCCCAGAATAACTGTAAATAGATTTTTAGTTTCGGATGTCAAGGTAGTGGTGGTAACAGAGAGAAAGAGAAGAGTGTATCTGAATTATTTGCGTGCCAACATAACCTCTGTCTTGTATCCACGATTTGAAAAAGAGTTATTTCTTACTGGACGTGATGTTTTCTCACACTCTCCCTCGGGGCGCCTGAAGAGCATATACTGGAATAAAGATACTACCAAGAGTGAACGTGGCTTGGCGTGTTTACTCAGGAAGAGGATGGCCTATTCGAGGAAACGATCATAGCCTGAACCAAAACCCCCAGCACAGCTTCTCTGTGCTCTAATCAATTCCCCGGAAAAAGTAGCTTGCTTACGGCATTCCTACACGTCAAGCCCTCCTTCACTCTTAGTAGTATCTTTATTCCAGTATTCGCTCTTCAGAAACCCCTCAATCTCTCTCTTTCTCTCTCTCTCTCTCTCTCGTCGCGACACAATACACCGATGAAACATTGATATTCGTATTATTCCGTCTTTTGCTGTCAACCGCATCACTCGTTCTGTTTTTCCTCCGCGACGGAATGTGATTCCCCGCTGTATCACTCCTCCCTGATGACTCGGCGCTCTGAGCCTGCAGATTAGGACACCATTATTTATTATGTCAATGATACACTGGCTATCATATTTTTCGAATCAATTGCCATTGATGATGGTCAGTGTTTTTTTCATAAGTTATGAACATTCCAAGAAGTGAAGCATTTCATCAAATATATATGTATATATATATATATATATATATATATATATATATATTCATAAATATATATATATATATATATATATATATATATATATATATATATATATATATATATACATATATATATATATATAAATATATATATATATATATATATATATATATATATATATATATATATATATATATATATATATTCATATATATATATATATATATATATAAATATGAATATATATATATATATATATATATATATATATATATATATATATATATATATATATATATATATATATATATATATATATGAATATATATATATATATATATATATATATATATATATATATATATATATATATATATATATATATATATATATATATATATATATATATATGATATACAAGTGAGCTATATTGACAGTAATTAACATTAGTTCTTACTGAATTTGAATCAGTTAAATTCTCCTCCACAACAATTGTGACCGATTGTTACAGTGAACATCTCCCAGCCAGCTGTATGTGTGTGGGTGTGTGTGTGTGTTCTGGAGAGATCCTGGAGAGGAATAATCCCCGCAGTTCTTCTGGAATAAATCTCCCGAGCTCCAGGGGTCGTCGCTGTGGTAAATAACCACTAGAGTCTTCCATCGGCCAAAACAAACCCCGTCAACTATCCGGCCCCGATCGATCGTCTTCTCCTTCCCTAACATCACCGAACTGTAGTGTCGAACTGTCATTATTATACAATTGGTTTTTATGGTTCTGATCAACCGTCTCTCGTATATCTCTTCATCACCGATTGGACGTTTCGAACTGTCCAGACCAAAACTAGAACTTCTAAAACTTGCGGACTGAAGTTATTTAGGCTTCGCGTGAAGCATACGGGCGAGACACGATAGTTGGCGGGTTCGATCGACCGTCTCCCCTATGTTTCAGCATGGACAGTTGGAGGTGTGGACCCGTTGAACGTGGAGGTGGAATAGCTCTGAGGCATGAGACAGATTTGAAACAACTATTAATGGCGTGGAATATCATTATTAGTGGGAAAACGGCGTCAACGTAGTTGTTCGATTATGCTGTTGACGACGCTGTTGACGACGTTGTTGACGACGTTGTTGACGACGTTGTTGATGACGTTGTTGATGAAATGGATACATAACAACGTCATCAACACGTCATCAACCACAGAGAGCAATGAAATGATGAATAATTACAATGAATATACGTGAGATGAACAGATTGAGCAAATCAATGGATCACACCAATGGAATATGAACTACATGGAACATTTGTTACAAGGACAATTGTGAAGAGAACCAAATTGAATCACAAGAAACAGTAGTTAATTCACAAAATCAACAATTAGTCGATGAACCATGGTGGACGTGGTCAACTTCACTAAAACTCAATTGAACTGAAACTCAACCGAACTAAAAATTGACTGACTGTACCAAAAAACAAATGTCTTGGATTTCTACATATTGAGCTTTGTGTTCAGATGTCAAAGTTGACTCCCCCCCAGTAAAAACTTTTCCATGGGATTTTCGGTGATGTGATGTCCAGGTGAGGTGAGTGAGGGTTTGTGTCGAATAAAGAGCCAAAACTCTGGATTCAACTTGTGTAAAGGTTGCTCAAGGAGTAGAAGTTCAGGACAGCTTGTTCCTAGTACTGTTGGTTTTAGGAACATTTGGTTTTGATTTGAGTGCAGTCAAGTCTTAGGTTGATGATTCTCAGTCCAGTTGATAAATTCTCTCATCATAACTATCACTATCGAATAGAATGTTGAATATGTATATATATATATATATATATATATATATATATATATATATATATATATATATATATATATATATATATATATATATATATATATATATATATTTATAATATTATGTATATGAGCTTTTATTTGAACACTGTCGACAATACGGTTGCCACTCACACACAGTTTGACGATAGCAACAAATGATCAATAATAAGAAAAAATATCTATATAGTGATGAGAGGTTTATTTTCTTGAATCAAAATTATCAACATCAGATGGAATAATCAGGAATAATCATTATAAATGAATCACACACCATGGAGAAGTCATCTGAGACACAATAAAAATATATTCAACAAATCGCGTGGCTCTATGAAACAGCTGGGGGATTCTCAAACCTGGGAGCGTTTGTTTGATGGAGGTCAGACCAACACCTTAGCTGTTGACCATATGAGTCCATGAAAAGAAAGAAATTAAAGAATAACTAGGCAAACGCGAAATATGCGTTGTAAGATGAGCGAGATATCTGGAGAAGGTATAATAACAGTCCCACATTTGCTACTTTATCGACTCTGGTATTCTACACACTTTGTAATTCATTTAAATGCTACTTTATCTTCTCTGGTATTCTACACACCTTGACGAATTATAAAGAATAGTTAATGCTTGGGCAAATATCGAATCTAGGAAGCAGTGAATCTTGGCTCATTTCCATATACTAGTCAAACGCGAAATATGCGTTGTAAGATGGGCGAGATATCCTAATAAGGTATAAAAGTCGTTGAAGTAGTTCTACCCTTGCTACTTTATCGACTCTGGTATTCTACACACCTTGATATCTGAATAAGCTATAAAAGTCGTTGAAGTAGTTCTAATCTTGCCACCTTAATGACTCTGGTAATCTACACACCTTGATGCATATAAAAAATACTTCATTGTTGGTCAACTCTTGAATCTAGGAAGCAGTGAATCTCAACAACTTAATTCTGTAACAATTTGTATGATATATTTGATGAATATTATCAGTTATTTTTATTTTTTTCTTCAAAACGACTGATCAGAATTGCTTAAAAAATCGTAATAATGTGTAAAATCCATGTTTACACATTTAGAGAAAATTTCATCCTATTTGGAGAGATTTTATTTTTCAACATTTTCTGCCCAGCCAAATCTTATGGGGTTTTTAGAAACTTTGAGATGATTTTTCTCAAAATTGGTCTGACCGATTCATTCCAAAAACTATACAGTTCTAAGTTGGATGAGTTTTCGTGTACAAAAAAAGTTTCATGTTGATCAGTCAACCCTTGCGACCTGTGGAGTGCTTACAAACAAAAAAAAAAAAAAAAAAAAAACACACAGACAAAGCCCTATAAGAGTGGGATGGAGACTTCGCTACGCTCATCAATTATTTGATGTATAAAAACAGTTAATTGAATTTTTTTCTTCGAAACGGGTGGTTCGAATTGCTTAAAAAATGGTGGTTCTGTGTAACATTCATGTTTGAACACCCGGAGAATTTTTTTTTTTTCGGAGAGGTTTCATTTTTCAAATTTTCTCACCCAGCCTAATCTTACGGGGTTTTAAAAACTTTGACATGATATTTCTCAAAATCTAATTGACCGATTCATTACAAAAACTATACAGTTCTAAGTTGTAAAAGTTGGCCCGTACAAAAAAAAAATTCATTTTGATCAGTCAAACCCTACGACCTGATGTGCAGTGCCCACAAACAAACGAAAAAAAAAACATACAGACAAAGCCCTTAAGAGTGGGATAGAGACTTCGCTACGCTCATCCAATAATTCAAACATAAAAAATATAGGTTATCACTATGGCAATTGACGACTAGTGATTGACCCGCCCACAAACGCCACAAAACAAAACATCGAATCAAATGGGCTGTTTGTTATGTGGGTGAATTGACATTGCCTATCAGAGTATCTCTAAATGCCCACATGAAGTATAGATAAGGTGGCCCGTCGATAGCCACGCCTATCACTAGAGGGCAATTGCCTATGTGAGTCATTATTCTTTCCTTAATTTCAAATAGTTCACAAGTATATGAGAACATCTTTGCCTGGAGCCCATTTTCCTTACGATATTGTCACGGCTTCCCAGATACTGGTACGTCATTGTTGAACTGACTCTCCACTTTTCATCTTATTTCATGTGAATAAATTGTGTTTTCCACATAATATATCATCAATGATAGAAACTTCTCCAGCATGAACTCAGATGACAATAATCGCTGAATATTTCTTGTTTTTGTGTTGGTACAATGCTGTGACGTGTCTATTAGTTAGTCTGTGTTGCTAAGTGACATCTTCATCGTCATTGTTCCCATGGAAACTACGTTATCTTGTCTCGTGATTAATCGCGTTTGCGATCGATAGTCCCCCCTATCCATCCACCACGACGATCAGGGGCGTCGAGACACCACTATTTTCATGCTTCACAACCCGAAAAAGCAACTTAATCAATCAGAAATGTTGTTGATCTTCTTTCGAAAATTATTAATCGTACTCCGAATTAAGTTTCGACACATCTGATCGTCAGCGGTTCAGTGTAGGAGGAAACCCTCGATTGAACTGTGCATATGATATATGAATGTTCGAAATATCCGAGCGGTAATGGATGTAGATGGGAGTGAACATCCGATTGAATATTTATCATATGATATTAATCGCTTGTTGAGAAAGATCATTTATCAAAAGAAAGAGACCGAGAGAATGGGATGAATTTGTTATTTTTGTATCCGCAAGAAATGAAGATATCGATTGGCCGTCTCCCCATACCACACCATTACCACACGGGTGGTTCGATACTACATCTTCAACAAGGATACAAGAATATTTCAGGGGTGTTTTTAGTTGTATAAGATTTTCACGTCAGTTTGAACTCTGTGAATTTCGAGTTGTCGGCTACAATCGGTTGTTTTCCCTATGTCTTTTTATTGAAGTTTAGGAGTTTCGAATGGTCAATATATCACAGCATATTTTTTCTATCGGAAATAATATTGTTACAGGTTTTAACAACTGTTTTTCATGGCTTCAGGTTTCGTTACAGGACTTGTTTTTTTTTTAACTGGGAAAACATCAAAATGTAGCATATGCGTTGATGGATGAGTGATATTGAGGCCTGAAGGAACGTGATGAAAATCTGAACACACTGATTCTAAAAACTTTCAAACTGTCGATACCTTTTTTTCGAATGATGGCCTAATGTCATTGTCTTTCTTGAAACTTTGTGTTTCCAAGTAGGAGAATATTCTTCCCTTCTTTTTCGAGATGTTGTACCTGTGAACAATCTCAAATTCCTTTCGATCGTTTTCTCAACATCTACTCAACCAATCATCAAATTAAGTCATGCAGTTATGAGTTGGCAGATGGATTATGCCAAGAAAAGTTCCATGTGGTCAATGAAGGTTGTGCTTCTCAAACTGTGAGGTGGGCACAAAAAAGTATCCAGGTCCAACATGTTCTATTTTCATTCCATTTTATCCCTGTAACCATCAGTTTGGCATTCACAGCTCGGTGACTGGGTTACATTGGGATCATTTATTTTTCCTTGGGTGAAGATATAGCTTCCTCGATTCGAGCTCCGTCTCAACGATCTTAACTTGTAATATATACCCTCAAATGGAGTGGAATTACTCTAATTTGAGTTTCACATATTGATGATACGTCCAGACACATTGAGAATCTATCCTGGAATCATTCATAATGACCTAAGTGACAATAATATGTATTCAATGATGGAGAGACTAGGAAGATTCTCCCGATTCTTGTCTGTAACCTCAAATATCATTTCCACTGATGACAACAACGGAAAGTGACAACACAGCCTTCTAGATCTCACCGACAATCTTACTTGATGACGTCGATCCAACACTCCCAATTCCTGTTTGGTATTCCATCCCATGATATTTCTATGTTTCTTTTCAACAACAAACCATTTATCAATATTCCCTCTCTTATATATCTTCCTTCTCCCTCTTCTTATTCACTCTTCCCGACTTCGAATCTGTCTTCCCGTCCAAGTATCCACATTGACCTATTCATATTTGCATTTTACTCTTCTTCATCCTCTCATCCCCCCACACCAACCACCCACTCCTTCACCCCTTCCCCCACCTCTTTCAACCCCTGACTGCCAATCACTCATACTATCAACTGAGCCTCTTCATCTAACTCTCTTAAATTTGTTATTCAATCTATCATAGCATGCCTCATTAATCAATTATGTCTCAAGATTAGACTTCAACTCTTCTCGAAGGAGGAAGAGAGAAAGAGAAAGAGAAAGAGGAAGAGAAAGAGAAAGAGAAAGAGAAAGAGAGAGAGAGAGAGAGAAAGAAACAGAGAAAGATTAACCTTTCTTCAAAAGTGAAATATTCGTAACTGGAGAGTTGCATCGCTTAGACTGAAGGAAAGAAAGATTACATGGAGGTCCGCGCTATTGCAACGCGTGGCTATAAGTGATTCATGGCAGAAATACTATCCTAACTGTTGATTGAATTTTGATTCATTTTTTTTCCACTCATTCGTTAGAAATGAATGTAGATCAATTAAAAACTGAAATATAAACAACCAACCACATGAGAATGGAATTAGACCGACATTGTGATATGAATCGAGAAGAAAGAGGGTAGATTCCGAAATTAATGTCGGCAGACAAGTATCAAATCAGTTATTGATACAGATCAATAGAAAGTATTTCTCACCCAACACAATTTATTCAGTATCATTGAACTCGGTTCAAAATTCACGGTTCGTGAATCATGATCAATCGTTCTCTTGGGGCATTGAAATCCCGTCCCTGTTATATATCACTTCAATTTCGATAATTTTCCTTCATTTCGTTTCTAACGATAACGACAGTACAGTCAAGAAAGGCAAGGTTCAGTGAGCTGACCGTTCTTCTACCTAACCTTACCTCTAGAATTCGAGAAGCGAAATATACCAATGATCAACTTTCATGGACTTTAGAAGTGTGAAAATAAGTAATCACAGGGTTGAAACTACAAATACAGTTCAAATCACAATAGTCTGGTCTAGGTGAGCAAATTTGCCCAATTTCATCAGAGAGCACGAGACCATTTCACTATTTGAATCATGGTTGAAAGGTTACCCAATAGAAAATGCATTTCATATTATTGAGTAATTCTTAGGAATGCAGTAAAATAGGCCTGATAGTCAATGTGTCATTCTAGTAAATGGTG
>OZ023329.1:16898272-16903272 GCA_964007535.1 Brachyptera risi | reverse complement strand
ATGGAGACATAGAGGAAAAGAGAGGAAGTATATGTTCTGAGCGACGATTCTTCAATCGATCTCATTTGAATTACATTTTCTTATTCGATTCTTCATTCCGAAAAACTGACTCCCATAATAAACAATTCTTTTCTCTCTCGGAACTGATATTAAATCAATAAAACTCATCTCTTTCTTCAGTGATTAACTGCCAACTTGCACACGTTAACATTCCCCGTTCGTGCGTTGAGCTGCACGGCTGTTCGACCGACCGAACTATAGGCAAACCATTTATTAAATTAAATTTGAAGATTTCAGTGCCCCACCAACTCTTGAGTCTATAAATTGATTGCAGATTTCCGATAAAAGGTTCAAGCCAACCATGCTGTGGCAAGGCAAGCTTGGGCAGCGGCGTCGTTAGGGTGGTTATATTGAAGATCCAAGAGACTGAAAACTTTGATTGGCTTCTGTTCACTTGAAGAAGCGGACATGACCTTGTCTTGTGTACCCATTGTTGTTAGCACAAAATCCTAGCACTGCTCTTGAGGTGGGCTAAAACAGGTAACATTTTTGCGATCTGAGAGACCGTGACTCTATTATTATCTCGTATTATCAGGGCACGATGAAATTATACCAACCTATTTTATCCTAATATAAAGAAGGTGACCCAACTCCCATACTGACAAGATAGATGGCATTTGTGGTTTCTCACGGTCAGTTAACAGTTGATCGTCCCGATTGCCTGTCGCGATTTAGTGGATTCCCTTACGAACTATAGATGTACATAAGAGTGGCTTCGGTACCGGTGGCATTGTCGAACCAACAAAATATATCATTCTCGTATAATCTACCGGGCCGTGTATAGCATTGTCAAGCATTGTTGATTCAAATAGTTCGATATGAGAGCGATAGTTGCGCTACAAGCAATCGGGACGCTGGACTCAGATTCTGACCTCGGAAATATTTCACTTTCAAGACCCGAGTGGGGTCTTCTCCTTTATATTATCATGAAATGAGGGGGTCAGAAGCCAACTGGAATAAGTGACATTAGAGAATAAATGCGGAAGGTATTGTTCATCATGACTAATATACTCGTCTTTAGCGGCCAAAGGGTAAAAGTGCAGTTTGAAGATGGTGGCGACACCTGTTCCATTCGAAAGCAGCACTTATTCCGTTCGGCCTCCAAAACACAAGTCTATAAGCTATGATGAACAGGACCTAACTCATTTATTTTCGAATGTCACTTATTCCAGTTGGCTTCTGACCCCCTCAAATGGGTTGGTATCACTTCATCGTGGTCATGGTAATCAGTTCGCACCGAGAACAATATTCAATCGAAGTCATCAGACTCGGAGCTAGATGGGCAGAGGACGTTATTTCAAGTGACAGTCGCGGTGAGGGTCCACTGGTTGGTCTGGGTGGTCTGGGGGCCTGGTGATATCTATGGGCCCAGTGGGTTTGGTGGATATCATGATGGTGGAAACCATTGACATGACCAAGACGCGTGGCCGAGTGGTAACACACTGAACCGTCATTCGGGAGACCGGGGTTCGATTCCCGCCATGATCGACTATCCTGACAGGGGTTTTCGTTGTTTCCCTCTGTCGTTCAGGTTGATACTGGGATGGTTCCCAGAACAAAACTTTTCCTAACAACAGGCCATGACCGACTCCTTCCCACCAACCAAATCACTTATTAAAATAACCTTCCATCTCATCGTCCCATCCCATCATCTCATTAATCATCCACCGACGTCAATATATCGTAGCCATCGGTATAGTGCGTCGTTGAAACCCAATTTCAAGGAAATAGAAATGAACCATTGATATGGTAGACATACTGCGAATGATAGGAGGACATCACAGATATCAAAGTCTTTCTATGTTCCAGTCCTTTGGACGAAAATTTTATAAATGCAAAATAAAAAAAATAAAAAAAAATAATGCATGACAAACATTTAACGTTCTCACATCCCTGTACGTTTCAATTTGATTTCAGTGATAAAAAAAATTGATGGGTGAAAAAAGTATAGTTTGATACTAATAGTACGTATGAACACCTATGGGTTTGAGTTGTACCGGGTCCATTGGGTACAGGAATGTTCTCCCAGGGCCCAGGTGTTTACAAATATTCAATTATGGAACAATGTCTGATGTGGGCCCATATAAATATATATATAATCAATATAATATCCGGATATATCACAAGAAACGTTAATATTCATGAAGTGGTCTGAACTTTTGGAAAGTGAAATACTTTTATCTGTGGTGGAAAGTTACTGTCACAAAAAGCGCAGTCCTGTTGTTGAAGTTCATTGTTTTTCAAATTAGCGAAATGAGGCTGTAAGATCACCCTTGTTGTGCAACGTCCAAATGATCCTATACTTCTATTCATGGCTCGAATTGGATAACAATAATTCTGTATCAAGCTCCGATGATAATGGAAACAAATATAGACCTATTAGTGTTTCGATTGAGCCTGGAATCGGAGTTGAATGGTATTTTATGTAATTTTGTCTCAGAAATTTGTCACCAAGAAAATGATCACGCATCAATTGACCAACTGAATCAACTGACTGGTTCAATGCATTGCTGAAGTATTGTTGTGGATACATCACTATTATTATTGTAATGTATGTTTGTGAGTGTGAAAATTCTCCTCCGCTTCACGATAAGAGTCATACAGACACTTGAGAAACCCATGAGGTACATAGAAAAAATAAAAAATATGTCTGTAAGTGTGGAATGTAAGTGATAGCCTACATCTCATTTCAACTGGAGTATCCATCGAATAGAGTTTCATTATTATTCTCACTCATTTTCTCCTTCAGGAATTCATATAATGTAGCCTTTATGAACACAAAATATTTTATTCATTTTTCTCCGAAAACAGAGAGAACATTAAGATTTTTTTTGCTATCACTATTCAAACTTTTTTTCCGAAGAGAAAACTTTCTCTCTTGTCTTCGATCCATCACGGTTAATTTTAAGGCGATACAGATTTCTTTCAATTCATTCAGACCATTTATTTTCAAACTATCTGATTCTTGTTTATTCAATGTCAGTAGACCGGCAGATAAGTCAACATTTTGTGACTTATGCGGGTCTACAAAATTGTACTTGTATCTGGATGTTAAAATATGAATAAAAATACAAGAAAACAGAAAATGATGCAATATAGCCATGCATGCCCCAAGATCCGCGCCGCCACTGCTCGTGTACAGAGAGCTGACGTGGTGATCTTAGAGGAAATATATACTTCCTACTCCAAATGTTGACGGATCGACACCAACGACCGTTATCGACATTGCATGGAGGAGACGGCCGATCGGGCTCGGAATCAGACAAAAAAGGCGGTATACCATTATCGAATTGATTGAGCCTGAAAGCTCAAAACTCTTTTTAACATAGCAAGTATACTCCGAGTCACGGGTGAAGTCATAAGCGTCCATTCAAAAATCAGTTATATTTTTGGAGACAACATAATCTGTGAACAGAATGAATAACTGGATTCTCAATTGGTAACGATCTGAACCAAAGTATGAGCATCTCAATGTTTGGATATTCGAATTGCAATGATCGTCCTAAAGGTGAAAATCTCCCTTTCATTTTTGATAATTTGAATATATACGAGTAGCTGTATCGCACATTTGGAATTCGATCATATCGGAAAAGATACCGAGCTGAGATTTCTGGATATGGATGAATTTCACTCGACTTCTCGCCATTTATCTTCACTCAAAACTGATGAAGAAGCTTCTTTCAAAATTACAGTCCAAATCTTAAAGCGCCCTCACCGATAAAATTTTATGACCATGAACATATATATTCTATAGCTGGATCTTCAGTTATCCATTCACGTCATGCTTGTGAGTATAGGTAGTTTAGTGCCCCTGCCAATCCATTAGTGCAGAGCAGACTGGAAAGTGGAAGAAATCCAACCCTTTCTCACTGAATCGACCCCTCCTCCACCCCCAACCCACCCCTCGCTTACGTCACAGACGGCGGCCGTGGAATGTAATTTGCTCTCTTACAGTTAACTTCGCAATAATTCTTATTGGATTTTCACTGTGTTTTTTTTTTTGGTTTGAAAATATCATTACTATATTTCATGAAATTCTCTTTTTATATTCGATAGTATAATTCGAGTTTCTTTGAGCACGTGACGAACGAAAAGTTCTTTGAAATTTTCTTTACTCGAATTCAAACTTCGTTATGAATCGTGACGTAAAATTATCTTGAAGTGTATTCTATGAATGATATCAAACCGACTTTTTATATATTGAATTTAATCTCCTGCCTAGAAGCCTTGAGACACCGTCAGTCTCTCTGGGGCAAAAAGTTCTCACCAGAGGAAGTCACATACAAAATAACCCCCAACATATTCACCTAACCATATTTAAGAATGTTCATTATGGATAGACGATATTTCAGAAAGTACTTCTTTGCACGGTGTGTGAAGCAGTTTCACAACAATATGTTCATCCGGAGAGCCACTACGATTGTTTATACTCTAATTGGCACTGAAAATGGTCACAGGACAGGCATCTCGCGTTACATACAAGATTCAATTACTTCTTCACATATTTCATCGTGTATGGCATCAATGTGTTTGTGAAACAACTGACTTTGGGCTGGACTGAAAATGAACATTTCAACCGTTCGCGCTCGACATACAAGGGAAGGTCACACTATTTTTGGTTGTGAATCAAGGTAACAGAAACTATTTATTTGAATAGAAAATGTTGTGGGTATGCTGTTAAAATCCGGTTTATCGGATGAATGGAGATGTACTGAACCAATGTACAAACTGACAACTTCATGTTGTCACTCCACATGACAACTCAACTGGTTTTATTGTATGTAACGGTTCAACGTATTTTTCAATTAGTTTTTTCCAAAATTTTCTATGAATTTTCCGTTTTTTCTCTTCTCAAATATTCAATATACTATTTCAACATTACTACATCAATGTATGACAGAGAATTTGATATTTTTCTGTGGCTGGGATGGGTTTCCCTT
>OZ023329.1:16885772-16893272 GCA_964007535.1 Brachyptera risi | reverse complement strand
GTTGATTCTGAGGTGAAATATTTTCGAATCATGAAGTAATCAATAAGGAAAAATTTAGCCGACTATCGATCATATTGTACGTTATAACCACCACCAACAAAGATGGAGATCTGACGGAACGGTGATTTGCATAGAACCTGGTTATCGAAACAGTATTCTCTGGAAAAAATATACGAATTCCTTTGATCATAATCCAATGTATCTCAAATGGAAATCAGTATCATTGATCAGATTAAATATAATCTAGTGAAAAAACTACGAAGAATTCTGTCATTAAAATGACAACAAAACAAAGAACACCTACAAGCTCAAATTAACTGAAAGCAAACACCGACTTTGTGGATGTACATTTTTCATCACATTTCACATTAAATTGAATTCAACAACTTCCCCCCTCCCCTCAACCCCCTCCCCCCCTACATCGGTTTGTCATACCGTCACTGTTCATTAGTTCACTTTGAACACTGCATTCATTTTCATCTCACCTTTTTTTTATGTCACCTTTTTTTTAATTCCACAGATACGTCACTGGATATGAACACCACTCCAGAGCGATGTGATAAAGATAAATTAACCCCTTTGTGTGTGTGTGTTTGTGTGTGTTAATAAATGTGCTCAAGGGGTATTCCGTGTATACAATTTAATTAATTGCAGATTTAATGGTCGTTCATACGTTTCATTTGCGAGTAAAGTACTGCTTCTTCTGCGAGGGTGAATGAGAATGTGCATTTTTTGTTTGCGCGGGGGTTGGTTTAATTTCACCAGATTATCGTGGACAATGTGATCACGTGCTGAGAGACCTGTGTGGTTTACATGGGTTGATACACTGGTATTATGGCCGTATGTCCGGCACCAACATGATGGCATGTTGGATAGAATGTTATTGAACACATATAAATGATTTTTATGATAAGTCTGTTTAGTATACACGTATGACATTATTTGTTGAGAATGCCGTCTCAAAGTCTTGGAACAGCTAAAAGGTGCCGCTTCTGAACAGGCCTATTTCACTCAAATTCATCCTCAGCACCAATCAGGAAACAATGATTGTATATCTAAATTCCGATGCTATATGTACGAACAAAAAATGATAGTACTGGGCAAACGCGTTATGTGTTTCCGCCGCCGCGTTGATGGATGAGCAGGAACAATATATCAACATATCTTTGGATTGGTTATATATATATATATATATATATACATATATATATATATATATATATATATATATATATATATATATATATATATATATATATATATATATAAATAAATATATTTATATATACATATGAATATATATATATATATATATATATATATATATATATATATATATATATATAAATATATATATATATACATATATATATATATATATATATATATATATATATATATATATATATATATATATATATATATATATATATATATATATATATATATATATATCCACCTTGAGATCCAAACTATTACGTCACCGCCCTCTTATTACCCAATTGATTCATATCATGATGAAGAAGGCTTTGTTTTAATCGTTTCCGAATAAATGGTGACACCTGTTGCTTGGATTCAATTGGTATCTTGATTGCTTTGAGTGATCTAAGATAATTGGATTATATATTTTTTCACATCAAAACGGCTTATCTGATTCGACTAAGAGTTTGGAATCCTCTGGGATATTCTTATGGGATTTTTGAAAACTTTAAAATGAGTTTTCTCAGAAGTGGTTCAACCGATTGCGCCACAAAGCTATACAGAAAAGATTTCGAGAACTATTTCGAATCAGATAAGGACACTTATGTATGCTAAGTTCCAATTGATTCTCAATTTTCGTTTGACCTGTGGAGGGCGAAAAAAAGAGGAACTCTTTTCCGGCTATGGTGGAATTGAGTCTTCGCTTCGCTCATCCAATGAATCATATAAATACCGGAACTGACACATCTCACTCAGTATTTTTTTTCAGATTTTGCTCTCCCAATATAAAATGTTATTATGTTCTCCAACTTTCAATGAGTGAATTGATGATCCCCAGTGAAACAGCTCTTCTATGTTTCTATGTTATATGTTTATGTTATGATCACTCACATAACAATTTGTCACCATGCAGTGACGTACCAGTATGATGAAAAAAGTTGTATTCATCTCCAGGATTGGAGAGATTGGTACGACTGAGTGTATTCAACCTGACATTTACGTTATTACAATCTCACCTCGTCAGATTCATGCATTCCTCTCGTGTTTTTACACGCCAAGCGGAGGAGGGGTGAGGAGGAGGGGGTGGGGATGGGGGTGGAAATGGAGGCGGGTGCCACCTTGGACGCTACATCTTCACTCCGCTCATTACTAATTACCTCTATGTACGATGCTAATGAATCAAGTGCCGAGCCTTCATGACACCACCCCCCGCAGTGGCCCACCCCTGACCCACCATCCGACCCACCACCTTCTATATATAGGCCGGCAACTCAACTGGGGTGCCAATTGTAACGGTATATGGAACAAGGGGTGAACAATGACGATGTCTTGAGGTGATATTGTAATATACCGGCAATATATGCCTAATATATATATATATATATATATAATATATATATTTATTCATATATATATACATATATATAAATATATATATATATATATATATACATATATATAAATATATATATATATATATATATATATATATATATATATATATATATATATATATAAATATATATATATATATATATATATATATATACATATATATATATATATATATATATATATATATATATATATATATATATATATATATATATATATATATATATATATATATATATATTTATATATATATTCAAAATATATGACATATGCTGACAATATACCGACTGTAATGAATGCACTTTTCCGGTACCTGTTTCTCACAAACTACGAATTTTTCTCGCACAAAATTTGCACAGTAGTTACATGAAACCTTTGTACATGAAGGATGAAGGATGAGAAAAAAATGAAGTGTTGTTTTTATTTTTATCAGACGATGTTTGAATGATACTTAATTTTCAGGCATACAATAATTTTTAGTATCAATGATATTTCACATAGATACGAAAAAAATCTCCACACAAGTATGGCATCTTCATATCCACATTTGGTGAAACTCGGAGTGATTATCCCGATGGTTTCAGTGATCCGGGTGATGAAATTCGAAGAAACAGTATCTCGAGAATAATATCACTGCGGTGTATCGCACTGAAATTCGAGATGTGAGCCCACAAACTGCTGAATGGAAAAAATAATTTGATAGGAACTACTTTGAATGACTCTATGATTCTTGCGATATTCAATTTATAGGACATGACAATATGTATGAAGAGAGGAAAGAATGAAAATTATGAGAAATAGCTCCCAATGTCTCCTCAAAGTGTATCCATCCCAGTTCAAACGTTGTACCCATTCATTCATTCATTTTCATCCAATTTTGAATTACATTGTCTCACCCAATACATTTTAAAAGTGAGGTTGAATCATCCAGAGTTGAAATTAATGAGAGGTGTAACTTATTCATGAATGACGTTCCACCAAACATACATTACAATGAATAATATTGAAATTATTCTATATTGATAATATTAGATATTTTAATTGTGGTGAAAGCTTCATCAGTCATTCAGAGAAATATCTTCTGGAATCGTGTACATCCCTATAATGACAAAAGTGCATTTTTTTGTATATTTTCATCTTGTGATGGAAAAGAATGAGTTGTTGGAAATTTGTAACTTCTTTCCTGATAATTATCGATTTCACCTATGACAACACTGTACACTCGGCATAATCAGTTCCATTATTCTGCTCGATTTGGTTGGGTTTGAAATGATTGTGCATGACGTGATCAGAACATCAGAATTGACACCCACAGAAATGAATCGTTGGTGAGAATCTGAATACATTTGAACTGCATCAGAACATAATCACAATCTGTAATAACAGAAAGTTTGCAGTAAGCAAAAACAATATTCCGCATTATTGGATATCATCATTGAGTGAATCACACAATAAATATACCACATCAGGCAGC
Organism: Brachyptera risi; assembly: GCA_964007535.1. Classification (NCBI taxonomy): domain Eukaryota; kingdom Metazoa; phylum Arthropoda; class Insecta; order Plecoptera; family Taeniopterygidae; genus Brachyptera; species Brachyptera risi. The sequence continues at coordinate 16,889,203 of OZ023329.1, read as the reverse complement.
ATTTATTCATACAAGCAAGAGGTTTGCCCCTTCCATATTGTTATTTGTGGAAAAATGTGGATTCATGAATACGAGAATAAATGTATTGTTGGTACAAATTGTCATGAAATAACTTTACAGCATAGGAGATATTTCGTTCATGAAAAATAAAACGTGAAGAGAAGTATGAAATATTCCACATCATTCGAATTCCTCTGTCGACAGAACACATTTTATTCAACTTTAACAAGAAGAACGTCAATCCTCTTTCATGATCCTCACACAAACATGAAAAACATAGTTTCATTCACAACATAAACAAGAATACGCCGACCGACCGTCAATTCTCATCCTCCATCATGTATGCGTGTAGCATACGTACTGCTATACTCACATCCACGGACAAAAAGGTTACATATTTTTTCATGGGTGCTCTAACGACACACTGTGATGATAATCATGAGATCTATTGGCGTCGGATGAATGGTTAATGAGATGGTGTGAAATTGGGACAAAGTTGCTCAGGTGCTGAGAGGATCAGTAGGAGGAGAGCGGGCGTGGCCAGTGCCCTAGAAACTATATCTGCGTCATTAGCTCAGGCTACAGAGGGAAAACAAGGAAAACATACGTACGGTGACGGTGGTCGAACCGGCGTCCGATATCTCCCCACCTCCCGGATCACATGGAGCAAACGTACTATCACTGAGATACATGTACCGCTTTCAACATGCCAATAGTGTTGACTCAGTCAATGATAGAAAAGACCAACAATTAAAGAACATTCAACATTAAAGGAACGTAGTTTTTCTTCCAAATAGTGAATCTCGTTATGAAAAATATCGATAGCACTCAAATTGTCAATGTTATTTGATGAAAACGGTGATACATTCTTCATCGTCTCGGTAAATACAAGTATATCAAATATCAAAGAGGCTATTAATCGGTTTGGAGTGGCTATTCGTTGAACCGGAAGTAGGTTTCACCGGCTATTTGTCGGACCGGAAGTAGGTCCATATTGGTTTATGCTTGGTCAGATTGGACTAGTTCAGGATGTTCATCCGGCTAGGTTGGTTCAGGTTAGTTTGGGTTAGGTTAGGTTGATCAAATTATTTGGATTAGGTTGATTCAAGCTAGTTTGGGCTGCGCGCAACAACAACAACAACAGCAACATCCGCACGTGGTGACACAGGCCGATGGAAAGCGGCCGCCGTTCTATACCCCTGTTTATTATCTAGGCAGCGTTTGGTCGGGTTGGCGACCATGACGCTGTGAAATATTTATAGCCCTGCCCGTTAAGTCGGCAGCAGTTGCGACCAAAGTTCATAAAGCTTCCGCCAGTCGTATCTTATCGACATAAAACAACTCGGTGAGGCGGTAGGCCGAGAGACGTGCCACTATTAGGGGCGGGTCGGGAAGAGGGGGGGGGGAGGGGGGAAGGCACGTGTCTTTTTTTCTGGGACGAAATGAAAATGGCAGGCCTGATTCCCACGGGGTGGTAAAAAAAAAATGTGGGAGTGAAATGAAAAATATGGGGGTGTAAAGTCGAATATCGATTGTGGTTTATTTGGATCGGTGAGTGAAGAGGGGGGAGGAGGGGTACTGTAGGGGGATGATGGAATGTACATGAGAAAATTGTACTTTTAAAATGATCCTTGATTCTTGTTTTCCGATCGTTTGTGTAAATTCACTAGTGCTTTGATTATTGAACTTTAAAGCGCTATATCGAATCGGAAAAAAATATGTCTGCTATTGTGTGAATGGAAAAAATCGAAATTGTGAAGGCTATTCGGATATGACATCTGATAATGAGAGATACTGTTTTCGACGAATGACTGTATTTTGAAATCACCATTGCAGTACTCTACTAGAGGTAGATTCATATCAAATTCGAAAAATATGAAATCAAGCGAAAATATTCTGTCCCGTGTTTTCAGATCTGTACCGTTGAAGTGATCAAAAACACTTGAGGTTCAGTGACAGCAGTTGAGACTTTCTTCCGCCATATATTGTCATACCATTGGACATGTCAAGATGATCAGAGTATTGTCATCTGATTTGATATTCCGTTTCGCAAGATACGATTTCAGACAACAGTGGTCCATGGATACCGCTTTAGATGAAATATCGGCAGATGACTTGAAATAGATTGATGAACCATTAAAATGCATGAATTCAATCGACTCATTGAACGAAATATCACGATTCAAATCCAATATTCGATCATATGTCTCAAGAATGAGAACATCAATGGAAAAATTGAATAGATGGAGGAATGGTGACTAAATGATCACGGTGGCGGTGTCATACAGAAAAAGAGGAAGAATCTAATGAGATTTTGAAAAAAAATTACACTACGACAACAAGACTGATATGTTTTTTTTTATGAAATAACCGCTTCTGTCACTCTTGGTTTGTATGAAAACTTTGTTTCATCATAGTTACATTCGTATCTTCGAGAGAAGAGAGAGCGAACCACCCCCGTACGCTAGTCTTGTTCATTCGGCGGAACGATCGCTCGGAGCCTTTTTTCAGTAAATCCGAGTGAAAGTAACGAGAACAAGATTATAATAATATTATGAATTGCATTATATTAACCGGTCCAGAACTTTGACAAAAATGTTGTCATAATATTAAATAAGTGAACTAACCTTGTAACAATATTGACGCAACTTGAGTCAACACTTCTTGATGGAAATGAATAATATTCATTTCATATACGGCTGGCATTTTTTTGTCATAATATGATTGAGCATACAAAATTATTCAGATGGAAGAGAATAAAATTGACGACTCGCGGTCACCGCCCCCTTGACATCACAAATCATACCATCCAATCAACAGGGCTGTTTGAACTGAGATCAAATTCAAATGAACTATCCGAGTATCGTCAAATGACCAAAAATGGTATGGATCCAACTGGCCCACTGGTAAAGCCACGCCTATGTTGAGTCGTCAAATGACGACGTAACTGACGAGGATTCCTTCACCAATAAGAACTCTTCATTGGATGAAAACATTTCTTCCAGAAAAAGGTGACTTCTGTAACCATAGATACCGGTACACAAAAACACAATTCGAACACATTTTGAATTGAAATGAAATGGGATCAGATGATTTATATAGACTAGAACATACCCTTACAGAAATTACTATCAACCTTGAAAAACAGCTCATCGACTTATCTCTTTCTCTCACTCTCTCTCTCTCTCTCTCTCTTCGTGTATCTCTCTTCATCTCTCTCCTTCATTTCCACTTCTATGAAATAAAATGAAATCCTTTTCAGACGAAAACATACTCCTGGCAGAAAATACTATATATGACCCCCTGAAAAAGGCATCATTCACTCAAATCACTCTCTCTCTCTCTCTCTCTCTCCCTCTCCCTCTCTCTCTCTCTCTCTCTCTCTCTCTCTCTCTCTCTCTCTCTCTCTCTCTCTCTCTCTCTCTCTCTCC
>OZ023329.1:16826298-16885572 GCA_964007535.1 Brachyptera risi | reverse complement strand
TGTGCTTAGCGGTCAGTTATGAGAACCAACGTGCTGTGGACAGATTAGCAAGGTTCAACTGCTTGTCTACACCAAAAGTCGGATTTATATTCTTGATGTTGGTGATAATACTTGAGATGGTGTGTTGAATCTGTTTTGTAAACCTTATAATATCTGTGTATCTGTGTTGTAAACGGGAACACAAAATACGCTATCAATTTTAACCGACAACAATTGGGATTTGAATAGTAAATATATATTGTAATTTCACTATACAATTTCGTTGGAAAGTGTTGTCCAATATATATTCGATTTTTGTGCGTTTCTTCTCTTATTGTCATCTCTTGTTAATATTATTGGGTTGATTATGATTATTATGTTGTGAATTTGAACACAAAATGCTATCAATTTCAACTCACAACAATGGGGATTTGAATATTGATCAAATAGTAGATTTGATATATATTATTGTTGATAATTGTTGTCCATTATATTCTTTTTTGTGAGTTTATTCGTCCATTACCATTCTAACTACGCAATCTTTTCTCAGTAGCTATCCATATGTATATTATATTGATTGAGTAAAGATTCACTGTACGCTTTCAACAATGTTCAGTTGATAATTGAAGACGAGGTGGAAGAGCCAGAATTACGATACATATATGATGTTTTCTCTCGTCGAGAACCTCATAGGAATGGTCAATGCTGTATGCTGTGAGAATGGTGTTTTAACATTTGTAAGGATCCTCTAAGAGCTAGTAGTAAAATATTATAAGCCTATACTGAGACGAGTAGCCGAGTGGTTGATACACTGAACCGTCATTCAGGAGACCGAGGTTCGATTCCCGCCATGGTTGACCTGACAGGGTTTTTTCGTGGTTTCCTCCGACGTACAGGTCAATACTGGGATGGTTCCTCAACAACAAGCAACTCCCAATGAAATAACCTTCCATCTCATATTTCATTCACCAACATGCCATTGGATCGTAGTCATCAGTACATGCAGTGCGTCGTTAAACCGAATATAAATATGAATACATATAAATTTGCTGTCCGATCTAGAGAGAAATGTGAGAATTAAATGCATGTTTGAATGAAATTTGATGACGCTGTAAGTACTAATATTAGTAGCAGACAAAATACTAACGCACTCAGTATAGTAATTTATAAATCGGCGGTCAAATTTGGGTATAGACTTGATTCAGAGTCGGAATAACTCAAACCTCGATGCGATACAAGCAATGAAATTCTCCCTGTGAAACACATTCTCATCGATTGTGATGACCACTCCACTATACATCCACTTTTGTCCATGGATACCACTCCTGATGACATATTGTCAGATAACTCAAAACATATTAATGAACTATTCAAATTCCTTAATTTAGGCGACATATTGAATACCATATGATTGAAATGTAATATATAGAAGAATAAAAATTGAAAACTGGATGAATGGGGGAGAAAATTGATGAAATCGCGCTGTCGGCAGCACCCCTCCCCCCCCCCCCCCTCCCTCCTCCCTCAAAGTGAAAACATCAATTTCAAAAAAATACATGTATTATTATTTCCATCGTGCATGGCCCATGGTTCCAGATTTTCTCAACACCCTATAGCACATGCCAATCTGTTCATCCCTTAACTTACGTTCACTGTCCATCGTCCAAACCTCCAGTTCACAACCCACAAATCTCACCCGCCAATCATCTGACCTGTCGACCGCCCGTCCACACCTATCCTTCAGCATTGACGAGCAGGGGTGTCGCGCCAGCACCCCTACAACAAGATTGAAACTATATACGTACTTATTACTGGCATCTCTGAAACCACTTTTCCCGATCAGCCCCCCATCTTAATCCGGTCAGGCGAGTGAGTGGACACTGACCCCCCCCCCTGCCCCTTCCCACGACAACTACAGTTACTGGTCAGATGGGGAGGAAGAGGGGTGCATGTGGGTGGTACAGTGCGACTCATCAGAGATAAAGCCAAAATTAAAGAAGGTCTTAGCTCTAAAACTGGATTTTAAGGAATAATTAGGATGTTTTTTTTTCCCCAATTGAGAGAATAATAGAAATCGACAACTCAAATTCAGATCTTGAAATTATCAATTTATTCTCTGGAGACCATGAGACCATGACGTAGGCGTTGCCAATTTGTATGGAGACATGAACAGAATCGAGTATAATGTATTCATCACGACACAGAGAAAAGTCCAGGTCCTAGAAGACAATATAATTTTTTAAATTTCTTGATTTGAAAAGATTTATTTCGTCATCATTCTTTAGAATCTAGTTGCATGGTTGTGATTTTTTTCAAGGAGGTCGATTGTATGTTTTTTTTTTCAATAACATCAAAAACTTGACAAAAAATCATGTTTCCCTATAAAGGTTAGGGATACAAGTTTGAGATCGTTTGAGCGAGCACAAACAACAAGGGTGATCTCACCACTCCGCAGAGTTAAATATATTAGTAAAATAGTTAGTAAAATAGTTACACAAAATAGTTAGTAAAACAGAGTAAAATAGTTGAATATAATATAGCTCTCTCATTTCACACATTGTGGAAATAATATTGATGTGTTATAGTGAATGGAGAACAATTCAAAAATCATATTGGAGAAAGAATGAAGTTTTAATTTTTTGAATAGCTTCTTTCACTATTCACGATTCATATTACGATCGATTGTATAATGATGGATTCACCGAAACATGTAGCTCAGTTGCTAAAGCGCTAATTTCATGTATATATATATATATATATATATATATATATATATATATATATATATATATATATATATATATATATATATATATATATATATATATATATATATATATATATATATATATATATATATATATATATATATAGCTTTCGAGTACATCTGATCTAAATCACGCGTACTGTACGTTTTTCCAGACCGTATCGAACAACAAATATCATCACGTTATAAAATGAAGACTTTTTTCATTGACTTCAAATCAAGTATGTTTACAGGAGATAAAAAAATCCTGCCCCTGGGAACAGTATCTATGAGCCAGACAGTACTCTCCCCTTCCCCAACACAATGGACACTGCATCCTCCCGCCCCCCTCCCCATCCCCATCCCCACCCCCTCAACGGTAGTTTAGGAGGCGGTCAGCGATTGTGGAGGACTAATCCAATTATGCTCAAGTCGGTTGTAGCAAGTTGTTGCCGCGAGTTGTTGCGGCAAGTTGTTGTCAGTCCCACCGATCTGTATAGCCGAGATTTCCAGAGCCATCTCGTGACCGAGCGATGTATCTAGATGGCCGTGGAGATCGGATTGACGTGAGATAATTTGGCATGAGGGGAGGTTGGGTGGGACGAGGGTGAATGGATCACATTCAAAGGGAATCCACTCACAGAGTAACATTTCAAGTTTCAATATGATAAATAAAAGGTTGTCGTGTCTTTCCGCTCGAGCATATTCTAGTGAAACTGCCTCATATCCTGCAAAGAAGTATATAGAAAAATGAAAAATGCAATTGAAGAATTCTTATCTAGCTGCACATCTCAAATATAACCATTATGCAACAACTTCTATCTCAACTTCTAAGTCATTTTTTTCTCATTAATTGGACAATATTTTAATGTCTTTGTATATACAGGTGCAGAATGTTGTTTGTCTGGTTTTGTATTCAATCCATTGTTTGTCGTAGGTTTAAAATGCTTGGTATGTTTGTATGCATATTCTATATATTAATTTATTGATGACTTGCCATATAATTGCATATGTATTGCTAATTCCCATGGATTAATAAAAATATCAATTTCAATCAATATCAATATCAATATCAATGAAGTCGATCCATAATAAACATTCATAATATGTTACTTGTTATTTGTATGTAACAGTACGCGTGAGGTAGAAATGAGTGGCCAAAATATCGAGTGTTTCAATTGATTTTTTCATATTTATTATCTTAAAATTTGACTCTTCAGCATTTTCGACAAATATTGCCTGCATCAGATGGTGTATTCGGTCATTTTGAATCTTTCACTGTCAGAGACTTGAGATAATTTATTTCAGTAAAATATGTCTTCCTCCTGATGATCATTAAGCTGAGGCACCGCTTCTGAAACTTGAATCACCGTTAGACGATCAGGGTTCGAGTCCCGCATAAGGCATGGGTTTTTGTGAACATCCTTCCACTTATCATCACATAGTTTCATCATCACCTGCTCATCCGCACCCCCGTACAATCTAGCTGTTGGTGGGGTCGTTAAGTAGTGAACAGTAAGCATCTGTGAAACACCACGGCGGTAGCTCTATACCCAGTGGAGACTTGGGACACATCAAGTTGGCCAGAAGTTTCATTGGTGTAGCAGAGTGTAATGCAGAATCACTTCATACAGTCAATTGAGAACTAGATCGACCCACTGGATGACTCAAATGAATTCCAGCAATTTATCTCTCCAACTTCAGAGGACATAACAACACTGATACTGGATTTCTATGAATGGTTAAATATTGACAATATTCATTCCCATAATATCGAAGAAAACTAGGAATCATCATTTCAATTCCAGAAATTCAAATGATTTCTGTCCTCCGGAGATGATAAGTCATGACGTAGGCATCACCGATCCTGTATAAAAACATGAACAGTATCGAGTGATTTCTACGTCACGATTCGGAAAAAAGACTGAGTCCTGGAGAACAAATGGATGGATTTGATTATGATTTCTAAAATTGAGATGATTCCTAGTTTTCCCTGGAATTGGGGGTATAAATATCGTCATTATATCAAAATCTAGTTTCAGGGTTCTGATGTCCTTTAATTGTACAATTCATCTGAAAGATGCAATTGCGTTCTTCGTCTTAAGCATCGTCTCTCGAGATCGTAAAACTTGAAATTTACCTCAGCTATACAAATCTAGCGGTGATATTTGTGCTTGTATTGTTGGTGTACAACTTTCTCATCTTTTTGTTACAAGTGTTGTTTTATGGCTGTATTGTTGTATATGTATCTCCATTAAAGACTCTGGCATTCACAAACAATGGCTGCTCTAATTGACACAGAACGATCACGTATTCAAATCTGCAGAAAAGTATGATCACAGAGAGCGCAGTCCTGTTGTCAAAGTGCATAGTATTCTCATTCAAAATAATCCAGAGATATATTTGCTAACAAGACTACGTGTGAGCCTCTTAAGAACCAATAGGTGCGACTTGAAAAAGGTCCCACTGATACATACATACATATATATATATATATATATATATATATATATATATATATATATATATTTATATATATGGATACTCAGCCTCAATTTTGGAACAATGGTCGTGTACCAATATCTCGATGTTGACGAATAAAGAAAAATGAATTAAAAAATACTGAGAAAACTTTCCAATTACATAACGATTCGAACGCTTTTTTCACTTGAATATGACGTACATATATATATATATATTTATATATATATATATATATATATATATATATATATATATATATATATATATATATATATATATATAAACAAAGTTTCCCCATCTCATTTATTTACTGGATATATTTCAATTAACATTGAATTTCTTTCACAGTCGATATAATGGGAGAGATATTGCCTCTATTAGTACACCACAGATTTCAACAATGCTAATAAAAAACGCAAGAGATCAAATCCACGTAAAAACTTTTAAATTCATTAACTAATCGCTTCCCAAGATTTTCCTGACACCACAGAATAAAAACGTGTACAAATCACTCCAGTTACATTCGGTCCTCGTTACGTTTATTCAAGACGTCACGCGTGACGTGATCGTTCTATAATCGCCAGTGTGTCGGTTTGCTTAGGTTAGTAGCGTGTTTGTTTAGCGTGGAGCAATGCCATTGGTCGAGACGGGGGTAGGGGGGGGGGGCTCGGCTATAGAATAGCTGACATTGACAACGGCTAATCGAGGCAATGGCTAATTATTTAGGGGATTGGGAGATCAACCCTCCTCCCTCACCCTCCCCCGACCCCTATGACCCCAAGAGACGACCATGATTAGGAGCCGGGGACGGAATGTGCGGGTATAGAGGAAAATTTGTGTGACTTCGCCCTGAAATACAAGCGGGTGGTTGAGTGGAGATTTCAGATATCGTTCAGGCAAACAATACACTGATATATGGTTATATGTGGCGAGTGACAGGAACAAACATGGACTAGAATGTGTTGTATCAGAGTCGATAAAGTAGTTCTGCTTCTATCGACATGAGAATCATGAATATTGGCGTTATATTTTAATTATAATGTATTCCGGACTTTCTGAAATTGAAAGACTGTTATTTGCAGCGGAAAATTATGGTCAACGACAGCGCAGTCCTGGTGTTGAAGTTCACTGGTTTTGAATAATTGAAATGGGGTGGTAAGATCGCCCTTGTGGTGTCCCGTCTGAAACGATCCTATCTTTCATCCCGAGCCTTGATCGAGGAACAATGATTTTGTATCAAGTTTCGATGTAATAAAAAAATATATATATAAATATATATATATATATATATATATATATATATATATATATATATATATATATATATGAATATGTGTATAATATATATATATATATATATATATATATATATATATATATATATATATATATATATATATATATATATGTACATATATATATATATATATATATATATATATATATATATATATATATATATATATATATATATATATATATATGTATTTTGTAGAGCTAGGGTTTGTTCGTGAGGAGATAAACGATGAGAGATGAGAGAACATCTTTTGAAAGCGTTAGATTCTTTTTGATGACATCAGAACATGGAACCAGATTTCAATGGATGCTGACAGTATGTATCCCGCTGGTATCAAAGAAAACTATGAATCATCATCTCAGTTTCAGAATATGGAATTAATTCATCTGTCTTTTCGAAACCGGCTTTTTTCATAATCGTGACGTGAACATAACAAGATCCTGGTCTTGTTACTATACAGAATCGGTATGCCTACTATGACTCATTGCCTCTGGAGGACCAAAAACAACTATCAAATCTGATATTGAGATGATGATTTCTGGTTTTCTCTAAAATTGAGGAGATGAATGAATCTAGTTTCAGGGTTCTTGTGTCCTTCAAATGTTCATAGGTTAAATAATAACCAATATATATTCACGATGTGATATTTTTGGTTACTTCAACTGTCATATTGTATTGTATTCTTTCATTTTTCAGCATATATATGCTATTCACATACATTATTACATTTTACATAGTTCACATATTTTACATAGTTAATCAGAATAATCGAATGGCACAAAATTATCATAACATGATATTACAATTAGTACTGATACTAAAATTGGATTGGATTAAAAAGTGGATGAAAATTGGATTATTCATAATTTCATTCACTCATTCATTATATCTCAAAAAACACATTTTTCATAATGTTTTGGGATAAGCATACCATCTCTGATCAATTTACAACACTCCATTCTAAATTTGGATGCATTCCTTACATTTCTGATTTCACAAGGAATTCTGTTGAAAATCTCCATCCCTCATGGAATACAGAATTTTCTTTCATGAATGAATATTTTCCATTCACATATATACTCTGATTATTTCTCAGATCATATCTATTATCAATAAAGATACAGATTAAAGATACAGATAATATTGAGATATTTCCAAAAAAAATCGAAAGAATTTCATAACTAGCTGATCAAAAATTGGAACAATTCACCTGCTGTACTTTATATTTGTTATTGTTCAACTCACTAGGATGTATCTTTGATCGTAAACATCAACTGAATCCAGGTGACCAATCGACTTCAGCAGGAATCTTTTCATCGTCACTTTGATGAATACACGCGATTAATATCTTCTTTTATTTTTTATATTGGGTATAACGACGCACTATACTGATGGCTACGATCTATTGGCGTCGGTGGATGATTACAGAGATGAAAGGTTGTTTCATTAGGTGTTTTGGATGGTGGAAAGGAGTCGGTCGTGGCCTGTTGTTAAGGATCCATCCCAGTATTAACCTGAACGACAGAGGGAAACCAAGAAAAAAAACTGTGAGGGTGGTCAATCATGGAGGGAATCGAACCCCGGTCTCCCGAATGACGGTTCAGTGTGTTACCACTCGGCCACGCGTATTGGTACGATCAATATGATTGTTTGAAAGGGTAATTAGATTCAACTAAGAAACCTTTCCTCTAAACACCATACTTCATCTAGGCTATTTTAAAAATCATTTCCGAATCATTTTATTTCCGTTTTGATACATAATTCATATGCCTAATATACAGGATGAGGATTATAATAGAGGTGAAGCTGTAAATGAATATGATCGATATTTAATTCAATGATACGAGAAGAAACCCGCCACACACGAGCAAGCAACCCGCTACACGCATGGGAGAGGAGATCTTGTGTGCAGGCTGCATGGAAGAAACCCGCATGGGAGAGGAGATCTTGTGTGCAGGCTGCCTGGAAGAAACCCGCATGGGGGAGGAGATCTTGTGTGCAGGCTGCCTGGAAGAAACCCGCATGGGAGAGGAGATCTTGTGTGCAGGCTGCCTGGAAGAAACCCGCATGGGAGATGAGATCTTGTGTGCAGGCTGCCTGGGAGAAACCCGCATGGGAGAGGAGATCTTGTGTGCAGGCTGCCTGGAAGAAACCCGCATGGGAGAGGAGATCTTGTGTGCAGGCTGCCTGGAAGAAACCCGCATGGGAGAGGAGACCTTGTGTGCAGGCTGCCTGGAAGAAGTTATACAATAAGAAAATAAATAAATACTACTTGGTAAAAATAAGTTATGAGCTAGTGCTGTCATTTAACATAAAAGAACGAGGTTTTTAACAACAATAATTCGCACGATGCTGAAAATCATCACGCCTTGGTTTTTTCTCTGATACGATATGATTCAGTTCAATCTGAACTGGTTTGGATTGTTCTGACAAAAATCATATTTTACAAGAGGAAAAAATTGAGGCGTGATGATTTGTCTTGAATTCTGAAAGACTAGGCCTAGTCTTTCAGAATCAAAATACCCATGATTACAACACTTGTACAAATTCAACCGTAATATGCATGGTATCTTTTGTAGTCATCCCGCCTCACCTTGTTTAATTGGATTGAACAAGTTCCAGGGATTACAGCTAAAAGGAAAACAAATCATTAATAGAATAGGAATAGGTTTCAAGTACTGCTGGAACATATCAACTCACCTTTTATTGGTTATTTTAAATATCAACCTTTAGATCCGGAGAATTACGTTACTTCCCTCCCATTTCCTGCTTGATTCCTATGATGATGGAGAAGGTTTTTTTAATCGTTTCCAATCAATTGGTGACACCTGTTGCTTGGATTTGATTGGTAATTCTTAATAGCTTTGATTGATTTTAAAAATTGGATCATATATTTTTCAAAATCAAAATGGCTGATTTGATTCGACTGAAAGTTCGGAATAATGTGTATAATCATCATATCAAAATTTCTTGAAAATTTGAATTCTCTTGAAGGAAATATTTTTCACGAATTTTCTCCTTCGGGTTATTGTTATGAGATTTTTGAAAACTTTGAAATAAGTTTTCTCATAATTGTGGTTCGACCGATTGCGCCTCAAAACTATACAGTATCGAATTGAATAAGGACACTTGTGTATGTCAAGTTTCAACTCATTTTCTATTTTCATTCGACAGCTGTGGAGCGTGAAAAAAAAAGGAAAAAAGGCCACTTTTTTTTCGAGAATTGTGAAATTGAGTCTTCGCTTCGCTCATCCAATAAGAGTCTTTCAAGAGTCCATGGAAGTCGATTCAGCGAATTATCAGTTTATTGGTGACTGATAATTTTCGATGGTATGAGATTTTGAAATTCCAATACTGAAAAAAACACAGTTATTTGTAATACCTCCAAGATGGTATACGTTAGAACCATGTAGCTCAAATCACATAATCGTCGAGTATGTACGACTTGAAACGTTTATTCAGCTAAATACGCTCGACCATTATGCGATATGAGTTAAATGGCTGTAACTTGTAACTTCTCGAAAGTATGGCAAATATATGTGGTTCATCCGTATTGAAATTTCGAAATCTCGTACCATTCAAAATGTATCACCAAATAAATGATATTCCACTGAATCGACTCCCATGGACTCTCAAAGGAGGATGGAAGAGTATTATACACTCACGTATTGTGGCACGTGCAACATATTTTCAAATTTTCAAATGTACATTTGCCTTTTATCAATATAGAAATACATCCAATTTCACAAATTCCTGTTCTTATATGTTTTTAAGATACCCTTTTGATTCGTGGAAACAGATTCAAGGTTCAAGAAATTATATTTCCAACGACAATTGTAGTACGTGATATTCATAAATTACATTCGTTTCGTTAACCACATTTACATGTACGGCGCATTATATATGTACAATTTGTACAGTAATAAAATTCGCAATAACTTTTGCGTGAGTATATTTCTGACATTGGTTTAGTTGGCTCATGTATACAACCCTTATTGTCACCGCTTACACAGCGATATAAACAGGCGTAAACCACAATTCATATCGAATATCAAATGAATGTAAATCACCTCGTGGAATTGATAAGAAAACTTGACAATTCTCGTAGGCCTGTTCATAGTGTAATTATTTAATCAGAGTATGTAAATTCTTCATTAGTGAAAAGTAGAGACTCTGCCTGAAAGAAGGTTGATCATTGAACACAGAATAATCTATAATATATATATATACTTTTTGTATTATTATTTTTTTATTTGAACAAAATGTTATTCTCTCCGATGATAGTACAATACATAATGATGATAACAAGTTAATGGTAGATAATAGAATAATAATACACAGGTCAATGAGAAAAAATTTGAATGAATAGAGAGAAGCCCGCATAAGATTAATAAGCAATTGTGTGGGGGCTATCTCCAAAATCAAGCTTCTGACGGTTCGTAAATACAAATAATCAAAATAAGAATTGGCTCTCTGATACAAAAGTTAAATTACGTTGTGATGCCAATTTTTAAGAAAATTTCAATCTGAATAGTAAAGGAAGTGAGGATATACAATTACATACACACATACATGCACATATACACATACACACCTATGCATACATAGATATATACCTAATAAACTCAATAACGAGTGGAAACAAAAAACAATTCATGCATGCCCATTATATTTCAAATGAATTGAATTAAAAGTAAAGATAGCTCTTATACATACATTTATTTCGGCCTTGTTCAGATATCCATTCTTCAATTCCGAATTTAAAGCTTTTTATATTCGGTGGTGGAATAGACTTTATTTGTGAATGCAAAGAATTGTATATCCTGAGACCTATGAAGTCTGAATGTTGTTGACCTCTCTGTTTTTCCCACGAATTGTTAATAGATTATTCGAGTTATCGTGTTCAGATCTAGTGTTATGTGTTTCAGAAATACGAAGAGGTGGTTTGAATCTATGTGGATATATATATATATATATAAATATATATATATATATATATATATATATATATATATATATATATATATATATATATATATATATATATATATATATATATCATATATATCCATATTAATTTTGGACCAAACTTTATCAAAGTTATCTAGCCAACAGTGAGCCGGAAGTCTTTATTCACTACTGTTTTATCAAGAGACAAAAATCTTCCTACTTTCAGTTAATATCAACTAACAATCTGAAACTCTTCATACGGAACAGCCTTTTAACCAACCAACTGACAGAAAGAAATACCGGAAAAAAACTGCCAATATCATCAGATCCCCTTTATTGTTGTTTTCAGTTCGACTTTGTTCAGTTCCTGTGTTCAGTGGTGCGATCATAAGAGATCGGAGCACGAGTAAATCTGGAGACCTAATCTGCTGATAGCTTTCCTCCCTCCCCCCCCCCCCCCTTCCCCCAGCATCCATCGGACGTTGACCAATCAGGGCCAGGGAGACGATAACACAATGCAGCACACGCACGGACGCCGTGAAGACGGATATCGGACGGACGTTTAGCTCGCGTGGCAGGACGAATAGCCTACGTGGCACGTGACTTTGGTGACGTAGAGACAGAATAGCGAAGGAAATTATTATGTTGGTTTTGTGGTTTTGGGCTGAGTTTTAGCGGATATTATTGTTATTTTCTCAACGGGTGTGCAAAGATCAAACCTTGAAACTAGATTGTGATGCATTTTGACGATAATTATTTCCTAATTTTGAGAAAAAAATGGGAATAATCAACTCAGCCCGAGAAAATATTGTCTTAATATTTTGTCTTCATGTTCTGGCTTTTCTCCGTGTCGTGACGTAGACAGTACTCATTCATGTTCATGTTGCAATACAGAATTGGGTGATGCCGACGTCATGACTTGCAATCTCTGTGGAAGAAAAAAATATATAATTTTTGAGTTTGAGATGATGATTCTCAGTTTTCTCTGATATCATTTGAAAAAATATACAACCATCATTCATCAGGAGGCAGTTTCTGGGTTGCTTCGCTCTTTGAGTTTATTGTGGATGCACATTTTGGGATATCATATTTCTCACAAAATTCATTGTTTTGAGTCAAATCTACGCATATTCTACCGCTCATTTTCTCAAATACACTGTAGGAAGAGTCTTTTTCTGCATTGTAAATACTAGCTTAGGTGTGAATTGAATCAGGAAATTTCCTCCACATTTTAGGTGGCTTTTCAAGTTTTCATTTTGTTTTCCTTAATTTCCAAGTGACTTGATCAATCACTTCATGTGACTCCAGTAGATACATGGGCAGGCATCAGTCGTGACCTGAGGTGGATAGCCATTCCATTGTGCCACCAGAGCCGGAATAGTATCAACATCAGCGGAAAACAAACTCCGGCCTCCTGTATGATGGGTAACATTACTACCAACCCACACGTCTTGCTTGGTCATAATTATGGACTGATTAATATATATATATGTGTCAATTATGGTGTACATTTGAACCCACACATGAATAATAAATCGACGAGGAAGAAAAAGTATTTTCCCGTGAGAGGACAGAAGTAAATTGAAGAAAATGAACACGGACCTCGGAAAGAAGACTGACGTTTTTTTCCCCACACAAGTGAAGTTCAAGTAGAGAAAGCAAGGAAGATTCAAGAGAGGAGAAGAAAAGATATGAAGAAAAAATGGAGAAAAAGAGAAAACTTCTCAGAAAAGAGGTTGAAAACTATTGTCCAACAATATTTTCGAATTGTTCCTAATTTCTCAACTCGATCATCACCCTAATTTGTACAATGCGTTGGATAATCTGTATTACATCAAACCATTTGCTTGGTATAGTATAAGATCGCCCGTGTGGTGCTCCGTTCAAACGATCCTGAACTTTCATCCTGTGCCTCTATTGGAAAATAATGGCTGGTTGTCAAGCTCCAGATGGCAATAATAAATATATATTTTTTCTATTCTGTTTCTCTAGAATTTGTAGTGAAATTTTATGGGCCGATAGAAAATACGTTTTTGATGGAGGTGCCGGGTTTCTCAATGAGCCGATGTGTTCGAATCAATTCCTAATACTCGGCGAGGAATATCCACATCACTACAGTAAATATATCCATTCATAATTGGCGAAAATAATATTTAATTCATTGAAAATAGAGTAACATATCAAATGTTCCTTATGAATGTGATCCGCAAGAAAGATAAACATGGACTTGTTCTCCTTGAACTTATCATACAATCAGATGTGATACTTGGAACCAGCTGTACCAACTGATTATTGGTGAATTGAACAAAAATGAGTGGAATAGCTAGTTGATATATATTATATAACTTATTTGATTATGATAAATATTTGTGATTTGAATTAGTCCTGTGGATTAGTTTGATCAGGGTTTGCATAACTCACAATCAATGAAGATTCTCTTTCAATTAGCCATCGAAACAACAATCATTCTCAAAAATACTGATAAAGTTGAAGTTTTTCACTCTCGTTTTATTTTCAACTGTTGTAAACGTTCCGTCTCATTTCCTCTCATGATATATGGTTTCGAAATCGATTCTTGAGTTTTGAAAAACTTTGTTCGCCTCCATTATCCCTTACTTAAGAGTATATACATTCTGTCTTCGATATTTCGTCTCTCAGATTAAGTTGTGTTATTTTCATATTCGGATTCCACCATCAAGGTGAGAATTGAACAGATAAGACGTATATCTTCAGTCACTATATTCGATGTCATACTTCACCACACGTGAGCCCACCTGATTTCACGGCTGTTGAACATTTTCAAAAGTATTCTGGTATCAACAACGCACTGCACTGATGACCAGGATCTATTGGCGTCAACGAATCATAAATGAGATAATGTAATGATGAGATGAGAACTTATGTTATCGGATGTTTTTTCGGATAGTGGCTTAGAGTCGGCCGTGACCGGTTCCCAATATCAACCTGAACGACAGAGAGATGCACCTTCAGGACGATCTAGCTTGACGGGTATCAAACCACGGTCTCCTGAATGACAATCCATCGTACAAGCTACCGGTCCATCCGTCATAGTGTGTCACACTTGAAGATGTCGTTGGTTAAAATACCCCGAAGAGTTGAATTCAAGTCCTGGAAAGAAATGCTGGATTTAATTGCATCATTTCAAACGTCCTTTGATCTCTCAAGTTATCAAGTGGAGTTTGAGCTCAGCTTGCGGGAACATGAGACTAAACAAATATATCTCTTATTCATCAGGTTAATTTCTGAAAAATGTAGCCTTGTTTATACCGATAAACTTCTGATTCATGAGGTACGCGGTTAGAAGAAGATATCCAGGAAATATCATCTCGAACAGCATGATAATCACGTTTCAGAAATTAATTATCGCATATTTATCTATGTTTTTATATTTTATCACTGTATGATGAGCATCCATGGTGATATTTAATGAGTAATTATTGAAAAGCATAGTATTTGAAGGTTCATCTCGGGAAGATCAGTACCCAATTGAAGAAATCATCCACATTCGATTGATTAACTTTGAATTTGATTGACTGTTATGATTGCATTATTATCAGATTCGATTAACTTGATGGACATCCATGTTTTTGGAACGTGAATATATTCGATCACCATCGATTTGATGGTCGATGGAAAGAATCTTCGTTATGACCGCTCTGAAATGATTCAATTCACAATTATATCTCCAATTAGCGATAAATCATATATTATTTATTGAATTCCTCAACATTTTTAATGTTCAATGAGAGTGAAACTTTCGATACATTCATGGAAATAGCTTCAACTTCAATAAGAATCAGTCATTGAAATATATCATTGTAATGTTCTTCAGATGCATGGAACGACCAATTAAAGCAATTTCCAAGATTTTCTACATTTTATTCCCTCTCTCAATCTCATTTATTAGGTTCTGTGAGAAGCTTCTAGTCATTCACTTCATCTCGACTGGTCGAGAGTCGGAGTACCCAACCGCTAACGCTAACAAATAGGAGAGACGGTCAATCGTTACCGTCAACTCTGACATATACCACTCATGCAAGTGGATGGAGCCGCTTTATTCCGTTTTAATGTTAATGTTTTGCCAACTGCTGAACACAAAATGTTCTGTTGATGTCTACAAGCTAATTCCCTCTTCTCCCTCAGGCCTCTTCAACCCTCTTCCCCTCGCCCTCATATCTCATCCAGCCAGAGTGGTTACATTTCAAGATGACCTCAAAAAATGTTGAAGTAGTCAATGAGGTCTTGTCGTGAGAAAGCATTGAACCTGATGAAAACAATTAATTAATTCCCATAACTTTTCATCAAGTTGCCATGACTACGACGAATTCTGATGGTTTAGTAGAGAACGCAGGAAATATATATATATATATATATATATATATATATATATATATATATATATATATATATATATATATATTTATATATATATATATATATATATATATATATATATATATATATATATATATATATATATATATACAGCATGTACTGCTATGTGAATCCAAAGTGTACTCAACTTCTTAATCGCACTTGTACCAGCCGGGTATCGAACCCAAAGTAGAAGTGAAAGAGAGATTCATTGCACTCAGTTTCCAGTGAATTGCAGCCTTTCATCGATCATATATGTGAACCCAACGCTCCCAACAACAGCCAGGTTATTGGGGGTACGTAAAGTGAGCGAATTATAGCTGCACGATCGTAATTAACATAAACGAGATGGGTTCAAATCTACGGCCGACTCGCCTCCCGTATACGAGGCGTTGCCCTGACTGACTGAGCCAAGCGGGCGGCCAGACTGCTTCTGTTCTTCACCCTTCCCGGTTCTCAGCTTTATTATCCCGACTTTATGTACTGGAAGAAAGCGTGTATAAGCGTTAGTGACGCTGCTATTCGTACGTTAAATTGTAGCTATTCGTCCGTACGAAGACAAATGACGGCAAACATTGAAACAGCAACAATGCAGTTTGTTTGGAGGGAGAAGTGCTATTGTTGTCTCACTCACCCTTGCCTCTTCTGGGAGAGATGGTCATACGGATGCCCGTAATCAGTTGGAAATACAAAAATCAGAATGCACAAAATACAGAATACGAAAATACAGTGTGCCATACAAGCCATTGTAAGGGGCTGTATTCAAGAAGCCAATGTCATCCTCACATCGTTTTTGAAACAGGGATGAGAGAACTCTGTATAAAAAGTGATGATCATCAATTGAAAAAACTTTAAAATTGAGTCAATGTCGATCGACAATTATAAATTATAATCATGATTATAATTTCGATCATTTTTTGAATCCGAAAGACTTTTATCTGTACCGGAAAATTAAGGTTCCAGATTGCGCAGTTCTGGTGTTGAAGTTCATTGATTTGGGATAATTGAGGTGGGATGGTACGCGGTGGCCCGTCCAAACGATCCCATCTTTCATCCACAGCCTTAATTGGGAAACAGTCATTTTGTCAGTATTTAACTTTTCATGATCGAAAAAAATTATCAAGACCCCTCAGGAATCAGCATATATAACATTCAGTGATTAACAACATTTTCTTCAAAAATCACCAAACTGTTCTAAGTGAATACCATACTCATACCACACTATACCAATTGCTGGGATTACCAACGTGGAAGTAGCTGTAACTGGCAGTTTTGAAACCATTTTTTACTCATGGTGTTTTTTCCTTAACTCTCAGATTAGAGCTACCTGGTTTTTGCGTTATATCGGTCCTGAATCAAACTATCAACTAAGAAAACGCAACAATTCGTTGAAAGATGAGCGATGAAATCATATTCGTGTGAATTGTATTGAATGGCTATATACACAACTTGATTTCGAAACTTTTGTCTCACCACCTCCTGATGTTTTATCTCTGCCCATGTTAATCAATTCACGATTGAATTTGTTCAAAATTTTGCTCGTCATATAGATTTACCTCCAATTGATGTGAAAAAGAGTTGAAATTATAATATTTTTCTCGGATGAGCTGCTCTGATGCTTTGTGAATCTTGGAAATATGGTATAGATTGTGTACGTTCCAATTTCGTGTTTATTTGTATCCATTAGGCAAAAATACTGTCATCATATGAATAACAGTCAGTGTATGATGTTGCGTACAATGTCGGTTCATCATCTTCAGGATTATTTCCTGTATTTGTTGTTCGACCACTTCATGTGTCCACAAGTGTAGCTTTGACCTAGAATATTGTGAAGTTCCGTTACAGTACAAAGAGATTAATTTATCTATCTTCAGTTTATGGGAACCATTGTTGTTTCCATCCAAACAACAGATAGTGATGAAATTGCATAGAAGAATTCGACCGGAATGAAAATATGTCACTTCTTATAGAAACTTTATTCGATGAAAATAAAGATGAAAAAGTTTGAAGTATGTTTACCTCCGTCGTCAATTGCAGTGGACAATGAGTACAAGCTGACTCCGTTTTGTTTATTACTTTGTTTGGAATGATATGAAATAAGATAAAAACAGAAACTTTTCTATCAAAACTTGTTCAACAAAAAGTCTTCGAGTTGACGGTCCCGATTGGCCGTTTCGTATTGTGTTTAAAATGACGATCGGATGTGTCCAGCCGCCAGCACGCGTCAGGTGATTCATATTAATGCTAGATATGAGAAATATTTAGTGAAGATATTTTTAAAATAATCCACTGGATTATGATTAAAACCATAGCTTGTTTCCCTATGAGCCGACACCACCGATTTAAGCTATATTAGGATATGAACGATCATTCGGAACGTCACTCTGGATCAACTATTTAATAAGATGTTATTATTTGATGATTCAACGTCAAAAACATGGAAAACGTAGTGGAAAATGTATGTTTCATTTTTTGTCATTTTGACCTATTTATTCAAGCTTTATTGCATCTTAGAAGTTTCCCGTTTGAACCAAGTAGAGCATAATTGTACTATGATAAAGTTCAATAATGCTAAAAGAAATGCAGCATAATATATGCTTTTTACGATGAGCGAAATATCCATGATGTAATGTAGTAGAGAGCATGATACACACTCTCATTCTGAAACTAACGAGACTCAGGTTGACAAAAAGGAAATGAAAGATAGTCTATGGTATTAACTGGGCGAACGCAACATAAGCGTTGTAAGATGAGCGAGATATCTGAAGGGTATAATTATAGTCGTTCAAGTTCTACCCAATTGCTTCTCTATCGACTCTGGTATTCCACACACGTGTATGTATCTGAAGAATTGACTTCATTGTTGGACAATAGAATCTAGAAAGCAGTGAATCTCAGCAGCCTGAATCTGCTTTTATTTCTATAATATATTTGGTGAGTAAAAATAGTTCATTCAATTTTTTCTTCAAAACAGCTGGTTCGAATTGCATACAAAATGATGATAATATGTATCAATCATGTATACACATTGAGAGAAAATTTCATCTCATTTGTGAAGATTTTAAATTCTCAGATTTCCTTGCCCAGCCCAATTTTATGGAGTTTTTAGAAATTTGGGATGATATTTCTCAAAATTGGTCCAACCGATTCATTCCAAAAACTATACAGTTCTAAGTTGGATGAGTTTCCGTGTACAAAAAAGTTTCATGTCGATCAGTCCAACCCTGCGACTTGTGGAGTGCCCACAAACAAACAAAACAACAAAAAAACACACAAAGCCCTATAAAAGTGAGATGTAGTCTTCGCTCACTCTCATCTAATAAAAGACCTGATTGTTTGTATTCAATCTTTCTGAAAATGCTGTCCAAGGTACTGTTGTGAATAATACAATCAATTTATTGATGATTTGTAACAAATTTGAAACTCAACACTGATTATTCGTATTTTACTATTGAACATTCATTCTCTCCGGGAGCTCCTCCTCCACGCACAAGCCTTGGCCTTTCCTATTCTCATTACTTCAATATCATTTGCTCTGAACTTCATAAATTACCGCACTGAATCATTTTGTACCGGTACATGTGGAATTAATTACCTTTCTTTAGCAAACTATGAATATTTTCTTGTGTATCATTAATATTCATGTACATGACTTTAATTATGGTATACCTGATTTATATTGTATTTAATATATCAAATAGATGAAATATCAGGAGAATTGATATTTTCGGTGTGACTGAACTCGTACCTTGTTTGAATGAGTTTGTGCGAAAAATACAAAAATTCGAAGTAACAAGACAAGATGCGAGAAACAGAGTTATTACAATAGGCCTACTAAATGACAGAAAACCATGAGAACAAAATAATGAAACGTTGGCGAGATATGTAGAAACTGAAAGAATATGAAATGATTCACAAAGGGGAGCCACAGATCGCGAAAAGTGACTCTCTCCTAAAACATAGAATCCAACAATGACTTCTGCTTTATTCAATCTTGTATATCAGAAAATGGTCATCAACGTTCACATTCATTTAATTCTTTCGATTATTATCATTGTCACAATCTTTGTACGTTATTGTTGATCATTCCAATCAGGGGGGCTAGCCTCGACTGGCCGTGAATATGGACACATTCACGTTCTTGTATTCACGTGTGAATGTTGGATTTTCACAAGAGCTAGACTCGACGAAAATATTCGATATGTGAATAACTCGACGTGAATGTTGACGACGTGAATCCGTATCCACCACAGCATTCTATCCCGAATATTTCTGTATTGCGGCACTATATGGAACGAATTAGAGAGTGCTATGGTTAACCAATAGGAGCCCGGTTATTTATAAAAAGGGCGTTACTTCTCTTCGCGCCTTTTCTCAAACGTTTACTGATGGATTCGGACCAACTTTCAACCATTTTTATGAGCTTGCCTTTCATTTCTTTCTCAGCTAGTTTCATAAATGCACGGTGTCATTCAAACTAAATTCCTTTTGCCAATGTCATACGCATATCTTCATGAAATACACTGTCCGATATCAATGGAAGTAAACTCATCAGGCCACACCATTTTTTATTTCTTGATCTAATAAAATGAAATATAATATAGGCCTAGGCCTATATGTTTCACCAGATTTTCAAGACTTTGGAAACGTTCATGTTGTGATCTCTCAGGTTCCACAATCATGAGTTATTCTTATTCAGTGTTACGGCCACTAATATCATAATTATGAGGGGTATTTTGCTGAAATAATCAATATAATAATTGAACAACAAAATTTTGTGTGGTGATCTCACGACCAAATCATTCCGAAGGCATTGTAATATATTCAATGTATTGAATTATATGGAAAACTACATCAGCATAGATATTTTTGCAGAAAATTTGGTTCATAGGCCTATAATTATTCAACTTCTTTCATAATGTTCACTAATAATTTCAACGAAGAATGAATTGATAAAAAGTAGGTGAGTATATTGATACTACACATAGGCCTACATATTTTATTGATAAATGTTTGGATGAATCTATTAATCTATTGATCTATGATCTAATTGAGGGAATATGGAAGAGGAAATGCGGAGCGAGTGATGTATTTCAATCGCTTTGGGAATTACAGGTACTGCTTACAAAAATATTTGAATACCTATAGCATATTTCAATTGCATTTTCAACATGGGCCAAAACCCATGAACATTTACTTTAAATATACTTGAATTCACATCAATAATAACAATTCACACTAAGCACTAAACAAAAAAATATGTCTCAACAATATACGGATGAATACAAGGCACCACTTCTACGGATATAAATGAGAAATGCATCTTCGTCTATAAACTCTACAACTCGGTGACCATTGTTGCGTCGCTCCAGACAAAGTGGACATTAGGTAAATGTACAAAGTTACTACCAACATTCAATTAAGCTACAGGCCTAGTCAAAAAAGACAATACCACTGAAAGCCAAACCACAAATCAATTATTAAAAATTCAGAGATACGACTCGAATTCTTGAAGTGAATTCAGCGACTATTTCATAATACTCTCAATAATTCCATAATATTCTCAATAATTGCGATTTTTGGGGTTCCGGGTCGGATCAACACTTGCTGGTTGTGGATTAGTCGTTCTAGTTCGGAAAATAGAACGACCGAGTTGATATATGTAGGGCCTATAAAACTTCAATTGTTGTCTTCAAGACAAGTTAAAGAAGATAGATTTAGGATAGGTCTTCTGATGACTGACGAACGACGACTGGGCCATCGCTTGTCAAAATCTATGAATCTGAAACACACATTCCAAAATTCAATTAGAATTACAATAAAATATATATCCAATCATTGAAACTTCACAATGGCATGGCTCATAGGATTACGGTATATGCATACATGCTGCCACGGTGTGGTTCATCGATATAAATGATTTTTCGTACAATGATACATGCGAAGAACAGCATACGTCAAACAATATGCTGGATAAACGTTAGGCCTACCAAGCAGCAACTTACATTGCATCTGCTGTTTTCATTTGATTTATATTGAGTTCAACAACATAGGCCCACTGTGATGATAACTGAGATCCGATGGTGAGGAGTGAAATAATGTAACGATGGGATGATGAGATGAATACTTCCTAGTGATGAGATGGATGGTGAGAAGGAAGCGGTCGTGGCCCATATTGCAGGAACACATCCAGCATTAGCCCAAACTAGAGAGATAAACTATGAAAAACCTATGTGAACATGGACGGTGGCGGGGATTGAACCAAGGATCGAAACTAGGTTTGATCCCCGCAACCGTCACAACAAAGCTACTTGGGTGGGTGTGCCGATCATTCACTTTGAAATAGCTCATTCGAATTACTTCAATTGTTCAGGGATGCTAGTAACTTGCATTAGCTTGAATATTTGCATCATTTTGCACTCCTACTGAACCTATTACCAGGATATGCCTAGGGCCTAGGTGGGCGTTGCTTGTCGAACAGCCTGTCAAAATATTATAGGCCTATTATTGCAGGGCCTACAGCAAGAGGCAGCTGAGTGTTTGATGGGTAATGATTTTCAATTGTATAGGTCTACAACGCATACGCATCTAAGTACATAACACAGTCGTGAAATATGAATAAACTTACCTAGTAAATCCTAGTGCTGACAGTAGGCCTTAGCTGACAGCCGAGAAGGAATGCGCGAGACGATTCACAATGAGTTCCAGCTACGTAATTCAACCATGATGAGCGAAGAAATTGAATAGCTTCAGGCTTATATTCTGCAGATTCTTGAAATATATACATCACAACAAATACAATCCGTGTTCGAAAGAATTCTTTCTTCAATCTTGATTGTTTTGTTCAACACACTGCGGGAGCGTCCATCTTGTATCGAGTCAGCTGGCTGGCTCGGACTGGACGTGACGTCACTTGAACAAACATTCATGCGTGAAAGTGGTATACACCTACTATTTAGGAGACGAATGTGAATGTTCATATTCACGTAAAGATTTTCAAGTCGAATCATGTCGAGGCTAGGAAATCTGATATTCACGTGAAAAAAGCGCGACTTTCACGCGTGAATGTCGTCGAGACTAAGCCCCCTTCAAACCTTTCCAATATTCAGTTATTCAATCTTGTTTTATTATATTTGTCCATGATATTCTATATTGATTGTTATCCTGTACACTCTAGAGTCAAGGACCAATGAAGACTCATACAAGCTTATATCGGTCGTTCTACTCATCATAATCTACTTCCAGATTCACTAGAATATCATATTCTAGTACCACTCGCTCATTTCCAACGAAACCTATTTCTGCTTGCACAGATGGATTTCAACAATATAACTTATTCATTTTATACGCTCGTATAGTCTAGAGTCTAGACTATGTCAACTGGACTGATTTGTTATCAATAACATACCAATCGATACTCCCACACGATCTATTTTCAGTGCAAATATATGTTCAGTGCAGTTTTATATCCTATTCTTCCATCCTGCTTGTTTTTCTTGTGATAGCATATGATCGACAAAACAGAAGCACAATGTTGATCGCATAGACAGCCTCGATTCATGGAACCTTTGCACGATGTCATCTCTTGAAGTTGTTGTTGTTGTTGTTGTTGTTGTTGTTGCTTGTGCACTTGATCGATCTAGCCCTGAATGCACCCCATTCATCCGTATTCATATAGACTTCATGATCCATTTATTCATTCATTTCAATTCTCATTGGACGACGTTCTATTTTCAAATATTTCGTGAAGAAATTATGAATTTTGATATAACATATGAAGATGCACTTGCAATAACTGGGGTATATTTGCGTCGGATGGCATGATGAGATGAAGGTTACTCATGGGAAGTGGGAGGTTGAGGTGATCAGAGAGTGAAGTAACGGACGGTGGCGGGGATCGAACCCAGGCTCGATATGTCCCACACCTCACGGATCACATGAAGCGAGCGCGTCAGGCAACTGAGCTACATGTGCTGATAATTACTGCACCTCAGTTAGACCCTGTTTGAAGCGTTTGATAATTACAGGGATAATCACTTGGGAATAAATTGAAGAACATTTATTGGATCAGAATTTTGGAAAAATTCATCTCGACAATTTTTTCTCCATGTTCACTAAGCAGTGTGGTTTAATGAAAAGTTAAATGAAAAGAGATGAATTTTTCCAACATTCTGATCCAATGAATATTCTTCAATTTATTCCCAAGTGATTATCCCTGTAATTATCAAACGCTCCAAACAGGGTCTAACTGAGGTGCAGTAATTATCAGCACATGTAGCTCAGTTGCCTGACGCGCTCGCTTCATGTGATCCGTGAGGTGTGGGACATATCGAGCCTCGGTTCGATCCCCGCCACCGTCCGTTACTTCACTCTCTGATCACCTCAACCTCCCACTTCCCATGAGGGACCTTCATCTCATCATGCCATCCGACGCAAGTACCCCAGTTATTGCAAGTGCATCTTCATATGTTATATCAAAATTCATAATTTCTTCACGAAATATTTGAAAATAGAAGGTCGTCCAATGAAAATTGAAATGAATGAATAAATGGATCATAAAGTGTATATGAATACGGATAAATGGGGTGCATTCAGGGCTAGATCGATTAAGTGCACAAGCAACAACAACAACAACAACAACAACAACAACAACAACAACAACAACAACAACAACAACCTCAAGAGATGACATCGTGCAATGGTTCCATGAATCGAGGCTTCAGATAATCAACTTCATATATGAACATCAACTTCAGATAATTTGATGCTAATATGACATTTTATTTTTGTGAATTCGATCAGTTTCACGATAATACTCAAATTAATTTAATTATATTCTTGGTATTCATTGACGTATTATCTCAAAACTGATTGCATTCACAAAAATGTAATATCATATTGATCAAAGAGCATACGACCACCTCTTAGTATTCTCACTTCTCATTCAATCACACAGGCTCGTGAACATGATAAAGAAAACTGAAGATGAATCTCTCTAGCACCGTGCACGGTTTGTGGAACTAACCCGAATCGGAATACCCGAATTCGTTCTTCGAAACACTAATGTTGTTGGCTGGAATTCAAAAGACAATACAGGCATTTATCAGGTGACGTCATCCATTGTTGACAACAATGTTCACCAGCTGGTTTCAACAAATCGCAATCTATGTTATAGTCTACGGTTAGCTCTGTTGCTAAGGTAACGATTGTTAGTCTATATCGTCAGCTCTAACTATTGTTAGTCTATACAGTTAGCTTTGTTAAGATAAGTATTGTTAGTCTACAATTAGTTCTGTTGATGGTAACGATTGTGTGTCGTTTTTTACTTGACAACAGCCTGTACCAAAGTTTCCGAATAATTTTGCTTCATTTTCTATCAATTAAGATCTTCACTTCCCAACAATACGGAATACCCACATCACTATTCGCACTTTGAACTCTGAACCTATACCCACTCATTCATAAGCAATGCTGCTAACCACACGAAACGTACAGCTAAACGCACCGATAGATATTTGCTATACAGTAGTAATAGGCTAACCGCACCGCGAGATATAATTGGCTTCAATTCTGAGAGACGGAGAGAGGAAGGGAGAGAGAGAAAGAGAGAAAGAGAGCGTGAGGGAGAGAGAGAGAGAAAGAGAGGGAGATAGAGGGAGAGAGAGACTGCATGTAGACGGATATTGAAATATTAACGAGGATTCTGTAGTTTGAATCACTCGGAAATTAAATGGGTTTAGCAAATGCGTTGCGATAACTGAAATAATAACAAACCACATATTGACCTGAATGTAGGTAATTGTTGGTAACAAACATTTCAATTGGTTGATGATGAATTGCAAGCTACAACAAAAGAAAGTGAACTCGCCTCTGAATTATATCCAATCAAAATAGAAACTTTATTCAACTAAGAAATGATGTTTATTATTACAGTTCATGTATTTGAACAGTTGATGATGTAACGATACTCTTGCTGTTATGGAAAGACAGAATCATATTCATCTACCAGGTTACCATAGCAACTAGGAAAGTTTATAGAGTATTTCATTTTTCCATTCTTGAGTCGTATCATTCTATTTTTGAAACGTATGATGTATAAATGATCGAACCAAATGCAAGTGAGATGGAAAATTGTTACACTGTAAATAAGTATTATTGAAGAGCTATACTGATGGAACAACATGAAATGAAGATCCTAAAGATGGTAAAACAATAGGACGTTATTGGAGGTCAATATTTGTGTTACATTGTTGTTTACTCATAGCAACAATGTATGACGTCACTTGACTGGAGTCTCTGGATTGATCATAACATATGAAAACCCTGGAACTATATTTGTAAGAATAATTATGATATTCATCTCCCTATTTTTTTCAGGAGAGTAGATTTTTTTTTCAAGGCGTTTTATTTACATGCTATATTAGTTCATTATGATAATAACGTAGACCCACTAAGTCACATAAGATTTGAGTTGTCTGTGGGTCTACATACTGTTAACATATTACATATATGCAGCCTCATGCAGAAAGATCTATCGGCGCAAAGTTACCGTTCGTTAAAGATGGCGGACTTGCGGCCAGCGATAAAGTTGCAGAAATCCGTATGCACAAACAATCTTACAGCCATCCGCAAGTCGGCCATCTTAACTCTGTAACTTTGCGGACGCAACTTATTTATCGACAGGCTCTCACATCAGATGCGTTTATCCCCTCCCATATTAACCAATGGAAGGTGCTGAAATTGATGACGTCACATTCATTCATACATTTATAAGAACTCATGACAGAATTTATCCAGCTTATCCATTTCGAATTATTATCAATAGTAGAATTCGATGAATTACAATAAACTGAATTCATTCATATCAATTATTGATACTGATATATATATATATATATATATATATATATATATATATATATATATATATATATATATATATATATATATATATATATATATATATATATATATGATTCATTTAATTTGTTATATTTGATGAAAATATTATTGAATATCATTGATAATAATTGTGAATTTCATCTTGATGGATGAATATTGGATTTTATTGATAGTAAACTTAATTATAATGAATGGAATAATGTTGAATATATCTGAATACAACATATTATTATAGTTTCCAACATTGAGAGGTTGCTGGGTCTGTGTAGCATTTGAAATTTCACATCGTAAAATCATATCGAAATCGTGACAACGTACCGTAGTCATATCAAAATATGTTTTGGATTTTCATTTCTCTTCTCGTTTTTTCAATAGTTTCAATGATACAAACCGCGGCTAGGCTATCTGGGGGTACGAATGAGTTCATAAAACAATGAAGTGATGATAAATGGAAGGTGATGATAGGTGAATCTCATGCCTACAGCGGGACTCGAACTCACACGGCTCCAGAATTCAAAGCCGCTTGCCTCAATTATCTTAGCCAAACGGTCGACCGTTTTTTCATAATATAAAATAATATACCAGTACTGACCTCTGGCGCATGCTTGACTAGACGAACGATTGAGTTTGTCTCGGAACGCCTGCTCGATCTTCAGTATTATCAAATTTGATCTATTGAATAAATATAAGGTATTGCATGCAGAACTTTCCAATACAAATTGACTTACAGAAAATTAATTCGAATGAAGGAAGCAGAGTTGAATCTTTTCAGTGAATTGGTCTCAAGTAATCCCTCTATCTATATGCTTTATCCGTGGCGATACCAGAAAGGAGCGACCACCAGCTTACCTCGACACATATAGTTTGAGTTCTACCGATACAATGGGAATTGTTAATCTATTCTTGATGTACAAAATGAGCAGATGATACTGAAACAATGAGGACGTTTACGAAAACCCACGTCTTATGTGGGACTCGAACCCACGATCAACCTGACTTCAGTTTCTATATCGTAGTACGATAGTTGACGTAGCCACGGGGCCGGCTATGGGCATTGTCATTATAATGTTATTCAAGTAGCAATGTCTTAGTTCAAAATAGCTCAATCGAATAATATCATAGCATCATATAACTATCTTAAAAGTCGGTAAGTAATGTAATTCCATTCAATCGAGTATTTATTCCTCTGTCGTGTTAACTCAATTGGGCCTATACTAACAATGGACAACAATAACATCAGGTCATTTATTAAATCATAAATTGAAATTGATGAATTTGTCCATGAGAATAATAGGAAAGTACATTGTTGTTAATTTTGATGCCAGATGGTCAACAAATACAATTTTATGAAACATCAACCAAATGATACAATTCAGACCCACTTACTTACAACAATTGAACTCACCAATCACCCAACAAAAATATGTTGAACATTTTAAATGTTATATACTAAACAATTCATAGCTCTAATGCTCTCTCATGACTTTCTTGCGTGGATACAGTAAACTTATTGTAGTAAATTACCTGGTTATGGACGTATGGTACTAAAAAACTGATGGCATATGAATTATAGAATTGTATTTAGTTCAGGCGGGACAATTATTACACATGGGCCTATACTTAGGCCTACACCTTCAGGAAATGAAATAATTATCAATTTGAGCTGATGCAAATATATATAGCTCTACCGGTATATGCTATCAATTCATCAAAGTTGGACGAAGTTGAAACACAGTTAACGATTAACGAAGTTGAAATGATCTGTCTTGTTGGTTTCTTTGGCGCTGTGAGAGTCATCGATACAGTCAAAGAGAACAAAGTTATGAGCGTTGTTGATTCAACATTCAATTTATTAATTGTTCCAAATGTTGATGAAAACTCGATGTACTCGGGTTAAGGTGAATGTCGGCACATTTCATCGGAGAGTCGGCAGCGACTGTTCGACTGACAGATTACTTATGAACAACTTGAGAATAGATTTGTCCAAAACAGTACTGTTTCTCAACTTCCAGTAGCTAGTAGCTAGTAGTAGGCGTGACAGCGTAGAAACTAGTAACATTATATCATAAGTTGAATTTAAGATGAAAATGTCAAGATTACTTTGTATACCAGTAGGGCCTATTCAGAAGTAGGTTTACACAAAGGCAATGTAGTCAGTATGTAGGAATGGGTTCATCTATTATGTAGGCATAGGCCTAGGCCTACTACGATCAGGAGGCTCAGGCTCTCAGCTAAAATACGAACAGGTATTTCTTCTAGGCGTAGGCAAGTCTAGAGTCTGTCTAGCTAGGGCCTGCGCCTACGTATTGGCCTACCAAACTACTGTGAAGCGTAGGCTATAACTTTGGGCCTAGATTATAACTGGACTTGGATAATTTTGCCTGTACGAAGTCCAGCAAGAAGCCGTAGATGAAATAGCGTTCTCATGGCATTGCTAAATCCTTGTATTTTATTCTGAGCATATATGACTACGTATATCACACAGTCGAGAAACGGTTTAGGCAAACCGGTTCACGCTGAAACGGTTCAACAAATGAGTGTATATCTTACAATAATTCAGAAACACTTTGGCAAAACGTTTCAGCGCCAGCCATTTTAAATGTTGGCAGCGCCTTGTGAATCGTTCTTTCAATCCATACCACCTTTTCAAAGTTTATGACGGATACTACTTTATTAACCATCAAAGTTGGGAACATTTTTGATTCGACTTGACAATAATTTGTGTATGTGTGTGGCTTCATCTTGAATAGAAATATAATGCATTTCTAATAATTCAAGCTAATGCAGTTGTATCTTGAGCCATTTCTTTTTTATCATGTACATTTCCACTGTGTACCTAACCTGTTATATTTAGGCCTAGGGCAAATTTGTGAAAAAAAATACGTCCGGTCTGGCCATAGGCCAACTTCCTGCATAGGCCTATTAGGCCTACTGTTGCTACTGACTCAGTAAACTGGTAAGCAATAAACGTAATATGTGTGTGTTGATGAATACAAGACTTTGAACCTAAGATTTCATTTACCAATGTTTACTCTCTTTGCTCTAGGTCATCATGGATCGAAATGATGTAATTCTACGCAACTGTGTTGCTTTTATGAATGTCGCGCTCGATTTGTCCAAAGCTGCT
Organism: Brachyptera risi; assembly: GCA_964007535.1. Taxonomy (NCBI): domain Eukaryota; kingdom Metazoa; phylum Arthropoda; class Insecta; order Plecoptera; family Taeniopterygidae; genus Brachyptera; species Brachyptera risi. The sequence goes on along the minus strand of OZ023329.1, from coordinate 16,855,692 downwards.
CATGTCGAAAGACGGAAGGAGTAATGCGTCGCCGTAGAGCATTCAGAGCACGAATAATGCATCTGTCGGCACAATATCAAAATAACATGAACATAATACGGGTAAATCTTAACCTCGCTCTTTTTCCATTGATTGCGAGACCACTACGGGAAAGAAGAACTAACAGAATTCGCAGCAATGATTGGTGGGACCGTATTGTTCAGCTGCATTTTAACGAGGAGGAGTGGATTGCTAACTTTCGGATGAGACGTGATTCATTTGAAAGACTGTGTATAATCCTGGAAGATGCACTGCCCCCCTCACCTGTTTCGTTGCAATTACCCTTGGAACCGAGGAAGAAAGTGGCCATTACATTGTACAAGTTGGCATCATGCGCCGAGTACAGGATTGTAGCGAATCAGTTTGGTGTAGGTAAAAGCACAGTTCAAAAAACAGTTTATGCTGTAGTTAAGGCCATCAACACTGTTTTGTTACCTAATTTAATATCCATGCCCAATGCCGTGGAGGCTCGTGAAATTGCGTATCTAGTAGAGCAGAGTGCAAAGTTTCCTCAATCGTTTTTATCAATTGATGGAAGTCACATTCCAATTCTACCACCGACAGAAGGTTATCGTGATTTTATTAACCGCAAGGGATGGCCATTGGTTGTTCTTCAAGGGGTAGTTGACAACAGATATCGCTTCAGAGACATCAGTTGCATATTGCCAGGGTCAGCACATGATGCAAGAGTTTTGGCTGAATCGAATATATACCAGCATGCAGATACCATGGTTCCGAAAGCGTCGCGCGTCATAAATGGAGTTGATGTCCCAATGATGGTCTTGGGAGATGCAGCTTATCCCTTGCTACCGTGGCTAATGAAAGGTTTCACTGGTCGTCTTACACCAGAACAAGAATCATTCAACGTTCACTTGAGTTCATTTCGTATAAGTGTGGAAATAGCATTTGGTCGTCTTAAAGCTCGTTGGCGGTGTTTGTTAAAAAGAATTGACATAAATTATGAGTTTGTGCCACAAGTTGTGCACTACATAATTATGTTGAGAATGGCAAAGAGCCATTCATAGAGCAGTGGTTAGAATTAGTACAAGAGGCTGAAATTATGTTCCCACAACCTCCGCTAGATCGAGCTAGAGAACGAGACAATTACAACAATATGGCGAACATACGTAACCATTTGTGCCAACACTTAGCTGCCACTTTACCAATGAGAAGATCATCCTTCAGATTAAACAATGTGTGATTATTCATGAGGTCAACGCTGATAATTATGTGAATGTGCAACGGAATATATAAATGAAGGGAAAGGATGAAGACAAATATGAAAGCCTGTATCACTCGTTAACGTAATAACTTATATTAGGTCAACTGTAACTGAATCTTATGTAGGCCTAGCCTATATGAGAAGGAAAAGGCATGCCAAATAGCTTGGAATATTGCCTTGGTATACCGGTACTCTAATAATTATCCGACTTCTACTGAATTTCTGTATACCAAGGAGGTTAAGGAATATACTCAATAGTTTGGAATATTACTTTTGTATAAATTATGATTAATAATTATGTGACTGCTGATGAATTTTATGTATATACAAGAGGGAAAAGGATTAAATCGATTGGAAAAAATTTCAAATTGTAAGATTAGGTACTCATGTACATGTTCATTTCCCAAATAAAAGTCCTAAATATACCTTCATCTCATTCATCATTCACCAACGCCATAAGATTATACAAGTGCGTCATGTTAGAAATACAAAGCTCTCGGGGTTTTGACTGTAGGCCTATTGAATGTTATGCATAAATAAACAGGAAAAGGAATTAATGTGTCAAATGAAAAGAATAAGCTTGTACTATCAACCCGTTTACTCAATTGACAAAGAAAAATATACATTGGGCCTACTATTTACAATATTTACATATCTCCTTCTGAGCTGCTCGAATCTTCGGGAGCAGTAAACTGGGGCACAGGAAGTTGTCGCATCATGCCAATTGATGTGAACATCTGACCCATCATGCCTTGAAGTAGACGAGTTTGAGCAGCTTGCGTAAGTTTGGCCTGTTTGGCCTCAAACTTGCGCTGCTTCGCAAACTCTTCTCTCATGGCAATAATGTAGTCAGATGACACCTTTGTGGCAAGTTCCTGTGCCCCAGTCAACTGCTCCGATATCTTTTGTAGGCTACCAGCGTAAATGGCCCTTCGCTTGGTGCCTCGCGATGGCCCAAGCGTGGCATCCTTAATTGGCAACACAGGTGTGGTGCAGGAACTCGTCGTGGGCATCGATGACGAGGAAGACGACTCTCCTGGAGAGTAAGGGGAGAGAGGGCTAGCGTCGATTATGATTTCTTCCTCTCCATCAGGAGACGTGAATGCATCTGTAAGAAAATAAATATTGTTTCATCATGACTGTTAACTAGGCCTGTTAGATGAATCATTAGGTGCCTTTTAAAACCCAAGATGAAACAAAAAATAAACCCACCTTCGTTGAATGGCACAGCTGCCTGAAAGCCAGCAGTTGCCATATTGACATTGGGACGATGTCCCAATACAGCCTCCAACTCGCTATAATAGGGACAATTTGCCGTGCCCTCCCCCGACTTGTTATTTATGGCTTTGGCCTTTCTGTAGGCCACCTGCAGCGCCTTCCACTTGGTCCGGAGCTGGTCCCCAGTCCGGACAAAACCATGGTCTGCAAATATTGGGACCATGGTTTTATACATGTCCGCATTACGGTATCTGAAATGAACAAAATGTAAGAATGTACAGCAAACAAATGTAAAATTAAAAAATAGGGTGAAAGTCTGGTAGACAACATCAATTAAAAAGGGCTGGTGTGTAAAAATTGAATTATCAAAAACAATAATTTTGATGTTGTGTGAACAAGGAAGGAAAAATACCTCTTTCGATCAAGGGCTTTTAGAATATCACTGTCGGTGATGACCTGGATTAATAATTCCACCTCACGGCCGCTCCACAATGTTCTTTACATTATCAAAAAATTGAATGGAAAACAGTAGAGGCAAATTTCTTATGGCGGTTTGGAAAGGCGTCAAAAGGTCGACGTAAGTAAGGATCGATCTATCGCTCGCGTTCAAGGTTACCTTGAATCGGTTTGACGTGTATATCAATCGTATCGAGTTCTCCAATTCACTTTCCAAACTGGATTGGAACTAAAGTGTTTTAACACCAGAACCGACAGGTATATCACCATTTGTAAACCGTTTCAGCGTGAACCGGGTTGACTAAACCGTTTCCCGACTGTGTGATATACGTAGTCAATGTAGGCCTACATCGATGTCTGAGCCTGCAGCAGGGTTAGGGCTGGGCCCAGTTCTAGCTTTGTCACTTGGCCTACTCTAGGCTTTTGTGGCACTTTTAGGAGCACTGTGTGAGTTTTTCACTAATTATTTCAAATAGCCAAGGGCCAGCATACATCATCAAAATCGTTACATCGAAGCTAAGTCTTGGCAAAACTAGAAATAAATCAATTAAACCAACCTGAATTTCGACGAAAATGACATGACGTTCGGTCGGTCTTGGTAAAATCTGATCGCAAATCTATAGTCAATAGACATGGACCTATAATAAAGACTTCGACAAACGATAATCAATCCTTGGAACATCATCCTGTAGTTTGACAGCGCTTTCAGCATCCCTGAACACTCTTTCGCATAGATTTAACTGATGTCTGTCTCTGACAGCAATTATTTCGTCTCCCATTTTATCTTCCGTTAACTGACTTGCGGGAGGTTCAAATCAGCCGCAAGTTTATATCGAAAGTTGCGTCGCTAGGCAAGTTTGCGCTGTTATTTATCTTTGTGCATACCGTTTCAGCTAGCTACCGACGCAGATAGCTACTTGCGTCCGCAACTAGCTTTGTGCATGAGGCTGATGGTCATTAAAATAAACCGCGCATAAAATAAAATAATATTTAAAATAATTTAAAATATTTAATATTATTTAAAATATTTATTTAAATATTTAAAATATTTGAAATAAAATAATTTATTTTATTATTGAAATAAATGCCACCGCACATTTATGTGCAACTGCAAGAGTTAATAATAAAGATAAAAAGATAAAAAGAACATCCGGAAAGCTACGCGGAATAAAAATAAAAACAGTTGAATGTATAAATATATGCTTTGAACCACAACCTCCTAGATTTAACACACAGCCTATCCAATCGCCATAAATCTTCATTTCGAATAGATTTGAAATCACCGCTAGGTAGCAGCACCGGAAGGTCAAAAAATGCATCAAATAACACAGTAGAGATAGGGAGATATTTGTTAAACTTGCAATTATCAATTTATTATTGCATTCGGAACACTCATGATCACACAAACTGTGTGAGAATATGTTTATGACATGTTGTGAAAATTTCAATTCGGTTAATTAGATATATTGAGCACAAAGTCAATATGCATGTCTGGAATTGTATCATCAGCTAGCTGTTCATTGCCTAGAAAGTGGGATGGGCCCAGCGAGCTGTCACGTTCTTTGGTCAAGTTGAATCTAGGCCATCTTCATTGGTTGTCAAATCATAGCTAAGTTAGAATGTATTGTCTTACATCACACTTCAATTATAGTACTCATAGACCGTACTATTTGATGATAGGCCTAGCTGTAGCCTGTCAAAGAAATCAGTGGTTTACCATAGTCCTGAATAACATTTTCAATTTTGGGGTTAAAAATACTACCGGTATTCATTTTAGTACCGTACCGCTGTAGGCCTAGCTTAGGCCTAATACTAACATAATTCTAAACAATCAACATGTATGTAGGCTTACTGTTTATTAGCAAATGCATCGAGAACTATTGGGAAGATCAGTCTAACCGGCATATTCAGCTACAGTGGCATTGAGTTGGCACGCGCTCAATTCACAATTTCTGTGCCTTCCTAGATAATGGCTTTGAATTAAATTGGAAGTGAAACACCTTATCGCTGTCTCTTTTGCCAATGTTTGAGAGCAATGGCGATACATACTTTTGTATTATCAATGAAGCTAAAATTTTGTTATGTTTTGGTGAACAGAGGAATATTCTTGACTTCTCCACAGCTGATGTCAGGAAAAGTGATGTTTTTAATAATAGCATTGATTTCTTCATTTCAGGCACAGTTTCGATTACGAATGCTTTGATCCGACGGAGAAGTTCTACAAATGTAGGGTTCGGATAACGAAGGCCACCCCGGTCCTGTGTCGTTATCAGGTTCATTAGAGCACTCTCAGCTTTAATGCCTGATATAGCTCGAGTACAGATTTCATACTTGATTTTCTCCTCCACTACTCTCACGATGTAGCCACCAACAAATGCATCTGAAGCCGCTGCTAGAGTATATTCGTGGTGCATTTCTTCAGGTGTTTCAATACTTCTGAGGCAGAATTTACCATGCGTTGTTAATTTGAGTCCAGCAATGAGTTCTATGTCGTTGAACTCTGTATCGGTTTCTGACTGAGAAGTGGTGGCTTCAACGTCATCAACAGTTTCTGCCGTCAGCCAATCTGATGTGACCATCTCCGTTAATGCAGACTGTTGATGCTCGAGATTGCTGCGTACATCTACATTGGTACAGATATCTGTGATGGAAGATAGGCTAGCCACATTGGCCGATTCGCTTGCTATTATTACTCCGGATTTTAGAAGCCTTCTGATAGCATTGTGTCCAGTAACAGCATCTGTTGTATCATTACAGCCTGCATTGATCCCCAAAGCGCTGAATATAGCCTCTACAGCATCGCTAGAGAAACTCCGTGTGAGGACAAAGTAGAAACCACTGTCTAGCACGTACTGAATACATTCAGTAGTGGATCTAGCTGTGAAGACCAATGCGTGGCTGGTTTCCTTTGATAGCCCTGGGAGGTTTGCAAATTTTGAGTAGGTTTTCAACTCATTAATATACTTTGGAAAGTCTTCACTCAACCATTGAAGCCTCTCATCATTCAACGACGTAAATGGTGCTTTGTCCGGATCCAGGTGACTTATATGTTGGACACAATTACTAACATCATGTACCGAGAAGAACTTATACATAATCTTCATGAAGTTGATGATGGGGTTAGCTTCAGAGAAGTTGGCATTTGAATGGCACGATGCCGAGTATTTGCATAGATGCTCAATCGTAGCAGTAACGGGAACGGAAAACACTTGTACGGCTCTTAGAACGTTCATTTCTTCTAGGTTGCTAGGCATAATGTGTTTCCTAGTGAGAAAACGTACTGGTTTGACAATCAGGTCTTTCTGTAGCTCGTATAAGTCTTTGATGTATTTCGAAGAAATTACCCCTTGGCTGTCGGCCATGTCTTTTGCCAGGTGGAGAGAACGAACATTTTTAATTATATGGCAGTAGTCATAGCTCATGAATAGTTTTAGGGCATTATTGTATGGGTGGTCAATGAATGTTTTTAATGTACCACCTCCCAGTTCTTTGCATAAACCAACGTTGCTTCTATGGTTATCGGTTACAATACGTATGGTATGAAAACCGCAGATAGAGAGTTCTTTCAAAACTATTAGTGTTATTTTTTTTAACTCAACACCCTTGAGAGATCTCGTAAGGTAATAAGTAACCGGTATTGTGTATTTGGTAGTTAGACCATGAAAAACGAAACAAATTAATTTGTTTGCCAAAGTGGGGACAGAATTTATCTCACTCTCCGTCACCTCGGCATTGACTATTCCAAGAAATTTATTGTACTTCTTGTCGTAGGTTAGTTTTTCTCTTATTGACATCTCGTCAATAATGAGAGAAGAGAATTTTTCTATCTCGGTAATTTTTTGAGATTCTGCCAGTAGTCTTCTTTTGGCTAAAGGCGACACCCCGGCACCAAACTCCTCGTTGCCTCCATATCTATTCAATGTACTTCTTGAAGGTACTTGGATGATTTGGGATGCTCTGGCGTGCTCGTATTCTTTGGGGCTCACCATTCTCCAAACGATGCAATATCGTACCGTGGTTTCCGACCACTTCGGTCTCTTCTTACCATAGTTATGAATTTGATCAATGATGAATATTGCGGTGTTATTTTTGAGCTCTGCATCTGCTTTAATTTTGTTGATGATTTCAAGTTCTGGCATATTATCCATGGTCTGTTGCAGGTCTCTAAGTTTGTTCTGGTATGCATCGATTTTTTTTCAGTATGTGAAAGTTTTGACTGAAGAATTTTGTTTTTGCTGTTGAGTGATCGTAATTGAAGTGTAGATAAAACCTCGACTGGCACTGACTGATGATTGTGAAAGGTATCAGCACTTTGGACAGTGGGTGATGAAGTAGGTAAGGATTGTCTTTTGGTTGCCGGCACATGATCATTATCTGCCAGGAAAATAAGGAACAGGAACAATTAGGCATGAGGTAAAAGTTTGGAATTAATATTCACTAGCCTACCTCTATAGTTATTGGTTGGCTTAACTAGGAAGATTATGAGGGTGGATTGTATCAACAATACTTTTGTCATCTTACGTTCCACTTCATTATTTTTATTTCATATCATGAAACAAGTTGAACTTTGAGCAATTGTATTACCGAATTGAATTAAAGGATTATTTGTGAACATGAAGAAGTGTAATATGATAACTGTTGATGACCACCTCCCCAAACTTGTTCCGTGTGTCGCTAATTCCGTATCAAACTAGGCCTAGCAAAAGATTAAGATTGCTGCACTGTCCTAATTATCCGCGTCAGTGAGGACGCACAATTCTGTTTGTTTTTCCAAGCCATGCAAGATCCATTTTGCCTCAATCTCTTCGTACTCTCATACAGCTCAGTAGTGCGAAGCTATTTGTTTTTGTTAATCGAATCACTGGGGTAAATCGCTGCAGTTACAAATTTGTTATTCACGAATCATGAATACTTGATTCTCGATCTCAATAATAATAATAATAATTATTATTATCATTATAATTGTTTATTGGCAGTTATACAAGTGATACAAGTTATGCTTCGTCGTTAAATATATAGAAAACAAATCGGTATTGTACAAAGATATTCTGCGCAATAATTTCTCCCTCATCGTTATTGCAACTTGTGGCCTAGCTGGACATTTATATGTGATCAAATCGAGCCAAGTTGAATTTGAAAAAAAAATATGTGGGCATCAACAATAAAGATAGATGTGCTGATTCGAACTATACCTCAATAGTAGATGACAAGGGTACTGAAACTGGTTATAGCCCTATGATGCATAGAATGATTGTTCATAAAACAAGTCTCCATAGTAATAAAATTGTTCATTATCCTTGATAATAAATTGATGTGTTACGACAAATATATGGAAAAAAGTTAGTACCGAAGAGTTTTGAATGAAAAAATGAAATACCATACCCAACAGCTCATGGAGTACATGAGAGTACATGGAGGGTAATTATTTTCATAGCTTCTTCTTTGTCTAGATGTACATTCTTCTATTGCTGTAACTACCGAGTATATAAATTCCTCTACTTCACCTATGCCATAATTTAATTTGTGCCCTTTGGGGGTTGCGTATTTGATAGAAGCAATTGCTTCAAGTTATTTATTCATCAACTCATTTCATAATTATTATTGCTAATATGGGCCTATATATCTCAGTTTGACACCATCATTGTTGGAAACATTGTTTTATGCAGAGTAGTTGATAGGGAGTAATAAGGTAATCTTAAACTCAGCCGGCTTTTTTATAGCTGGTAAATTTACACACGAAGAGAAACAATTGTAGACCCATTGATTATGTGTAGGCCTAGGTCTAGTGTTTTCTAGGATGTTTTCAGGAATCATAATCAATTTATTACATCTAGTTCACAATAATAGAGGATAACTTGTATAACCAATGTTGAATGCCTACTGAACATAATTTAAATCAAAATTAATGTTGTAGGTCTAGTCTTAATATTGCTTCAATTCATATATATATATATATATATATATATATATATATATATATATATATATATATATATATATATATATATATATATATATATATATATATATATATATATTTATATATATATATATATATGTGTGTTTTTTTTTCTGAGGAGGGGACATCTTGCATGAGACCCCTGCCGTTTGAATTGCGGCGAGTGTCGGATTCTTACCGACTAAAACCCCTCCTCGTTTTGGGGTGACACCGACAGCGAGGTCATTTCATTTATATGTTAATGTAGGGATAATTCACAGTATAGGCCTATTATTACAGTGCCTATTTCACAAACGCAGTGCTATTGCCTACCAATTATGGATGACGGACACTTCCTTCTGAGGATTCTACGTGGTTCCTTCGAATATGGCGGGAAGTATTTTGGGCATGACCTGAATACTGATGGAAATACTCCTTTTTTCAAAGTTTGTCTTGATCCACCCGTAACGAAATCCGTTTCTAAGAAGTGTTTGCTGCACACTTTGGCGTAATCTGGAGGCACCCATTCAGAACCGGACACATGATTGTAGAAATATACATTGTTAGGCTCATGGATGGAGGTGTGAAAGTTATTTGCCTCAAGCCTGATTATCATTCAAAATAGAAGAAGGCCTGCCAATTCAGCCCAATAATCCATGGCTGTACCGTAGAGATATCTCAAATGTTGAGTGAAGGTATTTTATATAACGTGGTATGGACCAGGCCTATTGAAATTGAACAACAACATTAACAAAGCCAGCCTAGTTCTATCATGTATATATAGATTATAGCGTGTGGGTAGTTGCAATAATACTTTTCATTAAAATGAGACTATGACTCGGCATGGCAGAATTTGATAATAACAATGCATGGGACAGAGGGCTAGTTAGATAGATAGATAGATAGATAGATAGATAGATAGATGAGTCTTTATTCATACCAAGTGAAATACAGTAAAAAAAGGGCAAGGTTCGGTCTCACAACCGTTCTTCCACCTAAACTTATCCTTAATGCTAATACATTCTATTACAGGCAGTCACTCAAAAAGGAAAACAGAATAAAATTTGAAATACAATCTTATATTACTTATATATTATCTTATATATAAGATTACTATAGCTCGTAATTTGAGCATTTTATGGCATCGTAATGCCTAGTTTTTCTCTCTGGGCAGGGATATCAGCTAAGCTAAGCCTAATTCACTCAAGCATTGCATTTGTAGTGTTGACTAGTTAATGCATGAGTTTGTTATACCATAGGCCTACCTGGTCTATTGCCCAATCTCGATATTGCCTCCAGCCATTTTAGTCTTGTTTCCATTAAACTCGGGATTTCATGGTATGTGATTCCATCTTTTTTTCTCCTGGAATTTGAGGAACATTCTGGCACACAGCATGATACCATTATAGTATTGAATTAAATGAAAATAGCAATAGTTTGTAACAAGTACATGAAAAAGTGTATGCTAACAATGTTAAATTACATTTAAATGTGACCTTCAAGTGGCGCCTCTAGCAGCAACTTTTTGCAGCATGGTCTAGCATTAAATTTGGTACCATTGGACAGGCTGTGTGTTAACAAAACAAATAGAGGAGGTTGTGCTTTGAACAATGCAATTGAAAAAGTAAATAGGCTGAATAAGTGATGAGGGAATGAAGCATTATATATATTGGGTATGCATCGTTAGTGTGACTCTATTTTTCATCGCTGGTCAAGCATTTGCACATTCTTAGATATCCATTGCTTCAGGTCAATTTTCACTTGTGATATTTTTGATACTTTTCCTAATTCAGCCGGGATTTTATTGAATAATTTTGAAATCAGGAATTACTTTTCTTGTCTACCATAAGAATTATAAAATGAAGTTTCTACAAAATTTTCTCTCTGTCTTGTCACGTGTTGATGATGTTCTGTATTCTCATAATTGGTATCAAAATAGTTTGTGATTAAAAATATGAAAAAGTGAAGATTCGGTGAATAGCTCATTATTCAATTTTTTATATACATTTTTTGATTCGATGATTTTGAATATTCTCTTCTGTATATTTTCAATCTCATTCAAATAATTATTGGTTGTACAGCCCCATGAGAGAATACCATATATCAATACGGATTCTATAAGTGCATGATAAACTATTACTAATGTATTGAGATTGAGATATGGCTTCAAAATTTGCATACCAGATCTAAGACGCTTATAGACAGTTTCAATATGTTTGTCCCATTTAAATTGATTATCAATCAATAGGCCCAAATACGTATGATTATGAGTATTTTCAATTTTTGGATTACATGTACACATTCCTTGGAAAATATTACAGTCTACTCTCAAATTCTGATGAAGACAGGCATAATCATGGGAAATTATATCAACATTCTCTAAAATTTTGAATTTTGAATGGTGTCTTTAGTTTCCCCGTAATTAATTGTGAGACCATGCATTATCGTGAGACCAGCATAGAATATTGTTGAAATCGGATTGAAGAAATTCGCTGGCCACAGAGAAATGTTTGTGAATAGCTACAACTGCGGTATCATCAGCATATAAGAAAACCGATTATTTGTTTATTATTATTATTATTATTATTATTTTATTATCCACATAATGAATTTATTATGGATTTACATTATCCAGCATATCGTTAACATATATGAGATAGAGTAGTGGTCCTAGAATAGATCCCTGTGAAACTCCGTATGAAATTGGAACTGATTCACTATAATTTTCACCCACTTTGACTGTCATTGATATATTGCTCAAAAAATTCCTGAACCATCCCAGTAGTTGATCCCTAATTCCTATTCTCTCCAATGCATCCAACAGTCGATCATGCAGCAATTTATCGCATGCCTTCGAGAAATCGATGAACAAAGCTACAACGCAAAGGTTTTTATTTGAAGCATTGAATATTAAGTCGGAAAAATTATATAAAAGTTGTCCTGTGCTTTTATTTTTCTGAAATTCATATTGTTTACCATTTATTATTTTGAATTTGGTTAGATAGTTGATTAACTGATCAGCCATGTGACGTTCCATAATCTTATCGACTGATGCTAAAATTGCTATGGCTCTGTAGTTTTCATAACATTTATGGTCACCATTTTTATACACCGGTTTAATAATTGATTGTTTGATGATCGTTGAAATTTCATTACAAGTAAAAGTGAGATTTATGAATTTCGAAATAATAGGACAAATTACATCTTATATGAACATAATATCTTTGATTCGCATTCCATCAATACCGGGACCTTTTTTAGTGTTTGATTCCAAAATTATTTTATCAACTGATTCTGATGTTTCCCTGATATACAACATTAACTGCATAGCACTTTCTCATCATATAGTAACGTTTTAATATTGCAATCATGTTGAATTGAGACGATACCTCTTTGAAAAGAATCTACAAAGCCATTAACAATTTGAGTTGAATCATAAATGCTTCCCATTATTTATTCATAACTTCGTCCACAGAATTTGTAGGTGGCTTTCTTATGACGGTGTTAATTTCTGTCCATGTTTCTCGAATATCAAATTTACAGTTTTCAAAACGTTTCTTGTAGTTATCTAGTTTGGCCTTGACAAGTTTTGTATTTATATTGTTCCTCAATATTTTGTACGCATTCCTATAATTGATATTTGTTTTAGCATTCTTCCACTTTATCTCAATTTCAGGAATTTCAATTTCAATGTTCTCTTATCATATTCTCCAGGACTCAGGCTTTTTTCTGAGTGATTGAAGATCACTCGATTCTCTTCATGTTTTCGTACACAATCGATAAGGCATACGTCATGACTCGAGGTCCCTGATGGGCAAATAGGCCTACGTCATGACTCGAGGTCCCTGATGGACAATCAGGCCCACGTCATAACTCGGGGTCCCTGATGGACAAATAGGCCTACGTCATGACTCGAGGTCCCTGATGGACAATCAGGCCCACGTCATAACTCGAGGTCCCTGATGGACAAATAGGCCCACGTCATAACTCGAGGTCCCTGATGGACAAATAGGCCTACGTCATGACTCGAGGTCCCTGATGGACAATCAGGCCCACGTCATAACTCGAGGTCCCTGATGGACAAATAGGCCTACGTCATGACTCGAGGTCCCTGATGGACAATCAGGCCCACGTCATAACTCGAGGTCCCTGATGGACAATCAGGCCCACGTCATAACTCGAGGTCCCTGATGGACAAATAGGCCTACGTCATGACTCGAGGTCCCTGATGGACAATCAGGCCCACGTCATAACTCGAGGTCCCTGATGGACAAATAGGCCTACGTCATGACTCGAGGTCCCTGATGGACAAATAGGCCTACGTCATGACTCGAGGTCCCTGATGGACAAATAGGCCCACGTCATGACTCGAGGTCCCTGATGGACAATCAGGCCCACGTCATGACTCGAGGTCCCTGATGGACAATCAGGCCCACGTCATGACTCGAGGTCCCTGATGGACAAATAGGCCTACGTCATGACTCGAGGTCCCTGATGGACAAATAGGCCTACGTCATGACTCGAGGTCCCTGATGGACAAATAGGCCCACGTCATGACTCGAGGTCCCTGATGGACAAATAGGCCTACGTCATGACTCGAGGTCCCTAATGGACAAATAGGCCTACGTCATGACTCGAGGTCCCTGATGGACAAATAGGCCTACGTCATGACTCGAGGTCCCTGATGGACAAATAGGCCTACGTCATGACTCGAGGTCCCTAATGGACAAATAGGCCCACGTCATGACTCGAGGTCCCTAATGGACAAATAGGCCCACGTCATGACTCGAGGTCCCTGATGGGCAAATAGGCCTACGTCATGACTCGAGGTCCCTGATGGACAATCAGGCCCACGTCATAACTCGGGGTCCCTGATGGACAAATAGGCCTACGTCATGACTCGAGGTCCCTGATGGACAATCAGGCCCACGTCATAACTCGAGGTCCCTGATGGACAAATAGGCCCACGTCATAACTCGAGGTCCCTGATGGACAAATAGGCCTACGTCATGACTCGAGGTCCCTGATGGACAATCAGGCCCACGTCATAACTCGAGGTCCCTGATGGACAAATAGGCCTACGTCATGACTCGAGGTCCCTGATGGACAATCAGGCCCACGTCATAACTCGAGGTCCCTGATGGACAATCAGGCCCACGTCATAACTCGAGGTCCCTGATGGACAAATAGGCCTACGTCATGACTCGAGGTCCCTGATGGACAATCAGGCCCACGTCATAACTCGAGGTCCCTGATGGACAAATAGGCCTACGTCATGACTCGAGGTCCCTGATGGACAAATAGGCCTACGTCATGACTCGAGGTCCCTGATGGACAAATAGGCCCACGTCATGACTCGAGGTCCCTGATGGACAATCAGGCCCACGTCATGACTCGAGGTCCCTGATGGACAATCAGGCCCACGTCATGACTCGAGGTCCCTGATGGACAAATAGGCCTACGTCATGACTCGAGGTCCCTGATGGACAAATAGGCCTACGTCATGACTCGAGGTCCCTGATGGACAAATAGGCCCACGTCATGACTCGAGGTCCCTGATGGACAAATAGGCCTACGTCATGACTCGAGGTCCCTAATGGACAAATAGGCCTACGTCATGACTCGAGGTCCCTGATGGACAAATAGGCCTACGTCATGACTCGAGGTCCCTGATGGACAAATAGGCCTACGTCATGACTCGAGGTCCCTAATGGACAAATAGGCCCACGTCATGACTCGAGGTCCCTGATGGACAAATAGGCCTACGTCATGACTCGAGGTCCCTGATGGACAAATAGGCCTACGTCATGACTCGAGGTCCCTGATGGACAAATAGGCCTACGTCATGACTCGAGGTCCCTGATGGACAAATAGGCCCACGTCATGACTCGAGGTCCCTGATGGACAAATAGGCCTACGTCATGACTCGAGGTCCCTGATGGACAAATAGGCCTACGTCATGACTCGAGGTCCTCCCTGATGGACAAATAGGCCTACGTCATGACTCGAGGTCCCTGATGGACAAATAGGCCTACGTCATGACTCGAGGTCCCTGATGGACAATCAGGCCCACGTCATGACTCGAGGTCCCTGATGGACAAATAGGCCTACGTCATGACTCGAGGTCCCTGATGGACAAATAGGCCTACGTCATGACTCGAGGTCCTCCCTGATGGACAAATAGGCCTACGTCATGACTCGAGGTCCCTGATGGACAAACAGGCCACGACCGCTTCCTTCCCACTATCCTTCCCATTACCCATAAAACCTTCATCTCATCATCCCATCATCTCATGAATCATTCATCCGACGTCAATAGATCTCAATCATCAACACAGTGCGTCGTTAAAACCCAATATATTATATATATGAAATGAAAATTGCTGATACAAAAGAGTTTTTATGACTGGTTTCCAAAATAAGGGTGGATATTTCACATGCACGTGGTCATTCGGAGCTGTGATTATCAATGATTGGGGATGTTGAAAAGCAATTGTCATTGAGAATAAGGCTTAGGTGTGGGAGAGGAGCTAGCGGGAAATACATAATTCCTTGCAAAATCGTGTGAATAGAACAAAATGATACAAATATATGAATAATACAGATCCAATTATTCTCCTAGTATAACTGATCAATGGTGAAAGTAATTGGTGCAAGAGGGACTATCCCAAAATTTTTCGAAGAATCTTTAATAAAGTTTGGTATATCTCCTATCATTGAGAACATAGTTTTTTTTTTTTTTAATAACATCGAAACTTGATACAAAATCATTGTTCCCCAATTGAGGCTATGGATGAAAGATAGGAACATAGTAGTGAATGTTTTACGCGATTAAATCATCATTCTTAGGAATCATTTATTCAGTCAAAATTAGCTTCAATATTTCAGTCTTAAATTAACTTCATCTTCGGAATTGTATTTTTATGTTCCTATTATCTTTTCTAAATTTCAATTTGTTTGTTATTCTGTGTCGATAGGCAACCCGATATACATGGGCAGAGATCAATAAAGATGTATATATAAAATTTTGAGTGAAATTTTAGTGAAATTTTTTCATTGCCTTTCATTCTGTGTCTTCGGGCAACTCTATTGTGAGCGGATTCAATGAAGTTAATATATTGTAGGATAACAATGCCAATTTGAGGTGGAAATGACCCATGTATATAATAATAATTATGATTTCGAACGAATCTAGAACATTATGGTCGAAGACTTTTCACATGAGTCAACCAGCAATGCACAGCTGTTCCAATGAATTACATCCCAAGATTTTTATACAATTTCTATTTTTCAATAATAGTATCTCAGTTTTCATCATGAACTATCCTCGATTATTGAGGCTATTGAACCGAGAAAAGCAATAATCCAAAAAGAAAAAATGTACCTGCAAATATTTCCATTGAATGTCCTGAGAATAGAATGTATGTATTTGGTTCGAATCTAATCATTTTGACCAGCCACGAGCCACAATAATACCAACATAACAAACAAAAATACGAGGACATCTTCACACAACGCAGAACGCTTTGTTATTACAAGTTTCAATAAAAACACGTGTTTAGTTGCTACGAGACTTGGGAACAAAAGAGAGAAAAACAAAATGAAAACTCACATTTTGTTCTATAAAAAAATAATATAATGTCAATGATGATAATAATCTAGCAGACGTGTTTCCTTGATTCTTTCAAATTGTGTTTTGTAAACAAAATGAAAAATACAAATAAGTGTTTGGCTATCTTTTCGAAACAGAATGTAGTTCGCTCCTGCTTTTTATTGTTCATAACTTGTGTTTGTTTATATTGTGTTATTTTTTTATTTTATACAAGCCTTTTTATCATCATTCGGCTCTCGCTTCTTTTTTAACGGAATAATAAACAATTTCATACGGGAGAAAATTGTTCAAATTGTCCATAAAAATTATCAATGGTTAATGAAAACTCACATTTTATAACTCATATATTATCAAAAGTGTCACAGTATTTGTATCAATCTGATATTTTGATTCATTTTTCATTTCATTCCAATAGCAACATGTATGTCATTCCGACTCATTTTCTATTCCAAATGAAGAAGAATCATGAAAAAAAATATATATATATTCTTTAAGAAATTGTATATCATTATTCATTGACATATAATTTATTTCGAAGATTCACGGATCACCTCATATCTGAACAGATTAAGTTATATCGCTATAATATGGTGAACAAAATGCTAAATTATGAATAAAATAATAACAATCCAGAATATATTGTATGACTATGTATATTGTTGTGCGACACTCGGAATGCATCCGAATGATTAACAATATAATGAAAACGGAGAAAACAAACAATTCCAAGGAGAAAATAGAGACAAATTCATAAGAAAATACTATACAGAAAATAATCAGAATCAGATGAGAAAATAGATAATAGAGAAATTAATGTGTCATTTGAAATGAAAGAGAATGAGAAAATTAGAAAATAATACAGTAGATAATCGGAAAAATACAATCAAAATCAAAACTAATTTCACAAGGATTTAACGAAGTAGTATATTCATAACTAGGAATTATTGGCGTCAGATAAACGATCAATGAGATGATTATATGTTGAGATGAAAGTTTCTCAGCTTCTGGAAAGGCTAGTGGAAAAGGTATCGGCCGTGGCCTCGATTGTTAAAACCATCCCAATATTCGAAAACCACGATGTGAGGATGTACTGTGGCGGGGATCGAACCCAAATGCTCAATCTGATCCCTGAACACCCGGGCACATAGAGCAAGCACGTTACCGCTGTGCTACCAGTGCTAGTGACTGGTCTTGGTTCATCCTAGGATTATAGCCACCGTACAGAGGAATTAGGGCTATATTACCGACGGATTGAAGCTATCGTACCGATGAATTATACCTATCGAACAGACGGATTGAAGCTATCGTACCGATGAATTATACCTATCGAACCGACGGATTGAAGCTATCGTACCGATGAATTATACCTGTCGAACCGACGGATTGAAGCTATCGTACCGATGAATTATACCTGTCGAACCGACGGATTAAAGCCATCGTACCGATAAATTATACCTATCGAACCGACGGATTGAAGCTATCGTACCGATGAATTATACCTGTCGCTGTCGATGCGCATTAAAACCCTAATATTCATTCATTCATTCCGACGGATCAAAGCCATCGTTCCGAAGAATTATACTTATCGAACCGACGAATTGAAGCTATCGTACCAATGAATTATACCTATCGAACCGATGGATTGAAGCCATCGTTCCGAAGAATTATACCTATCGTATCGACGGATTAAAGATCGTACCGATAGATTATAACTACCGAACCAATGGATGAAGCTATCGTACCGACGGTTCATAGCCACCGTATACCGATGGATTAAAGCCTAGCTATCGTACCGATGGATTATAGCCTAGCTATCGTACCGATGGATCATAGCCTAGCTATCGTACCGATGGATTATAGCCTAGCTATCGTACCGATGGATTATAGCCTAGCTATCGTACCGATGGATTATAGCCTAGCTATCGTACCGATGGATCATAGCCTAGCTATCGTACCGATGGATTATAGCCTAGCTATCGTACCGATGGATTAAAGCCTAGCTAACGTACCGATGGATTATAGCCTAGCTATCGTACCGATGGATTATAGCCTAGCTATCGTACCGATGGATTATAGCCTAGCTATCGTACCGATGGATTATAGCCCAGCTATCGTACCGATGGGTTATAGCCTAGCTATCGTACCGATGGATTATAGCCTAGCTATCGTACCGATGGATTATAGCCTAGCTATCGTACCGATGGATTATAGCCCAGCTATCGTACCGATGGGTTATAGCCTAGCTATCGTACCGATGGATTATAGCCTAGCTATCGTACCGATGGATTATAGCCTAGCTATCGTACCGATGGATTATAGCCTAGATATCGTACCGATGGATTATAGCCTAGCTATCGTACCGATGGGTTATAGCCTAGCTATCGTACCGATGGGTTATAGCCTAGCTATCGTACCGATGGATTATAGCCCAGCTATCGTACCGATGGGTTATAGCCTAGCTATCGTACCGATGGATTATAGCCTAGCTATCGTACCGATGGATTATAGCCTAGCTATCGTACCGATGGGTTATAGCCTAGCTATCGTACCGATGGATTATAGCCTAGCTATCGTACCGATGGATTATAGCCTAGCTATCGTACCGATGGATTATAGCCCAGCTATCGTACCGATGGATTATAGCCTAGCTATTGTACCAATGGATAGGCAACAGTGGTCCAGAGCTGTGCAACCAGCATTATAATGAAAACCAAAATCGTGCTGTTATCGCGGTATAGACTGCATTGTTTTTTTTATATAACACCAAGCGTCCAACGTTCAGGTTGAATTTCATATTTCATAAGCTTCCCATCTATAATAACGTGAAAACAAATTTAAGTGTTCACGTAATTTTTTAACGCCAATAATTTTTTCTCTGTATTGAAGCCTCCTTTGAAGAACATATTTTCCCAAATCAGAAAAAGTATTACAATACCCAACCAAGTAACAAACATTATCTTAACCACAACAGGGGGTAGCCCCAGCATAGCTTGGGGGAAAAAGAGCAATCCTTGTCATTTTTTTACATTACCCTTTGCTTTGATTGATTCGAATTATTCCGTGTTGATACTTTATACTTTTTATAACACAGAAATAATAGGAATGATCATATATTTTTCCACATCTTCTTATGAATATATTGAGCAACAATGTTTCAATTGTATATGCATACACACAATCACTCATCAACATTTATTTACCCCATTATTGTTGATTATAACATTAATTTCCACCACATTGTAGCTGATAGATGGATCCATGGTGTGAAGTAAAAGATAATACATAGGCCTATGTTGATAATTTTCACCTAAAAAATTATTTGTTTTTTATATCATGAAGATACTTCTTATTCATGTACTATTACACTTTGTGCTGCTCAGAGTGGTCCTGCTGTGATGGTTATAGTTCACACCGTACACCCTGTCACACATTCAGTATTCATTCAAAATTTCATCAAAATCGATCCATAGTAGTTATTTATTATGAATTTTAGAGTGACATTTTTAATACTATTGAATGAATCATGTTCAAGGTAAGGCAACAATTTCACCACAAGCTGCACACTAATATATTGGAATCATATACCATTACCAGTAAAATAAGAATGAGTATAGCACTATCAGAGTGAGCTGAATGAAACTTTCCAGTATTAAGTATAACATGTTAAAAAAAAATCATAAAAATTGAGAAAAAAAGTCATGAAAAAATAAAATCATGCTAGGGCTACACCCTTTACGATACGATTGTATCGTAAAGCTCAGCGCTACGGCGTCTGGATTCTTACCGCGGTTGCCACATGAAATAACGTCCTAGGCCTGGCTAGCTGCAAGAGACATTGATTGGATAATGCTCTCTGGAAGAGCTAAATACCATGACAATACGAGATGATAACGGAGTCACGGTCTCTTGGAACGCAAAAATGTGACCTATGTTTAGCCCACCTCAAGAGCGTTGCTAGGATTTGGTGCTAACAATGGAAATACACCAGAACTGGACATGTTGCTATGTTACGTATATAAAATAGACACATCTACTAGTGAATAGAAACGAATCAAAGTTCTTAGTATCTTTGAGATAGCTAGTCCTAGGACGTTATTCCAAGTGACAGTCTGGATAAGGGTCCTGATTACGACATCAGGATCCAGGACTTGATTCCCATGATGGGCTACATTTTACATCTGATTCTGTATAAATACTTTTGGCTATATGGATGGATTTTTTATCAACTACCGATATTTTTTCAGCAACCGATGTTGGAATTACTCTCTATTACGAATCGCAGAGCCTACTTAAACACTGCTATACCCAGTTCTATTCCTATCATGACTCTCTTGTGGAATCAACAGTTTTTTGTTTGCCTCGAACTGGCGCTGTTTTCAATACAAATGTGTGTTTGCTATTTCCGTATTGCTGACTGGAGAGCGAGCGAGGTGAATGTACATGCTGACTGAAGAGAGAGTGAGATGACTATACATGCTGACGTGGCATTAGAACAATGGGTTGGAGGGAGAACAAAGTTGACTTGATCGGGAATAACAGCGGGTGGAAACAATATAGCCACAGGAAGAAAGTGACAATAATTGTAATTAGGGGTGAATGAAGTAGTGAAATACGAATGATTGTGAATTAGTATTTTCTGTTCAGGATGAATAATCAGATTCTCTGTATAGCGTTCGAACAAAATAAGTCCTAATAGTCAGTAAAGACTCCATAGAGTTGATTGAGAGGAATATATATTATTGTGATAACTTTTGAATGGTATAAGATATCACTACACCGAGACGCGTGGCCGAGTGGTAACACACTGAACCGTCATTCGGGAGACCGGGGTTCGATTCCTGCCATGGTCGACCATCCTGACGGGTTTTCGTGGTTTCCATTTGTCGCTCAGGTTGATACTGAGTGGTTCCTTAACAACGGGCCACGACCGACTCCCCCCCCCCCCCCCATCCAAAACACCTGATGAAATAATCTTTCATCTCATCAATCATCTACTGACGCCAATAGATCGTAGCCATCAGTATAGTGCGTCGTTAAAACTCAATTTAATGATAATAATAAAAGATATCACAATTCCGATACAGAGTAAGCACAGATAATTGCAATATCTCCACAAGGTGGCATGAGCTATAACTTTTCAACTCATATAGCATTGTCAAACCAGTACAACTGAATAACACATTTTTTACGTATGCGTTTATGCGTATATGCAATATTGGATGATAGGGTCTACTTATACCTTCTTCGAGGTATAACAATATCTGTGTTCTCTTTGTATCAGAGATGTGATATCTCATTCCATTCAAAAGTTATCACAGAAGAACTGATGATTCTCCAGATCAACTCCCATGAACTCTTGAAAGGTTGCAATTTGGAAACATTATTCAATCATCTCTCTTGACCAACTGTATCATTTAAATTATATATCAATCGATTGGACTAACAGAATCTTTAACGGTCAATTGTGAGAATTTAGCACGAAATAGGATGGAACAACGTTCAATTTTCAATATGTTGCGAGAAAATTATATTTCATATGGTAAAACACAATGAAAACCATGCGTTATTGTATGGAGAGAAAAAAAAATAAAAAATATATATATATATATATATATATATATATATATATATATATATATATATATATATATATATATATATATATTTATATATATATATATATATGTATATATATATATATATAAATATATAGATATATATATATATCTATATATATATATATATATATATATATATATATATATATATATATATATATATATATATATATATATATATATATAATACACATATATATATATATATATATATATATATATATATATATATATATATATATATATATATGTATATATATATACATAAGTGTATATATATATATGAATATATATATATATATATATATATATATATATATAAATATATATATATATATATATATATTATATATATATACATATATATATATAAATAAATATATATATATATATATATATATATATATATATGAATATATTCGAAACCGAATATATAATATATATGTGTTTTTATTGCGATATAAATGTAGTGGAGAATGTTTTTCAAGAAATAATTTCAATTACAAAAATGTATCTTCAGAGGTGAATGGGTCTATTAATCTTTGATGACTATAAAGCGGTATTTATTGAGGCAATTCACCGATCAAAGAAGTGTCTTGAACATTCACCCCTAATAAATCGATATGTGAAAAAACTACTTAGAATGGCATCCATTCTAAGTAGTTTTTTCACATATCGATTTATTAGGGGTGAATGTTCAAGACGCTTCTTTGATCGGTGAATTGCCTCAATAAGTACCGTTTCATAGTCATCAAAGATTAATAGACCCATTCATCTCTGAAAATACATTTTTGGTAATTGAAATTATTTCTTGAAAAACATTCTCCACTACATTTATATCGCGATAAAAACACATATATATATATATATATATATATATATATATATATATATATATATATATATATATATATATATATTCGGTCTTGAATATATTCAAAATATTTTGAATGTCCATATTTTCTACACCCCTGGTCCAAACTGCGTGTAAAAAATAACATTCAAAGTGACTTGGTTTTTCACTGAATATAAAAAAATGTCACCGACGAACTGTCGAGAGTGTAAGATATATACCTCTTGGCCACTCCCACTATTCATTGACTGGAAAATAGTGTCTTAGTTTATTCTGAGTTTTTTTTCTCCCCAGCAAAACGGCGTCTTGAAAACAGTCACCGCCCGGAACTATCTTTGTGAACCAGTCCTACGTTATTGATGTATGTATTCTAAAAACAATAAGAAACGGTCTCGGATTTTAAGGGTACCCGATATACAAGTTGATTCACTCAACTCTTAAAGAAGTCATCCCCACATCGTGGCATTTTCAGTGTTAAGGCAACATTTCACATTGGTTGTGGCTTTCCAGATGGATATATTGTGATGATATATCATAGAATGGGTCTATCTTATGGAATATTCTCGATTCATGACGTTCACATTGTCACGCGTCATTTGTGTATGTAACGGTAAGCTGTGAGGTAAAAATCGATGGTAAAAATATCGAGTGTTACTGTTACATACGAGTGATCTTTCCACATGTTTCTTCATGGAATTTTACTTATTAGCATTTCCGACAAATTTTAATTGTCTGCATCTTTTTATGTATTTGTTGACTCTTCATCTTGCACGGTTCAAGTCTTATACTCATTCACAACTGTGAATCTACCCTGGCGGTGACTTCTTACCACATGGGGTCTGGAGATTGACGCCCGAAGTTTAATCAGTGGACAATTTGCCAGTTCTCAGTTTTCGAATGACAATTTTGAGTATAATTTTCATTATTGTTGTGTATTCTGTAAATGATCATGAGCATATGATCAGATTGTCTTGCTATAATTGTTGAAGTATTTCGATTATCTCCTGAATATTGGTTCTATACCATAACCCAGGTATTCGTACAAAGTGAAGAAAATGTATCAAACCAACCAATTATAAATCATAAGACTAGGAAAACGCGGGATGCGCGTTGTGAGATGAGCTTAGAGGTATGGAAATGTGGAATGGAAAATATCTCACGTCAGCTCAATATACATCTACGGACCTTGGATTACTTCAAACGTTCAAATACCTTACCTGCAACTTGTTGATATTTATAGTGTTGCAACCTGTCGCATATACACTTTCCAAATTCAATTGATCCAAATATTCAATAAAATATACACTTTTATTGCGTTTTCTCTGTTATTTCTCATCCGATTGTTACAAACATCTCTGAGAAAGTGTGTGATAATATTTTTCATATCCGGTGAGAATTTGAGAGCTTTTGAAAAATTCTTGTTTTTCAAGTATTTTTCCTCCGGGTTATTCTCATGAGGGTTTTTCAAACTTCACGACTTTTTCCGGAAAACCCTCCCGACTGATTTTTTTGAATAACAATCCCAGCCTATTTTGGTATGACAGAAATATGTAGAAAAAGTTTCGATTTGATTGGTATTTTTTCCTGACCTGTATGCCGCGCACAAAATTACATACAAAAAAACAAAACAAAAAAACATAAAAACCAAGCCCATTTTTTTCGGCATGTGAAATGGAATCTTTGCTACGCTCATCTAATAACTGATAGAATTGAGAAATGATCAAATGATATATAATAAACAGAATACCATAAAATATCCCACGAATGTGTCCTAGTACCATTCAATAATCTTTGATCATTTAATTGTTTTTGCCCTGATGAAATGGATGAAAAGAAATTACAGATTGAAAATATTTCATTTCTTTCGTTCAAATTATTTTCATTGATACGTGCATTGGTGTTATCAGAAGAAAATGATCTTGGAAAACTGAAATAGGCGAAAAAATTGGAGAAGTTAAGGACGGTATATAGGCTGTGGAAAGTGGAAATGAAGTGAATTCGCGAAGAGATGAGTATGAATGAAGAAGAGGAATTCAGCCCAAGGACGCAATAGAGACAAACTTTGAACCAATATTTTGAACGTACTGAATCAATCAATAAAACAAAATTTCGTTCTAAAATATTCAACTCTCCGGATATTTAGTTCTTTTTCTCTCATCATTAACATCGAAATCTGAAGCAGAATCATTGTTTTCCAATCAAATGTATGAATGAGAGTGGAGTCCTTTGGACGGGCACCGCAAGGGCGATCTCAACACAGCAAATCAATTATCAAATCATATCGTTGTAGAGATTCATGAAAGATCAGTATACACTTTAAAAAATTGTTCATATTCATCCCTTTTATTCTCATTTTCACCCTTCCATGTAGGTCTTCATGACTCTGTTATTCACATCTTGAGATGATTCACTGAAATTCATAACGAATTTATCATTTCACTATCGTGAAAATTTGAGTTCTTGTTATAATTGATTATCTATTATAACTCTTTCTATTATTTCACCTATCTACAATTTCTCTGTGTAACTTAATAATATATCAGTCAGTTTCTTGTAGATGGCTGAGTCATGAGAACAGATACATATATACATTACCTAGCTGATTGCAAGGTTCGCATTCACGTACGTTTCACTTCAGGAAAGCCAACATAAAATTAGAATTATTTTTCTTATGCAAATATGTTTTCATGAACATGTGCCTTAAACAGAATGTGATGGTTGGTGTGCTTGTGTGTGTGAGAGAGAAAGAGAGAGAGAGAGAGAGAGAAAAGATGACGTGAAGTGTGCTTTTAGAGATAATGGAGTCAGAAAAGCGTGGAAAACACTTTTCGCCTACAAAATAACAAGCTAATACCAGACTTATTCTAGTGGAAAATATATCACTTAGTCAACGATATGAATATGAGATGAAAAACAGCCATGAAATAGTCGAATTCTAAATATTCCATAACTCCGGAGAAACTCATGAGAAAGAGAAGATGGGATGAGAGTGAGGAAATATGTGGAAAAAAGTTGAACAATTCTAGCCAAAACATGTTTCAAGAAGTAATAATAATCATTATTGCCGGGATTTTTTGAATACCACTGTTGAAACCTATGAAACTATTTCATGAATGAATGAATTGAAGGATGCAACGGCGCGTCAACAGCGAGGTTATTCGCGCCGAACTATTTCAAATATGAATTCGGCTCGGAATTCAGAACACAAATCAAATAAACTTTGCTTATAAAGTTCAACCTCATTATTTTTTCTTTCAAAATATTCAAACTCGTCATAATTCGAAATAGATGGATGAAAATCATATAATTCGAATCAGATACAAATCATCATCGTCTATCACATCATCATCCACTCAGAAACACATTCGCTAGAACACCAGAAACCTCCACCAAAACTTCAGTCAAACAGGCATCTCCACCAAATTGATGGATAATACACAATGTACGATAGATTCTACGAATCTCGGCTCCTCCACCAGAACATTGGATGGCACCTCCACTAAGCCTGTAATAGAGCCCGACTCATCAACTGAGCCGGGTATAAAACCCAGGCCTTGTGCTGTGTACGAAGCGCCTTGGAACAATACGATCGAGCCGAGTTTCAGAGCGCTCCAAGAAGTCACCGAACCGAGCGTTAGCTGTCTTCTTTTAGAGAAAGTCGAGTGTTAAAACGTGATACTCTTGGCACAGTGGCGTCGCTCAGTCGGTCAAACAAAACCTGATTCAGCACTTCGGAAAGTAACTTTGCATTCATTTCAGATTCACTTCCAATCTCGTGAAATAAGATATATTTTCAGTAGATTCAAAAATATGACAGCCTTAAAAAATTACATTTGGCTCGAAATAGCTTTGAGAATAATTGGTGAATCATTCAGAGCCTATTTGGTTCATTTTTGGGTAAAATCTGTCGTACCGATGAATTATAGCTATCGCATCGATTGATCTTAGCCATCTCACCAATGTGAAGGCAACAATGTTTCAAAGCTGTGCAATCAACTGAAGGCTGAAAAACAAAAATCCGTTGTCATCGTTGTACAGGAAGTAACTGTCGGGCCCATATGTCATTTCACCACACATGTAACGCATAGTTGAAATTAAATATTTTATAACCTTTTCACGCATGAAAAAAACAGCACAGTACTCGATCAAGTGAACGTTGAGGGTTAAAATGATGAAATTCACAATATAATTTTCACTCTAATCACCACCAGAAACTGAAAGACCCAACAATTGACCCTTACGTTTTATAGCTCTCTGAAGAGAGTTTTCATTGGGAATTAGCATCAGTGAATAGCAGGGGGGCGTTGAAGAGCGTATACCGGAATAAATCGACTCGTTGGTGTGACATGGGGGCTTCCGGGTACTTCTGGATGGAATGTGGTTATGGTTCAGTCAAGGTTGGACACCTGAACTCATGTCACACAACAGAGTCGACTTTATTCCGGTATACGCTCTTCAGGTGCCCCTATAGCATGAACAATATCAGCCTTCAACTTTCGTGACGATACAAGCAAAGTTGGTTGTCACGAATGCACCGCCACTGGTGTCGCAGCTACAACTCCACTGTTGTCATGGCTGCATCGCCACTGTTGTCGAATGCGGCATGGTTTGCGCGAGATAATAGCCTATCCCCCCCTCCCCCTCCTCCCCCCTCCCCGAGGGGTTTATTGGCAATCCGCGTTGATACGTTCCTGTCAAAAGGCCGATACATTTTATATTATTCTGAATCATTGAGCTGAAACTGAGAAAGTTAAAGCGCTTCAATGCAAGCGTCTTTCTTCTTCTTAGCGTCGGGACGCCAGTTTCTTGATGTCACGTTGGATGACGGTTCGAAACGAACGCGCGCTATGAATGGTGGATGGGTGGAGACGGGAATCGGGAAGGTTTTTGGCTTGGTTTTAATGCAATTGGAGGTCGGAAATGCGTTCTTTTGTGTTCATGGCCGTATTGCGATTGGGGAAGTTTCTGACAGTTGAGAAGAAAAAGATTCTGCTTTCTGTTTTTTTTTTTTTGTCTGGTTGGAAAAAATCATTTAGACAGAAGAGTATCTGTTGGATGGATAACGTGATTGACTGGTTATTATTATATTATTCATGTGAAGCCCCCATCATGAGTGAAGTTGTTCAGGGTACGAATGATCATGTGATGCTCACAAAACTATATAGTTCCTTAGATGTTTCGAAATTTAAATATTAACAGTTTTAATTGGTTATTTTTGTATCCAAAGAAGAGGGTCAGGTACAAACTGAACAATACCGGAGAATCAAACAATTGAATGACATCGTTGCTTCTTCCATGTTTGGTGAGGCTTTTTAAAGATGCAGTTGTATAACTCATGGTAAACCTCGTTCTCAAAATATTAAGATTGCATGTTTCTAAATATTTCTAGGATATTCGTATTTTTCATTCTGGAGTCCTACTTTTTCTCTCATAAATAAGAATATGTCGTGAATTCATCATATCTGATGAGAAAGACCTACCAACACTGTAACATTTCCAGTGTCAAAATAACATATGAACAATCGCAGTGACTCACCGGATGAGCATATTTTTGTGAAACTGCTTATAGCATCATAAAAAACTTTCGATTCATGAAAAATATCTACATCAGGTTACATGTTATTTATATGTAATGATACGCTGTGAGGTGGAAATCGATGGTGAAAATATCGAATGTCACCGGTACACACGAGTGATCTTTCCGCATTTGTTTTATGATCAATCATATCTGTAAAATCACTCTGACGGGAACTTTCTGCCCTATGTATACTGGAGACGCCTCATTTCAAAATCGAACGCTCTACATCTTTCGAATAGCGTGAGTGACAATTCAATCATCTAGTTATGTCAATTGTAATCATCATTAAAAAAGTTACCTCTTCAATAATAACAGTCATCACCATCACAGTACAAGAGGTGCGATCCATTTGGCTCATACGTATGTAGACTGATGACAACTTCAAGTGGAGTAATCCGAGCATAGATATGGATAGTATAGCGAGATACGTTAGTATAGCGAGATACGTTAGTATAGCGAGATACGTTAGTATAGCGAGATACGTTAGTATAGCAAGAGACGTTAGTATAGCGAGATACGTTAGTGTAGCGAGATAGGTTAGTATAGCGAGATAGTATAGCGAGATACGTTAGTATAGTGAGATACGTTAGTATGGAGAGATACGTTAGTATAGCGAGGTACGTTAGTGTAGCGAGATACGTTAGTATAGCAAGAGACGTTAGTATAGCGAGATACGTTAGTGTAGCGAGATAGGTTAGTATAGCGAGATAGTATAGCGAGATACGTTAGTATAGTGAGATACGTAAGTATGGAGAGATACGTTAGTATAGCGAGATACGTTAGTATAGCGAGATACGTTAGTATGGCGAGATACGTTAGTATAGTGAGATACGTTAGTATGGAGAGATACGTTAGTATAG